>CM035439.1:71202328-71599828 GCA_020310875.1 Ceratopteris richardii
TGCAAAAAAAAAGCAAATCTTCAAGAAAGGCCATCTTGAAGAATGAAGTACTTGTCCCCAAATTCTCATTGCAAATGTGTAAAGCAAATCTTCAAGAAAGGCCATCTTCAAGAATGAAGTACTTGTCCCCGAATTCTCGTTGCAAATGTGTAAAACAAAGTTGAGGCTAGATATTGATGTCCTTCGATCACCAGACATAATAAGGATTCTACAACTTCTGGAAAATTTGTGATGCAGTGACCATAGTTACTTGCTTCTGTGTGGCCTTCCTCTGTTGTCATATGATATGAGTTGTAGGCTGTAGTTGTTTGTCTTATGTTACTTGATGGGACATGAGAGTCTCATCCCTCCTCACACCTTCTTTTACATATTTTTCCAGGTAATGCAATAAAGTGAAAATTTCCCCCCCTCTATATGTCTCTCTCTCTCTCTCTCTCTCTCTCTCTATATATATATATATATATATATATATATATATATATATATATATATATATATATATATATATATATATATATATATATATATATATATATATATATATATATATATATATATATATCTGTGTGTGTGTGTATGCATGCGTACACGGGCATGCACTTGCATGCACACACACTTGCTGTACGTATTGAAAACGATGCATGGTAGTTTGTGTACAAATATTGGGATTTGTGTGAGTACGGGTAACTTTATTTATATGCATGCATCAATAAATAAATGAATAAGTCAGCAAGTGAGTGGATACAAACTTGTATTGATTTTGGGTTCAGGCTTCAAAGCTTAGTCAAAGCTTAGCGTTCTAGCTAAGTTATCACTCAACAGTGAACATGAGGCTTTACAATGAAGAAGACAGTACACTTGTTTAGTAATTTTGTGGTTTAATTATTAATTTTGATGCATTAGAAAAATCTATTTCAGATAAGGCATTGTAGCCAGGTTTGATTGAGGGAAGTGTCTTCCTTCCAATTATGCGTGCAGGATGTCAGATTGTTTGTACATCGTTTTAGGATTATGAATCTTCATAAAGAAGTGACAAACATTTTTGAGGTTATGTCTCAATGTTCATGAGAGAGGATTGGAAGTTGGCAAATCATTTTCTTTGTTCCCTTCTTATTGTTTTTCTCCTGCATTCATGGAAATGTCAGAGCTTTCTTTTTTTACTTACGTGTGACAGAATGTAATGTATCAAAATGCTTGTTTATGCAAATAGTTCTTTAATATCAATTCATATTCTAAAGTAATGGAAGATGCTGATTTCATCTTCTGACAGGCTCTTTAAATACTTGTTTGACAAAAGGGAAAATTATATATCCTTTCAGTACCCAACCTATTCTAAAGAAATTTATATATATCCCTTAAATTATCCTCTGTTTTGGATGTAGGCTCCGGGCTATGATGGAAATGTGTATTCTTTATCCTGGGAAGCATGGTCATCATCGCCCTGGTGCTATGGTACAAATTGTTTTATTGAATATGATTATGAATGAGATTCGGCAGTAGTGACGGACTTATGCTTGAATATAGTGTGGTGGATTATTTTTAGTTTTTGAACTCATGACCTTAAAGTTTATTTGGACTGAATCTTTCAAGAATATCTTGGATATCAGATTGAATGGTTGATGCATGAAGTTCCAGTTTTAAAAATATTCTGTGTGGATATTTTGTAATTTAATATAACTCTTTTCAATCGATGCATATTTCAAAGGATAGCTCAAATCCAGCATCATGGGTGTGTACAGAAGAAAACCTCATGCTGCAAATCAAAACTCATGATCCACTTGGCATCGGGTAAGAATTAATGGATCACTTCAGATTCCTATTAGTTTAGTTAGGAGCAAAATGAGTTGTTGTCCTTAAATTCGTATGTCCTGCATGCATGGGCAAATGAAGACACACCCCTCTCTCTCTCTCCCCCCCCCCTTTTCCCACCACCCACCCCCCCCCCCCCCCCCCCCCTTTCTCTCCTCCCCAACCAAAAAAGCCCAAAGGATCGTTAGTTTAGAAAGTGAGCCATGGCTGTCACTCTATTTGTGTGTCTAGTTCAAGGCATGAAGTGAATTCGTTTCCATGCTAATAGTTATTTGCTCTTTTGAGTTTGGCAGGCTGGGTGATATTTGGGCTCTTCGCCTTCTTCGTGCATTTCTTCAATGGCATCCTGTAAGTTTCTTTCAATCTATTCATCATGACCTCTCTCTCTCTCTCTATCTGTGTGTGTGTGTGTGTGTGTGTGTGTGTGTGTGTGTGTGTCTTTTTCGCTCTTTCACACCTCACAATGATGCAAACAGAGCACAAAAGAGCATATATAGAAGCCTGTCATCATGATGGTTAGCTTTTCATAGATGGACTACAAGACACTACCACATTAGCATGTATCTCTCGAGGGAGAAGTTTGGAACTGCAATGGAGCACTCTGAACACAACCAAATCACTTGGAGGAGCTACAAGATGCACATGGTTTTATTTGTACCACAAAGACACATGAGAGCCGAGAAAGAGGTTTAGCGCGATTCTGTTCACACCAAGGTGCTACAGAACGTTTGGTATGGCACGTACGGTACGTGTACGAAACGTGATGTCGTATCAAACACCAGGATATGGTACATTAAAGAATGTTATCTTATATATATATATATATATATATATATATATATATATATATATATATATATATATATATATATATATATATATATATATATATATATATATATATATATATATATGTGTATGTATGTATGTATGTATGTATGTATGTATGTATGTATGTATGTATGTGTCTCTCTCTCTCTCTCTCTCTCTCTATATATATATATATATATATATATATATATATATATATATATATATATATATATATATATATATATATATATATATATATATATATATATATATATATATATATATATATATATATATATATCATAGTTAGTAAGGTACGATCCCTACGATTAGTACGGTACGTATTAGTATGGTACTACGTACGTACGCTAAGATTTGGGGCTTCCCGTACGGTATTTGTACGTTCATAAAGTACGATTTTTTTTTATTTTATTTTTTTTTTGGGGCTGAAAATTATATATCTCATCTTTAACATGATAAAGATCATGCTTATGAATATAATGCATCAAAATAAAGGTTTAAAACTTTAGTTAGCTATCTTTAATCACGTGAGATATCGCCGTCGTATCGGGGAATTGGATATCATGTATGTAGTATCTACTATCATCATTCATGTATGATGTAAGTTGTAACATCATTAAAAACTAAAAAAACCATGCTATCAAATTTCATTCATTACAATGATCATTCATCATTACAAAAACCGTTCATTCAAATTTCATACATCATATATGACTCATCAATGATCAATCATCATAGTACATAAAATCAAACTTCAAATCACATCAAGCATGAATCATCACCAAGAATACATACATAAATGATAAATCATAAATAACAAAATGACAAGTCACAAGTCCACAGTGGTAACTCATCATCAAAACGAGGGGATAGCGGCATCGATGGTAATGTCCTCCTCCCTTTCCTCCTCGTAAATGTACTAGCTGGTGCTCGACTAGTGCTAGCTCCACCCCCACGTGAAGTGGTCGATGCACGCCGAATAATCAACCCCTTCCCACGACCTCGGACTCCTCTGACCCTTCCTTTGCTGCTACGGCTTCTTGTTTGCCTCACATCTATAGAGCAAAGCTCTCTATATAGCTCAGCAAAAAGAAGCTCCTCATCATCTTGAGGCATATCATATGATGGAAGAGGAGTGTCTCTCACGGAAGGCCAAAATCTGTCCACATTCACCTAAAGAAAAAAGAGAAATTAGAATCAAACCATGAATTACTTGTTTATGCAAATCTGAAATTTATGTAAATTATTGCAAATCTGAAATTTGTGCAAATTAATGCAAATCTAAAATTTATGCAAATTTACTTGTGTTAGAGTCTCCATGTTAGGGATATTTTGCAACATCCTTAGATTGATGGGAACTACACGTGACATATATTGAAGCCGATCCGATAATAGCTCCACATCATCATATAATTGCGGGCTTTTGAATGCTGGATGCAATAAGCTCGAAAACCATGGGTAGGTCGATGCATCCATGTCCATCTTCTCATTGTTACCTAATCATAAAAAAAGAAAGAGAGTTAAATTTTAAAAAGAAGAATTAAATAAAAATTAAAATATACATATTACATACATACTCATTGCATCATGGTTTATGGCACATCATACATGCATGCATGATGCATGCATGATTACATCATGCATGCATCATTGCATGCACATTGCAATTTGCACATAGATATTAAATATCAAATACAAATACATTTATGATATGCATATAGATATTAAATATCAAATACAAATACATTTATGATGTGTGATATAACTGATAAATCATAAATCATAATTTGTCAAAGTGTCTTATCTCAAGTACTTCACCTCTTTGATCCTCGGTGACAAGAGTGCATTCCCTTATCTCTTCCATAGCTCTTCTCATGATATGGATGAGAAGGCCTAGAGTAGCACCCTCACAATCCGTCATGCGTAGAACTTTGTAGATAGGTGTGATGACACTCAAAATAGCCTTCACACTATCCCAAAAGCTCTCATCCAAACATAGCCTTTGTATGCTTTTTGACTCCTCCAATGGGCTCTCATCCCACTGGCTCCAAAAGGTAGATACCACCGTTTGTCGTAGAGGCACTTTGACTTCAAGCAACCTTGAAAGAACAATCCACATGTATGCAAAACATGTGGTGGTGGGCTTCTTTATTTGAAGCTTGCTATGCTCTCTAAACATAGCTAACACTTTCACTTTTTGTGTGAAAAATGTAACTATGCTCGAGGCTTGTAGTGTGCAAGCTTTTACCCATTTTAGCTTTCCAATATCCTCCATGAGCAAATCAAGACAATGAGTTGCACATGGAGTCCACACAATATGTGGATACTCACCCTCCAAAAGATGCCCCATATGCCTACAATTGCTTGCATTGTCGGTGACAACTTGCACTACATTTGATGGACCCACCTATGCATAAAATTAAAAAATTAATATTCAGAATTTTACATAAATGGTAAATCTCAAAATTTATAAAACATATAAAAATAAAATTAAGATTTCCAACTTACCTCTTCGATGGCCTTCTTGATATGTCGATAGATGAACACTCCGGTTGTCTTCTTTCCTTTCTTTCCAACGTCAACGGCACGTAGGAAGAAAGTACCAATAGGGCATGACACAAGAATATTAATTATCCCTCTATTTTTTCTCTCTCTCCATCCATCGGAGAGGATAGTGCATCCATACCTAGACCATTTCTCACGCATAGGGGCAAGTGAGAGATCTATCCTCTTCTTCTCCTCATTAATTTTGGTTGTCCGCATATCGGAGTAGCTAGGTCCACTCCATCCTTGACATGGACCCACTTCCCTAATTTATATATCTCTCTCTCTCTCTTTATCTTTGTCTCTTTTATCTCTCTTTATTTGTCTCTCTATCTTCCTCTCTTTCATCGTAGACACAAAAGGAAACCATCCCAAATCTCAAATTCCATGTGACTTTCATTATCTCATGATTGGTTCGGAATTTGGAGAAACTAATGCTTCCATCACATCCAAAACGTTCAAATCCCTAAGATCGACTTTCTACTTGCTTGATTCTATCATTCTTAGGTCTTGTCTCAGATTGTTTACATCATCAATTCATAACCGCTCCTCAACACCTATGTAAGGAGGGCTTGACCACATACATCCTCGGTCTTTCCAGTACCCATCTGGGAGCTCAAGGAGTTGTAGTCTCCAAGTACATACTTTCTAAGTTCAAGTTCGAGTTCTAGTCTTGTTCCTTGTTCTAGTCTTATCTAGTCTTCTATCCTGGACATTGAGTCTTGTCCTCTTGTAATCTCGTAGTATGAGATCCCGTCGTGTTCTGTCTTGTATGTGGTCCATCTCCCTCATGGGAGTTCTTGGAATCTAGATTTGTTATTTCATACCTAATTTTTGGGGTTGTGGGATCTCTTATATCTTTCCTAGCCGAGTTATCCATACCTATAAGTCTCGGGTTGTGGGATTTATTGTATCAATTCGATATTTTTGTATTATTCTCCCTACGGGGGTGATCTTGTAATCAGAAGTATAATTCCGAAATATTGACTAGTCTAGGCAAAAGGCAGAATCTAGTGCTCCCCTGACACATATGCAGAATTTAGAGCTAGAGTAGATTGGGACTAGGAGATCATATGTTGATATGGGTGAGGATTCGACACGGGTATAATAGACACCTTCTTGAGTTCGGTAGTCGCCACCACCTTGTTTTTATAACAGGATGCATCAGTGGCTAGGATGATCTTGTTTTCCGGATGGTGGTGGACAGAGCATCGTGTATTATATTTTTGGACCTCTATCCGGAGTCTGTCTCATCCCTTCTCTTTCCATTGGTGGACACCCACTAGGTGTAGATCACACATACCTTAGTTTTACTCCTCTCTTCTTTATCACACATACCATCTTAGCTCACAATTACTCTCACTTGATCCACTTGATCCCCACACACTCACTTCATAGATTACATCTTTCTTGCACGATTCAGCTATACAAAGCTTTCCTCACCATATGCATACTTGTGCATCACGCATTGGGAGCACACCCCATAATAGCTTGGATGATGAGTGTCATGAGCTATGACGATGCCTCAATGTTGATGAGGCTCTGGGAGAGATTACACATAGATAGACATGGTGCCACATGGAGTCGCTTACCAGCCTTAAAAGGCGGATGTGAGAGGAGCACCATTACTGGGACATATACCATTTATGATGAGCAGGGATTGTTCAATTGCATGATGTCGTTTGCCGAAGGGGAGAAAGCTCACCACCCATCGAGGACCAACTGAGATGGTATCGCTATGCAGATAGTCCAAATCAACCACGGATACCCACACTTGAGAGCTCATGTCCGACTACTTTCAGTTTCTTCATATAGAAGAAGGTGAGAAGAGCTATCTCACTTATAAGCTGAGCATCTTATATATGGAGAGGAGGTCTTGGTACTCCTTATTAGACACCTTTTCAATCAAGCATTGTTTGAGGGGGTCCCGCCTTGTCGATAGAGCACACTATCGTGACTTGAAGGACTATCATGATAGGCCCCATATTGGCCCAACTCTATGGAGGGATACTTGAGGAGAAGCTTAACACTCTAGCTTAACACTCTAGGTGAGCAAGCGGGTTTTCAGGCTCCAAAGAAGGTTTGCTTTCGATGTGCCTTTTCCGCTTTTGGCCATCTCTTCACTCTGAGATGTCTAACCGATAAGGTAGGAGCAAGGAAAAGGAGGTTGAATTGTTGCTGTGAACTTCTGCAAAGCATTCGATGCAGTACCTAGAGAGAGACTTTTCAAATGGCTACTAGATCTTGGAGTTACGGATGAAGTGCAATTGGGGATATATGCTTTGCTATGGGGGTTTATCTTGTAGGGTCAGATTTCGAGGTGTGCTTTTTGATCCCCTTGTTAGCAGTATAGGTGTGAAACAAGGGTGTGCATCATCCCCTACTTAGTTTGGGATATACATTGATGAGATTATAGACTTTATCCAACAACATGGGGATACAGGAGTGGAGTTGGTTGGAGCAACTAGACACATATTGTTATATGTTGATGACATTGTTTTGATTTTAGAGTGAATTTAGGGGTTACATAACCATTTACATATGTTAAATAATTTCTACTCACAGAGAGGACTTTTAGTGAACCTTGGTAAAACCACCGTCCTTATTTTGGCACATTAGCACATATATGGAGATAGAGTGGATTCATAGTTGTTGGAGGACACATTGGCATCACTGCTTCATCTGTATATCTTGAGGTGACTTTGACAGCCATGTCAGGTACATTCTCTTTGGCCTATGCAGTCGGTGAATAGGTCACTCATGGATACACAACTCTAACCTTGATGGAGAGGTAGTGTCATGAGGCACACTTTCAAGAGCTCCGCATGAAGGGATGACTATTTGTCACTCTAGTCACACCCTCATTGATGTATGGATCATATTTGGGGCCCAGGCTTGCATATCATATATAGAGACTCGAGATACTCATGATTTCTAGACTAGTATATAGCAAGCAATCAAGCCCATCATGAGATATGGTAGGCGATGTGAATATACATAGATCCACAAGTGGCTATTTCTATACACTTGCAAACAATGTTATTTCATATTGCTTTAGACCTCAAAGGATAGTTGCAACTTGAACGATCTACTAGAAAAGCTGAATATATTTGAGTCACAGAGGCTTCCAAGGAAGCCATATGGTTGGCATGCTTATACAATAGTGAGTTTGCTCTCCTTGACACGGAACCTATACTTGGTTGTTATAGCAGGAGTACCATATTTTTGTCAAAATATGCCGTGTTCCAAGTATGCACAAAATATGTTGATGTGTGGTATCACCTCATTAGGGTGGTGCTAGAGGATGGTATAATCACTTTGATCAAGGTCAATACATCATTGAATTCAGCGAATGCTCTCATTAAGTGCCTTTCAAAGACTAAACATCACTTATGCATACAACTTGTGAGAGTTACATACCTTAAAGGAGCCTCCTTGGGCTTCTAAATGGGAGATTGTTGGAACTTGGAGGTAAAGGCTTCAAGGACTCTCCTTTTGCAGATTTTGTTCTTGCGGCATGGGGATGCTCTTTGGAGATCTGCATGCATATTTCAATTATGTTTTTTAGCCCCCAACTTGGCAAGACATAGGCTCATTTATATGATTTTTAATGATTTATGATCACTTTGGTTCATGTTTGGCGGAGTGATCAACGTCCTTTTAATAGAACTAGCATCTTAACTCATTCTTTGCAAAAGAGTTTTGTTAAAGTTGTTGGAAAACAATGTCACATCAGTCCAAAATCCATTTAGGGCAGAAACCCTAATTTTGATACTTAGTCATTTTTGGCACAAAATTTGGGTGAAATTTTTATGAGCTTATCTTGTAGAGCTTGAAAAGAGCTTTCTAATGGTATATGACATGCAGTCATCAGAGATCAGATTTGGGAGATGGATGTGCTCTAGCACTCATGGGGCAGTCGTGGTGCACTCTAGGAGCATGTTGAGTAGCTATGGAGTTTTTGTTGGAGAAGAGTGTGCTTACACTCTTGCCTATGGAGAAGACTTACCTATCAGCAACTTGATGGTGTGGATTATCTATCTACATGATGTATTTGAAGATTGTTTTCTACATAAAGATTTTGGTGTACTTCAAAGACATTGGATGGAGCTTAACATAAGGTTGCATCTTATGTTAACTATTCAGGTCCATATTCTCTTTATGCACACGGGTACTACTTGGAGCTTATGGAGGCAGTGGCATCCATATCTAGAGGAGTCCTATTCGGCATCCATAAAGGAGAATCAGTACATGCATGGTACATGCATCAGATGATATGTTAGAGACGGTGTTTTCACATGAGTATGAGGATTTCTGTTAGTAACATGTTAGCATTCTATGCTAATTCCGTAAGTATGTGATCTATCACACACACATCTGATATAGGGTCTTCCATAGCTTAAATTCAGATTTAGGTTTGCTGAATACCAGCTTCAAACCGATCTTCCCTCTTTCTGTCACTCATATACACTCTTCTACAACCTATCAGGTCATACATCTCATACATATTCAGATTTCTGTTCCTACATCTGAATATTCTTGTAAATTCGGTACATACACTCTTCCATCTATTTCTGTTCACATAGAGTGGTTGAGATTTTGACTCCCACATTGTAAATTGACATTTGTATATATGATAGTGCGAGTAAGCAGTGGCTTACGTAACAATTTGAACATGTTGTCTAATCTCTCTCTATCTTTGCCTCATCATTATATGTTTAAGTGTGGTATGTTCATGTTTGTCAATATTGGAAGATACTTGAATCTGTGTTGTAGATCTTGGACTTATGGGACATGTGGAATTTTGTTATGGGCCTACCTAATTTCCAACAGAAGTCGTAAGTACTTCTTCTTTTCCATCTCTTTTTTTATTTTTTTGCACGAACGTAATCATCCATAATCAACCCTATTCTTTTCTCAAGAACTTCCCCTTCCTTTATCCAAATTGAACATATTTGGTATAACCACGAAGCTCTTTTATTGCACTTTCACAATCTTCTAGCCATTCCACTTAGCCTTTGGAATTAAAGATTTCCATGTAATCATAGTTTTTACTACCTGATCTCAGAAGCAGGTGATCTTAGTAACCTGTTTCTGACTATCGTTAGATTCCGGTTGTTGACTTGACCCTCCTTTTTTTAAGTAATTGACTAGGAAAATGGCCTCACGTTATTCAATTGCACACTCAATCATGCTTGCTGATCCAATACTTGTTGAAGGTGAGATATTAGTTGTACTCATATTATTGGCTTCACATTTATGCTAAGCTCCAAGTTTCTCAAGTTTCAATTTGCTCAAATAGGAGTCCAACAAATAAGACACCCTATATAATTTTAGTTGAATCAATGTTATTGGCTTCACATTTATCCTAAATTCTCAAGTTTCAATCTCCTCAAATATGAGTCCAACAAATAAGACACTGTATATGATTCTAGTTGAATTCATGTTATTTGCTTCACATTAGCACAAATTTCCAACGTTCTCCAGTTTGAAAATACCCAAGTATGATTCCAATATATAAGCCATTGTATATGACTATGCATGATGTGACCCCAATAGTTGGCATCTTATATGAACTTATGGACATGAGCCTTCTTTAGCCGATTGAGGACTATTTTTAATTTAATAAATTTTACTCTCTCTCTCTCTCTCTATATATATATATATATATATATATATATATATATATATATATATATATATATATATATATATATATATATATATATATATATATATATAGATATAGATAGATAGATAGAGAGAGAGAGAGAGAGGAAGAGAAAGAGATATATACACACATACATATATACATACATACATACACACACACATACATACATATATATCATAGTGGAAAGCAACATTTAAGCAATGGCAATGGGTAAGCAACGACAGTAATATTTGGAGCTGCAACAAAGTTTTTATTTTTAGTTTTCAACGAGGGTAATATTTTGGAAGGAGTTTTGCCTGAATGCTCAAATGAAAAACATGTGAAATGCCTTTACATTGTCTGATTTGATTTCATCAACACATTTTTTCATGCATATGTACATGAAATGCTAGATTTGAATGAAACAAGTATCATGTCACTTGTCACTTGTCACTTGTTTGACAAGTTTCTTTGTGAAAATGAATTTCTACTCAACATACAGTCCATTGCTCGTGGATTCATGGGATGCAAACCTACATGATATGCAAGATTTGAATGAAACAAGTATTTTATCATTTCTCACTTGTTTGAAAAGTTCTTGTGAAATGGAATTTCTACTCAGCATACAGTTCATTGCTTGTGGATTCATGGGATGCGAACTAAGGAGCATGATGGGCTTGTAAATTATATCTTTTAAGTCACGCACAAATTTGAACATCTCCTTTGAATAACAAGGAAATTATTAAGCATTGTTGTCACACAGAATAGATGCAAGGACAAAAATCATTAACAAACTCCATTCAATTGGGCTCCAACTTCTAGTATTGGCACTTTGTTCATTATAGCCATAGTTATTACTTATGGCAATCTGACTTCTGACTTCAGAGACGATCTTGACTTTCAACGATTCAGTTAAAGTCTTTATGACACTTATTGACAAATACGAAATTGGAAAAAAAATTTAAATAAAACACACACATATATGTATATAAACATTACACACACACACACACACACATGATAGTTGCAACGAACACAACACGTTGGATTGCAAACAAAAAATTTTCCCTTTGACATTCATCATTCATGATATGTGATGACACTTCTGACGTATTTATCATTCGCCACTTCTGATTTATGCCATTACTCATATGATTTGTCATAGTGATTCTCCATATTTTTGTTATGATGTATCAATGATCGTGTATGATGTATCATCATTCATGTATGATTACATTGTTAAATGTTATGTTATGAATCGTGATAATCTCTCTCTCTCTCTCTCTCTCTATATATATATATATATATATATATATATATATATATATATATATATATATATATATATATATATATATATATATATATATATATATATATATATATATATATATATATATATATATATATATATATATATATATATATATATATATATATATATACACACACACACATCCACATCCACATCCACATCCACACCCACATGTACATGTACATACGGATACATATACATCCACATCCACATCCACATGTACACACACACACACACATATACATATATATATATATATATATATATATATATATATATATATATATATATATATATATATATATATATATATATATATATATATATATATATATATATATATATATATATATATATATATATATATAATTGTATTTTATTGTATACATAGTCGTATCCCACCTTATTATATATCATAGGAACCAAAATACGTAAAACACACACACACACACACACACACACACACACACACACACACACACACACACACACACACACACACACACACACACACACACACACACACACACACACACACACACACACACACATATATATATATATATATATATATATATATATATATATATATATATATATATATATATATATATATATATATATATATATATATATATATATGGATGTTTGTTTCTTATGTAGGAGGAAATCCTTTTCGTTATGGTGCACTCAAAGAAACATGTAATCATGAAGTACTTGGCCTGTAATCTGCGGTCAGATATCCTCATATAATGCAACCATTTAAAAGCACAGGATACCGTCTCCTGTAAAAAGAATGTCCCCAAGATCAAGCATGGGTGTACACTTATTTATGTGTGCATGCTTGGCTAATGTCACAGTGAAGCTCGACAAGATGTGCATTTTAAAATCTGTGCAGTCCCAACTTCCAGAAACTGAGAATGAACAGAAATGAGAACGTTTTTTCCCCTCCACTGTGGAATATGCTTAGGTTGTGATGTAAGTCCATCTAATGGATGTGTTTTGTCTGGATAAGGCGGTATGGTTCAATCTGTCATGAGTATGTGTTTGAGAGTTTGTGTAAGGTAATGGTAAATGTGCAACTCATGAGATGCCATATTCATGGAAGAGTGTGTGCCATGTAAGAGGGAACAAAATATGTTGTGCTCAGCCCCAACTAGACAAGGCTTTGGTTTGAGTAATGTAATTAAATTGCGAGTGTGCTGCCAATGTGACATTCATACTTAACGTCACACATCTTAACAAGGAAAGACAGCAATCAAAAAACACCTACCATTTTTTTAAAGTGAACACACTCACAAATTCTGAAATTCTCATTTACACTAATATTCTTTCTAGGTCCAATTTTCTCCTTAATTTTCCTATTTTCTTTTCCTCATGCAAAGAGTAGATAAGATGCTCAAGCCAACTCGCTCCTATACTTCACCTCATGAAATGCATTGGGTTATTGTACATATGTTCATACAACATAAAGAGGGATATTTAATGAAATGTTCCAGCCAAAAACTATCTGATAAGATGAAATGTTATGGAACATGTACATGGGTTTCAAATCGTGTGTTGGGGTGTAGAGTTATAATTGTGAATTGCAGGCTCTTCATTCTCCATGTTAAATTGATACTGTTACTCCTTAGTCGTAAGAGTGTTCTAAGTTTATCTTTGTTGTGTATGGCTTTGTAGGAGGACCGTATCACAGTTGAAGAGGCCTTGAAACACCCGTACTTCCATCCTTCTGTACAAGGTTTAACTATTCTTCTTCTTACTTGTTTTCCCGTTTTGCATGTGATTTATTACAGCTGTCGGTATGAAGACAACAAATATGATTTATTGAATTTCTGTTACTTGTTACCAGGGACAGAAGATGAGAAAAACTAAAAGTAATCAGAATACATTTGCAGAACTATCTGTGGTAGGAACCTTCTCCCTTTGCTCCTAAATATGGAAAGCCCAAAGTGACAACGAAGTGTCCCTTCGAGTTATTCGGATGCCTGTGATTGAGAGACACATGCTCAAATGTCTCCTTTCAGATGCTTGAAGTATTCAAAATAAGCACTTAAATATTCTTCATGCACAAAATTCTCCTTTCAGGTACTCATCATTATCTTTATACCTATCATACTGTGACCATTTCTGATTACTTTTCTGTCCTAACTTTTGTTAGTCCTCTATTTATTGCACTTCGATATCAGTTTCTTATCATAGTTTATCCCTATACTGGAAATCTGTTAGCTGACCCCATCAGCTCTTCATTAGCTTAATGAGGTATTGCTTTGCAAGGTGTGTCATTCAGCTTTGTATGTTTTACATTCATTTTTAACAAGATGTTTGATCATGCTCCTTGTTATAACAATATCAGGTACAGTATTCATGTTTGAAAGTCATATTCTTGAAGAAGCGAAGGTTCCTTTTATTCTCTTCACATCTTCACCATTATTGGATCTCCATCAGGATCTTATACAACATACATACAAAGAAACAAACATCAAAAACATAATGTGTAATATTGAAATTTAAGAATAGTCAATAAAAATGAATTGGTTCTTGCATGGGATTATTGTACATCTCTAGAGTACTATTGCAGGGCAATATAAAGTGTAATATGCTGAATTTGTACAGTAAGAAGGCGCAGATTACTGAGTTACCGCTTATTTGCCTCTCTGAAATCTGTTCTATGCTAGGCAACAAGAAAAGAATTAAAACTATGGTGCTGGTAGTGAGAATAAGTTTTTCTTTCATTCACTTGATTTGTGATAGATAGTGGCCATTAATGTTATCCTAGCACTTCTAAATGTGTTGAACTCTTCGCTTCCCGCAGTCTTCACCTTCAACGTAACTAGATTGCTTGAACTGAAACACATTGGGCTTTTCACAACGATATGTTGCGATATGCAGAATGACATCCTATCTGAGGGGGCACCAAAATAACTTTTTGTATGGTGTCAGATATAGTGACAGGCAACAATCACAGTATTTTGTCTGGTTCGCTGTTTGTTTGATTTTGAGGAACTGCTAAAAGGGTAGAAGACTGTTGCATGCCTTTACTGTGGCTATCAAAACAAACACAATGTCGGAATGCCATTAGGGCATTACCCAATGTACCATGAGAAGCTGCATTCGAATTTCTAAGGCGATGAAGCTTGAAGTTTGTGTGAAAGAGTATGTAGCAATGGTGAGCCAACTTATAAGGTCACTGTTATGGAGGCACTGATGCTTTTTCTCCTTCCCCACTACCTCCTTCCCCACCTTCTCCTCCTCCCTCTCCTCTCTTCGACTTCTTTGGCTTCTCATTCTCTTTCTTTTGCTTCTCCTTTGCCTTCTCTCTCTCTCTCTCTCTCTCTCTCTCTCGCTCTCTCTCTCTCTCTCTCTCTCTCTCTCTCTCTCTCTACTTAGGGTTTCCGCTAGAGTTCGGCAGCAAGCAGGCAACAGAGGCTTTCGGGGTTGAATTCGTGAGTTCTTCAAAGGCGAAATAATCGATTACCAGGCTCTGATGGGACACGCAGACCTCACGCTGTCAGATCCGATCGACTGAGGGTTTTCAGCTACAGAGAAGAAGAGGTCCTATTTTAGGGTTCCTCTCGAATGCAGGATCGAAGCCTTCAGGTCATCAGACATTGCAGCAGAATAGTAGCACCTGCAGAAGAGATTATGCAAGGTTTTGAAGCAGGTAGTCAAATATTCTCACACCCTGAGATAAGCTTTTGGCACAGTGCTGCATTCTGAGTTACTTTCAGAGCACATAAACTTAGTTACATAGTTGATTTTAATGAGAATGGCACGATTAGAAAAAAAAAGAGGTGGAAGAGATGATCAATAAAGCTATCAAAGAGGTAAAAAAAGAGGCACACAGCATTAAATCAAGAAATGAGAAGAGCCTTTGAGAAGATTAAAACCTTGGAAGATCAAATCAAAAACATCAAAGAGAAACGAAACGAATGGAAGGCTGATACCCACTGCCTTCAAGAAGAAATTCTTCACTTGAAGATCTCCAAGGTTAAAGAGGAAGGAGAGATCTCTCAGGTGGAAGAGTTCAAAAAGGAAATCAAATAAAAAATGGAGTCCACTTGAGAGACATGGGTGGAAGTAGTTCACAAGAAGGTCAAGAAGGAAGGCAGTGAGGAGGCACGGAAGGGAGAGCTCTCTAGAGTTCAGGACACGCTTGAGGAAGAGAGGCTTCGACACACACGTCGATTACATGTACGGATTACGGAACCTTGAGAAGGCACATCACCATATGCAGATGCCACCGACATCTGTCGACACTTTAGGATACGAGAGCATGCTTTTCACAAATTCATGGAGGGTTGGTAGGGAGTCGGGACACATCCCGACCACGAGCACTCATCCTAGGAAACACGTATTGCCTTCTTCCGACCACGATCAGCATTGTGTGGATTACTCGGAGGAGCTTTATATATAGATGAGGATCTCACAAGGATGTAGGTAGAGCATTGTCGGACATGTATGCCACAAATTATCTAGGCCCAAGGAGAGGGAAAGAAGGCTTTCTACAGAGACAGTAAAGTCTACATTGATGGACGCCCTATCAAATAGGGATATGCAGCCTATAAGAAAACACCATATTAGGAGTCACCACTCATAGATGCAATGTGGAACTGCAACGGAGCACTTTGGACACGGCCAGATAGACTGGAAGCGATCGTAGACACTCATGAATGTGTTTGCATCAGAGACCCATGAGATGCCTACCTCACCTTGAAGGTTTTCATTGAGAATCTACATTCAGGAGTACAACACTAAGATATGGGGGTATCGCCATCATATTTAGAGAGGAGATACAAAGTTGGATACATATTATAGGAAGAGATGAGGAGGCATGATATATGCGGGTTCACATGGAGATAACACCAAAGAGTTAGGTTTATATTTCCACATGCTACTTCCCTTCAGGCAAATCTCAATACGCAGGAGAAAACATTGAGGGACCCATCCGAGAGAGAGACTCACCATATATAGCACTTTTATATCATATACTACATTACAACAACCTAGGTGAAGTCTTCCTTATGGGGAACTTCAATGGCTGCACCTAGTCACGTTAGTGCGAGGCATATGATATGGACCATCCACATCTCATGAGGGGCAGAGATCCAAATGAGACGCCCCCAGTAGAGTATGAGCATATATGGATCACGACACCACTAGGTATGGCAAACATCTACTTGAGCTAGGCAGTCGACACCATCTCGTTATATATAACGGGATGCATCGTTCGCCAGGCTCGGATGGGCTTACTTGCTTCCCCTCACAGAGGGGGTGAGAGCACGGTCAACCACATTCTAGGTACTATCCCTGGAGCTTCAGTTATCCCCTTACTTAGTATTGGAGGACGCCTACTTAGTGCTGACCATACGTTTATCACATTCACACTTTCATCTCCTACCCCATTAGACCCTCCCTCACTCATTGAGCTACATACCACAATACACTTCACACACGAGCTCTCACATGTTTACGCACACCACTTACATACGAGGCTACTCTCCCTCGATCCATTCTCACCTTTGGATACACTTATATCATAGATCACAACTATCTTTCATGACTTAGCTATCCACAACTTTCCACATCGTGCACACACACACCCTCCATGCAGAGGATCCATGCCCCAAAACTGTTGGTATGATGCATGTTGTCGAGAACTAAGGAAGCATCCACAGATTTTAGAGCTTAGAGTGGATATTACACACAAATAGGCACAATGTCACATGTAGAGCCTTACTCGCCACAAGCGGCGGGAATGGGCGGAGAGATAGTCTTAGGATATCGACCATTTGCTCGTGAGTCTGGATAGTGCAGTGGTGTGGCGCACCTCCTCATGGTACACACATACATGAGACTGGCTGGCCCATCATGGGTTTGACATAGACAGATCACCACCACTACAGTACGACTTATACGCCTCCACCAATTCGCTCTCCCGCCAGGAGAGATGGCATACATATATACAGAGGATATGGATTAGCCCCAGAGATACATTGCCATAAAAAATGCTCCACTAGCACGAGTATTGTTTACAGATCTCATATGAGAGCTTTATTGAGACTCCGCGATTCATGTAGACTGACATATCACATCAACTCCGAGTCGTGATTGGGCAACTTCGAGTGTCATCACACCATCTCGAGATCTAGAGTGGATTGCCCACGGGAGTCCCTAGAGAGGAGAGGTGGTGCCCAGTATGCCAGACAAGATAGAGAGTGAGGAGCACTTTGTTACCAGGTGCTGAGCATACTAAGAACTACGAGCAGAGTTCCACATAGAGGAGTCACTACAGTTATGCATGACCATTGGAGACCAACGGAGGTTGGGATGTTTCCTCACCGCAGCATATGAGAGACGAGAGCAATCCCTATAGCCCAAGCATCAGACACGGGTGAGTACCCAGCAGATCATTACTCAATTCTCTCATGCGAGAGATTCTATCATATGGGTTCAGTTTCCAAAGGCATAGGGCTCATGCTCCAGCAAGCAACAGCACAAAGAGTGTGACGTCAACAAAATAGGGCTTCATACGGAGGAGCATGACTATACCAAGAGGATATCTCACACATCATGATAGACCATGACCACATGATGGAGCATAGGTGCATCACCACCACCTAGGTAGCCTTCCTTTAGGAGGCACTCAGACCGCCATCGATGTACCACATACTCCACCCACCTCCACCCATTACTTGTAGTTAGGATATGCATATTCACTCCCATCATCGGGTCCTCATGTATTAGGTGGCCATTATCTGCAGAGTTAGAGCCACATCTCCTCATGCACCAGTACATTATCCCCACTACCTCTCCATCACCTGATACACTATCCTATGGTTGTTTGCATCTTCAGCCTATAGAGTTTTGTGTAGTGCGCACTTTCCATTTTATTTTATTTCTACACAGGGGTTACTATAGTTGTACGTGGTCTTGTCTCATAGGCCAAATCTTGTCTCCATCAGCGCTGCCACTCCTCCCTCAGTTGGGAACACAAACCCTAATCGATGAGAATGATGGTAGCCCTACTTGTTCAAACTTATTTAGGGTTTCAATTATTGCGAGCAACTTTGTTATGTACGGGTTAGGGTTTGCTTGATGTGGAAGGAAGAATATAGAAAGACTTCGAAATCTATCAGCATTTGCCTATATCAACAGGAAGGAATTAATTTATTTTATTGTTGCTAGTAGCTGGAAGTTCCTGGAGATATCAGAGCGCTTGAAGTTCTTGGAGATATCTATTGTGATGTTGTTTGAATGTTAATGGATTTTTCTTAGTTCCTGATTTCATATTATTTGATGAAAGAAGCTGAGACCAGCCACACGTGCAGCAACATGGCATGGCTAAAAAAAGGGAAGTGGAGGACATGATTATTAAAGCAACTAGAGAAGCAAAGAAATAAATGGACATAAGAATTAATCAAGAAATGAGAAAGGTCACAGATAGAATAAAAGCTCTCTAAGAGCATATCAAAATTCTTCAAGAATACCAAGATGACTGGAAAGCTCGGACACATCGACTTCAAGAAGAAATTATTCATCTCAAGATTACCAAGGAAGAAGGAGAGATCACAAAACTAGATGACCTGAGGGAATCAAGAATGAATGTAAGATGGATATGTAAGAACACATTAGATCAGAAATAGAAGCAACACAAAACTGTTGGACGGAAGTAGTAAGTAAAACCATTAAAAAAGAGTTCAAAGAAGAGGCAATAAAAAATTAACATATTTGTGTAGAAGACACACAAGAGGAGAGACTAATACATGTTCGACGTCTAGATATGAGAATCACAACCCAGCTGAAGACACATTAACAAAAGTGGATGCATCACACATATGTCGGCAGTTCGGATATAGCAATATTCCATTTACTCGAGGATGGAGAGTGAGAAAAGATAGTACAAAACCTTGAGCATTGATATTGCATATAATTTCTTTAGAGAAGCGAATACCTTTCTTCAAAAGATGACCAATGTTATGGAGTCGCCACATCTCCTCATGCACCAGTACATTATCCCCACTACCTCTCCATCACCTAATACACTATCCTGTGGTTGTTTGCATCTTCAGCCTATAGAGTTTTGTGTAGTGCGCACTTTCCATTTTATTTTATTTCTACACAGGGGTTACTATAGTTGTACGTGGTCTTGTCTCATAGGCCAAATCTTCTCTCCATCAGCGCTGCCACTCCTCCCTCAGTTGGGAACACAAACCCTAATCGATGAGAATGATGGTAGCCCTACTTGTTCAAACCTATTTAGGGTTTCAATTATTGCGAACAACTCTGTTATGTACGGGTTAGGGTTTGCTTGATGTGGAAGGAAGAATATAGAAAGTCTTCGAAATCTATCAGCATTTGCCTATATCAACAGGAAGGAATTAATTTATTTTATTGTTGCTAGTAGCTGGAAGTTCCTGGAGATATCAGAGCGCTTGAAGTTCTTGGAGATATCTATTGTGATGTTGTTTGAATCTTACTGGATTCTTTCTTAGTTCCTGATCTCATATTATTTGATTAAAGAAGCAGAGACCAGCCACACTTGCAGCAACATGGCATGGCTAAAAAAAAGGGAAGTGGAGGACATGATTATTAAAGCAACTAGAGAAGCAAAGAAAGAAATGGACATAAGAATTCATCAAGAAATGAGAAAGGCCACAGATAGAATAAAAGCTCTCTAAGAACATATCAAAATTCTTCAAGAATACCAAGATGACTGGAAAGCTCGGACACATGGACTTCAAGAAGAAATTATTCATCTCAAGATTACCAAGGAAGAAGGAGAGATCACAAAACTAGATGACCTGAGGGAATCAAGAATGAATGTAAGATGGATATGTAAGAACACATTAGATCAGAAATAGAAGCAATACAAAACAGTTGGACGGAAGTAGTAAGTAAAACCATTAAAAAAGAGTTCAAAGAAGAGGCAATAAAAAATTAACATATTTGTGTAGAAGACACACAAGAGGAGAGACTAATACATGTTCGACGTCTAGATATGAGAATCACAACCGAGCTGAAGACACATTAACGAAAGTGGATGCATCACACATATGTCGGCAGTTCGGATATAGCAATATTCCATTTACTCGAGGATGGAGAGTGAGAAAAGATAGTACAAAACCTTGAGCATTGATATTGCATATAATTTCTTTAGAGAAGCTAATACCTTTCTTCAAAAAATGACCAATGTTATGGAGTCACCACATCTCCTCATGCACATTATCCCCACTACCTCTCCATCACCTGATACACTATCCTGTGGTTGTTTTCATCTTCAGCCTATAGAGTTTTGTGTAGTGCGCACTTTCCATTTTATTTTATTTCTACACAGGGGTTACTATAGTTGTACGTGGTCTTGTCTCATAGGCCAAATCTTGTCTCCATCAGTGCTGCCACTCAATTGGGAACACAAACCCTAATCGATGAGAATGATGGTAGCCCTACTTGTTCAAACTTATTTAGGGTTTCAATTATTGCGAGCAACTCTGTTATGATGTGGAAGGAAGAATATAGAAAGACTTCGAAATCTATCAGCATTTGCCTATATCAACAGGAAGGAATTAATTTATTTTATTGTTGCTAGTAGCTGGAAGTTCCTGGAGAGATCAGAGCGCTTGAAGTTCTTGGAGATATCTATTGTGATGTTTGAATGTTACTGGATTCTTTCTTAGTTCCTGATTTTATATTATTTGGTTAAAGAAGCTGAGACCAGCCACACGTGCAGCAACATGGCATGGCTAAAAAAAAGGGAAGTGGAGGACATGATTATTAAAGCAACTAGAGAAGCAAAGAAAGAAATGGACATAAGAATTAATCAAGAAATGAGAAAGGTCACAGATAGAATAAAAGCTCTCTAAGAACATATCAAAATTCTTCAAGAATACCAAGATGACGAGAAAGCTCGGACACATCGACTTCAAGAAGAAATTATTCATCTCAAGATTACCAAGGAAGAAGGAGAGATCACAAAACTAGATGACCTGAGGGAATCAAGAATGAATGTAAGATGGATATGTAAGAACACATTAGATCAGAAATAGAAGTAACACAAAACAGTTGGACGGAAGTAGTAAGTAAAACCGTTAAAAAAGAGTTCAAAGAAGAGGCAATAAAAAATTAACATATTTGTGTAGAAGACACACAAGAGGAGAGACTAATACATGTTTGACGTCTAGATATGAGAATGACAACCCAGCTGAAGACACATTAATGAAAGTGGATGCATCACACATATGTCGACAGTTCGGATATAGCAATATTCCATTTACTCGAGGATGGAGAGTGAGAAAAGATAGTACAAAACCTTGAGCATTGATATTGCATATAATTTCTTTAGAGAAGCGAATACCTTTCTTCAAAAAATGGCCAATGTTATGGAGTCGCCACATCTCCTCATGCACCAGTACATTATCCCCACTACCTCTCCATCACCTGATACACTATCCTGTGGTTGTTTGCATCTTCAGCCTATAGAGTTTTGTTTAGTGCGCACTTTCCATTTTATTTTATTTCTACACAGGGGTTACTATAGTTGTACGTGGTCTTGTCTCATAGGCCAAATCTTGTCTCCATCAGCACTGCCACTCCTCCCTCAGTTGGGAACACAAACCCTAATCCATGAGAATGATGGTAGCCCTACTTGTTCAAACTTATTTAGGGTTTCAATTATTGCGAGCAACTCTGTTATGTACGGGTTAGGGTTTGCTTGATGTGGAAGGAAGAATATAGAAAGACTTCGAAATCTATCAGCATTTGCCTATATCAACAGGAAGGAATTAATTTGTTTTATTGTTGCTAGTAGCTGGAAGTTCCTGGAGATATCAGAGCGCTTGAAGTTCTTGGAGATATCTATTGTGATGTTGTTTGAATGTTACTAGATTCTTTCTAAGTTCCTGATTTCATATTATTTGATTAAAGAAGCAGAGACCAGCCACACTTGCAGCAACATGGCATGGCTAAAAAAAAGGGAAGTGGAGGACATGATTATTAAAGCAACTAGAGAAGCAAAAAAGAAATGGACATAAGAATTAATCAAGAAATGGGAAAGGACACAGATAGAATAAAAGCTCTCTAAGAACATATCAAAATTCTTCAAGAATACCAAGATGACTGGAAAGTTGGGACACATCGACTTCAAGAAGAAATTATTCATCTCAAGATTACCAAGGAAGAAGGAGAGATCACAAAACTAGATGACCTGAGGGAATCAAGAATGAATGTAAGATGGATATGTAAGAACACATTAGATCAGAAATAGAAGCAACACAAAACAATTGTACGCATGTTCGACGTCTAGATATGAGAATCACAACCCAGCTGAAGACACATTAACAAAAGTGGATGCATCACACATATGTCGGCAGTTCGGATATAGCAATATTCCATTTACTTGAGGATGGAGAGTGAGAAAAGATAGTACAAAACCTTGAGCATTGATATTGCATATAATTTCTTTAGAGAAGCGAATACCTTTCTTCAAAAAATGACCAATGTTATGGAGTCGCCACATCTCCTCATGCACCAGTACATTATCCCCACTACCTCTCCATCACCTGATACACTATCCTGTGGTTATTTGCATCTTCAGCCTATAGAGTTTTGTGTAGTGCGCACTTTCCATTTTATTTTATTTCTACACAGGGGTTACTATAGTTGTACGTGGTCTTGTCTCATAGGCCAAATCTTGTCTCCATCAGTGCTGCCACTCAGTTGGGAACACAAACCCTAATCGATGAGAATGATGGTAGCCCTACTTGTTCAAACTTATTTAGGGTTTCAATTGTTGCGAGCAACTCTGTTATGTACGGGTTAGGGTTTGCTTGATGTGGAAGGAAGAATATAGAAAGACTTCGAAATCTATCAGCATTTGCCTATATCAACAGGAAGGAATTAATTTATTTTATTGTTGCTAGTAGCTAGAAGCTCCTGGATATATCAGAGCGCTTGAAGTTCTTAGAGATATCTATTGTGATGTTGTTTGAATGTTAATGGATTCTTTCTTAGTTCCTGATTTCATATTATTTGATTAAAGAAGCAGAGACCAGCCACACTTGCAGCAACATGGCATGGCTAAAAAAAAGGGAAGTGGAGGACATGATTATTAAAGCAACTAGAGAAGCAAAGAAAGAAATGGACATAAGAATTAATCAAGAAATGAGAAAGGTCACAGATAGAATAAAAGCTCTCTAAGAACATATCAAAATTCTTCAAGAATACCAAGATGACTGGAAAGCTCGGACACATCGACTTCAAGAAGAAATTATTCATCTCAAGATTACCAAGGAAGAAGGAGAGATCACAAAACTAGATGACCTGAGGGAATCAAGAATGAATGTAAGATGGATATGCAAGAACACATTAGATCATAAATAGAAGCAATACAAAACAGTTGGACGGAAGTAGTAAAACCATTAAAAAAGATTTCAAAGAAGAGGCAATAAAAAATTAACATATTTGTGTAGAAGACACACAAGAGGAGAGACTAATACATGTTCGACGTCTAGATATGAGAATCACAACCGAGCTGAAGACACATTAACGAAAGTGGATGCATCACACATATGTCGACAGTTTGGATATAGCAATATTCCATTTACTCGAGGATGGAGAGTGATCACATTCTTCACTTTGAGATGCTTGATCGACTAGGCATGAGCAAGGAAGAAGAGATTATAGTGTTGCTGTCCCGGCGCTCATGGATGGAGCAACCATATGGAGGTAGGAATTAGTTGTACCAGTATGGACAGCATTGGAGAGGCTACATGATTGCCAAACGCATCTACAACAAAGCTTTAGTACCACATGATATCATCCGGCAGAGCTTGCTGCACCACCGATGCTAGTAGAGGCACTGTTGATATATTTAGATAGTAATGTGTGTGAACACACTAGGACCGTCGGGGCATTTTTTTCCCTCCTTCAGGAGGTTTTTTTCCCGTGGCTTGTATATATGCCTATTGCCCTAACAAGCTACTTATCTTTGTACATTCTAGTGGTGATACATTCAGTATTGTGTGTTGAGCTCGAAGCTTCTTCTTCCTTGTGCTGTTCGCGTGCTTCCGCAGATGTCTAACTCCAACAATTGGTATCAGAGCAAGTCGCCGCTTCATCTAGGGTGTCGTTGACACCTCTCTAGTTGCAATCTCAGAATCGCATGTATTTTGGTGAGCATATTCAGCATGTTTCCGAGATCAAAACAGCTTCGTTGTGTCGTGCCAAAATCGCGATTTGAGCTCCTTTTGACCTCCGAACGCACTATCGCATTGCTTGAGCACGCCATTTTGTCTTTTTGTGCCAAAGATATATACCACTTTAGGTTCGCCAGTATAAGCGTGTTAAAGTCTTCTACAGGTTTAGCAGAATTCGTTTGGGTAGTTCTATGTAACTTTTTGAGATACAATCAATTTTTTGCATCACAGTATTTTAGTCATCGGCCATGGTTGAAAGCAGTGATGTATTTTGTATGTTGGCTGTTAAGGATAAGTTGGATGGTACCAACTACCCGTTGTGGGCTTATAGGATGCGGCATGTATTGGTTGTAAAAGGATTGTGGAACATTGTGCAAGGTGTTGAAAAATGTCTTATCACACCTGCAACTCTTACAACTGCAGGTACTGAAGCTGATGCAGAAGGTGTCGAAGATGATGATATTCAGCATATTCCTGCTCATGTTGTGGTTTCTACTGCACCTATTGCAAAGCAAATTCGTTAGGATGGAAGAGATGCCTAGGCACATCCATTGATAGCTTTGTTTGTCAAACATTCCATTATTCCTCACATTCGCTCTTGCAGAACAATTAAGGATACTTGGGATATATTTACCACATTGTACCAAGCGAGGAATGAGGCTCGTGTTGCTTACCTCGAAAAACAGTTGGAGAGTGAGCACATGAATGAAGGTGATTCTATGGACAATTTTCTAACAAAGATCAAAGACTTGAAGGGAGAGTTGATTTTTGCTGATGAGGTTATACCAGATAGCTCACTTGTACAGACCGTTCTGAATGGTCTTCCTGATTCATATTAGAGTTTTGCTTCTACTCTTCGGTTGATGATGAAAGGCAATCAAATGCCTTGTCATTTGAGAAGTTAGTCTCTGTTCTGTTGCAGGAAGATCAGTCCAAGCAAAATGGGTCCATTATGCGTGTTGCAAATCAAGCTTTCCTGGCTAGTCAGAAGGGCAAAGGAAAATGGAGCTCTTTGACTGGTAAGCAAAAATCTGCTAATTCTGCACAATCGAAGATGGAATACAAAGATGAAAAGAAATCAGAAAAGCAAAAATTGTTTTGCAACTACTGTAAAGGAAATGATCATATCATAAAGAATTGTCCAAAACTGGCTGCTAAGGGGACAAAGAAGAAAGAGGCTGGAATGGTTGTTGCAGAGGCCTCTACACAAAAAACAGAGTCTGCTAATCTTGTGTAGGAAGAAGAATGGGCGTTTACTACTGTTTGCAATTTTGACCCATCTTGTCATGAGCAGTGCATGTCTGCAGTAGACTTAGATGTTTGGTACTTGGACAGTGGGGCGACCAAACATATTACCTCGTAGTGTAGTTTCTTCTCTTCACTCGAGCCTGCCCCTACAAGGAATACTGTTACATGCGCCGCTGATTATTACTTCTGTCAGATGCAAAGCTTTGGCATACACTCTTTGGTCATCTGAATTTCGCTAGTTTGCTACGCTTGGAGAAATCTGAAATAGTGTCCTCTTTGTACAAACTTGAGGTACCTGGAAAACATGTGTGTGAAGGTTGTATTTTGGGCAAAATGCAGCGTTCCTTCTTTCCAAAAGATGGTTCAGTTCGGGTTACTCAGAAATTGCAGCTTGTACATAGTGATGTTTGTGGTTCTATGCAGATACCTTCTTTTGGAAATTATCTTTACTTCGTGACTTTCATCAATGATTTTTCCAAACATGCATGGGTATATCCATTGAAGGCAAAGTCCGAAGTCTTTATGTGCTTCAAACAGTTTTTGGTTTTGGTTGAAAATCTGTCCACATGTAAAATGGCCATCCTCCGTTATGATCGAGAGGGAGAATATATGTCTTCTGATTTTAACGCATTTCTGGCTGAACGTGGGATAAAACACCAATGTATAGTGCCATGTATACCTCAAGAGAATGGAGTTGCTGAATGAAAGAACATGTCACTCATGGAGATTACGAGGTGTATGGTCAAGAGTCAAGATTTACTACATAGTTTCTAGCTTGATGGGGTCATGTATGCAGTATATGTACTTAACAAGTGTCCCACTAAAGCAGTGCAGCGTATCACTCCATATGAGGCTTGGCATGATCGCAAGCCATTTGTGGCTCATCTACGTGTTTTTGGTTGTTTGACATATGTATTAATGCTTGAACAACATCGTAGAAAATTGAATGATAAAGCAATAAAATGTACTTTTGTTGGGTACAATTTTGAAAGTAAAGGCTATCTTCTATATCATCCACAAACTAAACGCATTCTGGTTAGCCGTGATGTTGTTTTTGTGGAAGATGCTATTCAGCCATTGCTTTCATGTATTAAGGAGATATCTGTTAGCTCCAAAGACATGCATGATACTTTGCTGCCTCTTTTTACAGGTGGACAGTCTAGTGTTGGTCCTAATGAGGCAACTTCTCAGCCTTTGTAGGTTTCATGTGATGATGTATATCCTATTTCTGATGCAGATTTACACGATGTGCTTATTGATGAGAGAATTGATATCATACTCGATCAGGCTCTCATAGTGCCTCTTTTGCATCAGATTTCTATGCTAAGGTTGCATCTAGTCTCTGTGATGAGACAAAGCTTGTTTCATTTGATGAAGCACAAAATTCAAAAAATTGGATGATTGCTATGCAATCTGAATATGATTCTATAATGAAGAATGGTCCTTGGTCTTTATGTGACTTGCCTCCTCGCAAGAAGGCCATTGACACTAAGCTGAAGCGTAAACCTGATGGTACAATTGACATATATAAGACTATGCTTGTTGCAAAGGGTTATGCCTAGGAAAGAGGCATTGATTTTGATGAAACCTTTGCTCCTACTTGCCGAATGACTACTGTTCGTAGCATCTGTGCACGTGTTGCTCATCATGGTTGGAATGTACATCAGTTGTACATTAAAACAACATTTCTGAATGGTGATTTGCATGAATAAGTGTATGATTTTTAGCCCCGTGGCTTTGTGCAGAAAGGGCATGAAAATCAAGTGTGCAGGTTAAAGAAGACATTATATGGTTTTAAGCAAGCACCACGTGCTTGGTATGAAAAGATACATGCCTATCTGATTGCACATGGTTTTGAGAAGAGTCAGTTGAAAGCACCTTATATGTCAAGCGTGCTAATGATGTACTTCTGATCATTGTGGTGTATGTTGATGACATGTTGCTCATTGGTCCTCATTAGAAGCATATTGCTGATTTCAAGTCTGATTTACATGCCTCATTTGAGATGTCTAATTTGAGGCATTTGCATCATTATTTGGGCATTTAGTTTATGCACGTTGATAGTGGAATGGCTTTGTGTCAAACGAAATATATTGACACATTTTTGCAGCCATTTGGCCTTGAAGACTGTAAACCTATTGCCACACCTATGGAGACAGGTTTACGACTGAGTCTTCATGATGTTGGAGATGCATTTGATGTTGTTCTCTATCAGCAGGTTGTTGGATGCTTGATCTACTTATGCATTACTCGGCGAGATATTCAGTTTGCTGTCTCACAGATGAGCAGGTTTATGCATTGCCCAGGAGTCAAGTATTGGCAAGCGGTTAAGTGCATCTTTCGCTACTTGAGTGGTACTCGGCTACTTGGGTTGTTTTATCCCAAGGGGGGATCACTACCGCCAGATTTGCATGCTTTTTCTGACTTTGATGGGGCTGATTGCTATGACACTCATATGTCCACTAGTGGCTTTTGCTTCATGCTTGGTAGCTCATGTATATCTTAGTTGAGCAAGAAGCAGCCTACTGTAGCCACTTCTAGATGTGAGGTTGAGTATAGGGTAGCTTTCAACAGCGACTGTTGAGTGTGTGTGGCTAAGATGCCTTATGTATGATTTGGGTGTTGGTCAGTCTTCTGCCACCACCATCTTCACTGACAGTCAGAGTGCATTAGCAGTTGCGAGGAACCTTGTGTTCCATGCTCGCACTAAGCACATTGAGGTGCATTATCATTATTTCAGGAAGAGGTTCTCTGCTGGGGAGATCAACTTGGCATATGTGCCCACACAGGAGAACATTGCAGACCTTTTCACGAAGGCTCTGCCTAGGGAGAAGTTTGAAGCTTTCCGCAAAGCTTTGGGCTTACTTCCTTTTGTGGAGTGATTTCCACATAGCTTGGCACTTCATTATACATGAGTGCCAACTCCTTGTTCACCGCATCACTCCCAGGGGGGATTTGTTGATATATTTAGGTAGTGATGTGTGTGAACACACTAGGACTGTCGGGGCATTTTTTTCCCTCTTTAGGAGGTTATTTTCCCCTGGCTTGTATATACGTCTATTGCCCTAACAGGCTGCTTACCTTTGTACATTCTAGTGGTAATACATTCAGTATTGTGTGTTGAGCTCCAAGCTTCTTCTTCCTTGTGTTGTTCACGTGCTTCTGCAAATGTCTAACTCCAACAGGTACTCTTCTAGAAAATATGCCTTTTACACAATATCCAGGGCATGGACATAGAGTGCATCACTTATCGAGCTTTCCAAGCATCATGCGACATGGCGCTAGTTGGAGACATCTCATGGTACGCATAGACACGGGATTGACTACCATGGATTTGACATAGATAGAGTACCACCTGTGCAGTAGGACTTACAAGGCCCCATCTATTCGCTCTTCCATCAAGAGAGGATTAGGATCATTCATGAGGAGATATGGCATATATACATACAAAGGATATGGATTAATCTGAGGGATACATTGCCACCAAAAATGCTTCACTATCGTGCCCATTTTCTACCGATCTCAAAACAAGGCTTCATTGAGACTCCGTGCTACATGCAGACATGTCTACCACACCACGTTCGAGTCATCATTGGGAAGCTTCGAGTTTCATCAGATAAGCTTGAGATCAAGAGGGGTCGGACTAGGGAAGTCCGTGGAGAGGAGAGGTGGTGCCCAATATGCCATACAGAGATAGAGAGTAAGGAGGACTTTGTTATGAGATACCCTTCATAGTGAGACCTATGATCACAATTCCAGATAGAGGAGTCATTAGAGTTGTGCATGACCACTAGAGACAAGAGGAGGTTGAGATGCTTCCTCACAGTGGCATATCAGAGATGAGAGCAGGCGCTATAGTCCACGCATTAGACACAGGTGAGTACCTAAGAGACCATCCAATTCTTTCACCGAGATGGGCCATATCATACAGGCTCGCCTCCCTAAGGCATAGGGCTCACGCTTGACCATACGACGGTACAGAAAGCGTGACACTGACCACATATGGTTGGGTATCGACGACCACGACTGCACTAGAGGAAATCTCACACATTAGGATAGCCCATGTCAACATGATGGAGAAGAGGTGCACCACCACTACTTGGGAAGCCTTCCTTTAGGAGGCACTCAGATCGTCGCTAATGTACCACATACTCCACCTATCTCCACCCATCATTAGTAGTTAGGATATATATACATGTTCACCCCTCCTTATGGATTCCCTCTATATTAGGTGACCATTATCTGTAGAGTCGGAGCCACGCTTTCCCATGCACCACTACATTATCCCCACTACCCCCTCATCACCTGGTACAATATCATTTGGTTGTTTCTAGCCTTTGTCAACCTACATTGTTTTATGTAGTGAGTATTTTTCCTTTTTATTTTTGCATAGGGGTTACTATAGTTGTACATGGTTTTGTCTTATATGCCAAGTTTGGCCTTCAGAAGAGGTTAATATAACACTCTCTCTCTCTCTCTCTCTCTCTCTCTCTCTCTCTCTCTCTCTCTCTCTCTCTCTCTCTCTCTCTCTCTCTCTCTCTCTCTCTCTCTCTCTCTCTCTCTCTCTCTCTCTCCAGTTGTGCATGACCATGGGAGACCAGCGACGCTTGGGGCGCTTCCTCACAGCAGCATACGAGAGGCGAGAGCGGTCACTACAGCCCACACATCAGCCACGGGTGAGTACCCAGCAGACCATTACCCAGTTCTTTCAGCGAGCGGAGCTAGATCAGAGAGGTCCTTCTAGAGGGCTCACACTCCACCAGGCAGCAGCACAGAGAGCACGACGCCGACCACGCATGGTAGGATATCGTCGACCGCGACTATATCAGGAGGATATCTCACGCATCAGGACAGCCTACGACCACATGATGGAGCATAGGCGTTCCACCACCCCCTGAGTTGTCTTCCTTCAGGAGGCACTCAGACCACCTCCGATGTACCACATACTACACCCACCTCCCCCCATCACCAGTAGCTAGGGTGTTTTGCTCACTCATATTATGGATCCCCCTGTATTAGGTGGCCACTATCTGCTGAGTCAGAGCCACTTCTCCCCAGCCTTTACCAACCCTTGATAGCTTTGTGTTTATTTCATTTCATTTTCTACACATGGTTACTACACTTGTACATGGCTTTTGTCTCATAGGCCAAGTTTGGCCTCCAGAAGACGTTAATATGACTTTCTTTCTTTCTTTTCTTTCTCTCTCTCTCTCTCTCTCTCTCTCTCTCTCTCTCTCTCTCTCTCTCTCTCCCCCCTTCTCCTCCTTAATTCAAGTACTCGTGAATTCTAGGCTTATGTGTAGCAAACCATCAATACCACATGACATCATTAGAGGAGAGCTTAGATCCTGTTGTAGCCATGATATTGATCAAGGCTTTGTTATAGGCATAGCTCCTATTGGAGCTAAATTTTATTGAGTTGTCAACGTTTTCGGGCTATGTTAATACGGAACACTATGTTTGCTACATCAACTCAAAGATATCGACAATGGATGCATCGAATACGGGGCTTTTCAAGCATCATAAGATCTTGCCCTAGTAGGAGATACTTCATGTTGGTATGCCCAGATCAGAGATTGGCTAGTCAATTATGGATTTGACATGGATAAACTACCACCTCTACAATATGATATACATGTTCTTATATTTTTTTCTCTCTCCAGAAGAGACAACAGGATCATTCAACAAGAGTAATGGTAGAAATATGTATAGAGGACATCGATCCTAACTAGGTAGACTACCCATGAAAAAGTTCCACTATCATGAGCTTTTTCTATAGATCTCGGATCAGGGTTTTATTGAGATTCCTCAGTACATGTAGACTTATATTTCATACAACATACGAGTTGCTATTCGATAGCTTAGAGTCCCATCACACCAGTTAGAGATCAAGAGTCAATCCAGTAGGTGTACGAAACTCTGAAATTGTTTTCTTCACTTGTTGCTCTTCCATCATGCGAAGCACCCAAGGAGCTCTTGGTAACAAGTACTGCTCATTTCTTTCATAGGATTGAGGCAAGATTGATCCCCACTAGACTAGGATTCACTCTCGAGCAGGCAGAGAATGAGAGAGTTAGGAGACGACTTCGAGTTCAAGGATATGTGAGATCTCGGCTCAATGAGCATAAGATCTTGAGGATCTGATCCTTACATGAGAAAGAGATTGAGAGGAGACGTGCATCCATACCTTGGGATAGTATATTCCACTGTACTCTACCTATCACCTATGTATCACATTTTACATCCATACCACCTCCCCCCTAATACCACATCCCTAAGTTTATGATTTTCCCCTGTAGGACATGGCCATTTTATGCAAAGCTAAAGCCATGCTTTCTTAATTCAGTTATTTTTTATGTTCCAATTTGCTTTTCGAGTTGATTGGATCAATATCGATTGTATATGGTTTGTCTCATATGCCTATTTTGGCCTTCAGTAGACGTTAATATGAATTTCTTTCTTTCTTTCTTTCCCGAGCCACCTGAACCATATCTTACTCATTCGTCTTTCTTCATAGCAAAGATGATTCGTAGGGCCATTGAGCAGCTACAGCATGGGCATTCGATTGACCACATGGGATTGCAAAGTGAGCACATCATATATACTGCCTCCACTATAGCTCCATTGATTGCACATGTCTTCAATCGGGCTTTCTAGAGGAGTGGATGAGGAATACCATTGTACCCATTTACAATCTGGGGATACCTTGAATCCAAGGAACTACAGGAGTATCATGATTGATCACACCATGGCCAAGATTTACGGGACGGTTCTTGAGGCAGAGCTCAATTCATATGCAAAGATAGAGGGGCAAAGGTGTAGAAGAGGAGATTATATTGTTGCTTTGTGGATTTCCGCAAAGCCGTCGATAGTATGCTACAAGAGAAGCTTTTTCGGTGACTCTAGAGCTTGGAGATACCATAGCCCTAGGCCTCACAGTCACCTAGTGGAGTGCGATGGAGAGGTCACAAGTACGTATAATCTCATGACTATTTCACGGGATACAGATATCAGAGTCAGAATATGAGAGAGCTTGGTACACTCAGGTCATAGCCTAGTTTGATAGTCGTGGACTTGATATGGACATATTGTTTCCTTTTCAGTATGACTCCGACTCACCTCACATCCACCTCTCCCATCGTGAGAGAAATGTTGTGCTCAAAGAGGATCTCTGGCAGCTCTACATTCCTGAATGATTTTCGGTTTGAGAATGAAAAGAGGTCAAGGCAAAGCCATTATTTTGGTGGGTAAGAAAGGATCAAATCTCTAGCTTCTATATAAAAGTTTTGGTATTTGGACTCTACTTGCAAGTTTCTTGGTATGTGTCTTGGTTTTCATATGGCATCCATAAATGTGATGGAATGAGTGGTATAATGGTGATGGTTACTCCCACGGAATAGAAAAATTGGTATGGGTAAGACTATGGATCTCTATGGCCAACCCCTCCTTTCATAGGTGTTGAAGGGCAATCATGTAGGCCAATCATCAAGTGTAGCTGCTCTTACATACCTTGTTCTCTAATTGGGAAGCCTCAAATATTTGTGGCTAAGATACGTGAATCACCTCCTTGAGATATCTATTCATGAATGTTGATTTGACATCCATGTGATATACTTGCCATCTTCTACGAACAATCACAACTACTGCTACTTAGATAGTAGTCATCCTTATCGTTATCCTTGTAATTGTAAGTATCCCTATGCAACAATTCTTGCTTTGTACTTCTCCAAAGTATCATCAGCCTTGTATTTTAGCTTCCAAACCCACTTGATACCAATGACTTTGTGCTTGAGGGGTCGATTCACTAGCTCTCAACTTCCATTCATCATTATATTTTTGTTTTTTTTTTTTGCATGATATCCCTCTAATTGAAAAGCTTATAAGCCGTCTTATCCTCATTGTATCCTAAGAAGATACATGTGATGGTTTTTGTTTGAAGTTTGTTTCTCTCCATATCTAGAGCATGTATATAACATTCGCTTCCACATACACTGAAATGGAAAACAAGTGGCTTTTTATCATTGTAGTCTCATGTGGAGTTTTTTTTGTTAAGTGCCATGGTGTAACTTCAATCGAAGATCTAGATAGCAGTGTTGATGATCTCTATCTTGAATTGATTTGGCAAACATTTTTTCTTCAACATGCATCTTTTTCCATCTCCATAATATTTTGATTATGATGTTTTGCAACTTCGTTTGGTTAAGAGACAAGTACCACTGTGAGTTGATGCTTGATTTCTTTACTCTTGGAAAAATCTTTAAACTCTTTGATGTAAGCTCATAACCACCATATGTCTTGAACTTCTTCATTGTCTTCCTTGTTTTTGAAGTGATGTGTGAGCCGTTGGAATGGAATTAATATATTATGTACAGTAATTCTGAAAAGTCGCACGCATACGGAAAGGGTGTAGCGCAAACGATGTAACCCTTTTTTATTAATGAAAGAAGTGTGCGTGAAACAGAAGGTGTCGACCCTGGACTGTTGATCTGAGCAAGCGCCTGATGTGAAGCATGGCACATTGTCTAAATCTGGGTATTATTTTGTAACTCTGTTAATTAAGTTCAGTAATTAGTTAAGTCTCTGTTGAAATGCTAAGTTAATCCGATATTGCGGTAAGTGACGAAGTTGGGCGTTTATGCGTATTTCGGTGAAGAATGTTGTAATGTACAGAATAGAGAAGTAGTTGATAGATCGTTTAATTCCGAACACTAAATCGGTGTAGTAGCATACAGTTGATCAATAGATTGGGAAAATACAAATAGGGCCTCTATTCTACAGACCCCTAACCATCCCAAGAACCCAGTAAGATAACCATAAAGCAGTTTAACACTGGCATCATCTGTGGGAAATGGAGTAGTCAGTTGAAGAAAAAGGTTAAGGTTCGAAGAAGAATCCTTTGATATATGCCGGTAATACGTTCCGGCGAATACTATCCCAAATATTGAAGTGATCAACATCCCTGGGCAGTTCCGAGTTGGTTAGGAACACCCTCTCGTGGTAGAGGTGAAGAACAACCAGGTTCAGTTGCAGAAGGTCGAGACCAGCAAGCCAGCGGCAATTTCGGTAGCAATTCGATGCTGTGCAGAAGCAGTTCGGTAGCCTGCGAAGGTAATCTGGTGCGTTTCGATGATAGTCCGGTACATTCTCAAGATAGTACGTTACTTTCTAGTTGTACTTCGGTGCAGTGCGATGACAGTTCAGCATTGTCCGGTGATAATTCGGTGATCTTCAATGACAATTCGGTGATCTTCGGTGATAGTTCGGTATTATCCGGTGACAATTCGGTGATCTCCGGTGACAATTCGATGATCTTCGGTGATACTGTGGTATTTGTTCGGTGGGAATTTACTGCATTCACCATTTTTCGGTGTAAGTTTAGCCAATTTCGACACTAAAGTTGAGAAAGGGCTGTTAGATTTTGAGCTAAGTAATCGGTTCAGAGACATCTTAGGACCGAGAAGTTGTCAAAGTGACCATACGGCCCAGGAACATCAAGAGATACTTCCCCAAAATTCATGCAACATGAGTACTTCACAACAACAACAACAACAGCAACAACATCAACAGCAACAACAACAACAACAACAGCAACAGATTATTCCACCGCGTCTGATGCCAGCCGGAGTCAGGTATAGAAAATTTGGAGGTTTTCTGGGAGATCCCGATGCGCATGTGCGGACATTTGAAATTAATTATGCAGTTTTGAATTACCCAACAGACCCTGCTTATAAAGCCATTGTGTTCCAGTCAACTTTGGTTAATGAAGTTGCGCGCTGGTTAACCGAGTATGACTTGAATCATTTCCGGGAGTACGATGACGTGAAGAATGCATTTCTGCAACGATTCCAGTTAAAGAAAAACCGAGCAGAAATCTTTGATTACCTGCAGAATAACAGGCAAAAGCCATACCAGAATATACAAGACTATGCCACTCTATTTCGGACGCATTTACGACAGTTACCACCAGCACATGCCAATTTACCAGACGACGTCATTATTCAGTGGTTCATAAACAGATCAAATCCCAAATTGAAACAGATCATGATTATACGATGTATGGGAGGAATGACCTTGGATGTGGTAATCGCTATGGTCTTACAGTTAGAAAATAAAGTGGGTGGATTCACTGAAGATTTAGAGTGATTGAAGGCGTCCAAGCATTCAAATGAGGATCCTCTGAAACAAATTTACTGTACCAATGTAAAAACACAGGACACAGCAGCTCAACATGTGCTCTGAATCAAATGTATTGCGCCATTTGCCATACAACGAACCACACTACGGAGACCTGTCCTTATAACGCAAAGGTACAAAGTAGAGCGGCTGTCAATGCTATCATTCAAGAACAAGGGAAATCGGCCAGTCATTACGTACCACCAGAAATGAGGAATACTCCTTACCAAGGATACAAGACTTATAGAGGAGCACGGTCAACTAACTTTGGACAAAATCGGTGGGGTGTCTTATCCAAGGTGTCAATTACAATGCCATTGGGATAGTTACAATCCGTAACTATCAATTACAATCCGTACTTGAAACAGCAAAAATTGATATGGTGTGGGATGTCTTATCCAAGGTGTCAATTACAATGCCATTGGGATAGTTATTGGCTTTGGTTCCTGGCGTGCGCCAACAGTTCCAACAACAGGTCAGTCAAGGACCCTCGTGCTCCTTCGACAGTAGCAATCCAGCCCGAACTGGACCCGATGGTGGACAATACGGTGCCCTTGATTACGGTCTAGTATAAGAATCATAAAATAACACAAGTATTAATTGATGGAGGTTCTGGAGTAAATATTGCAACAGCAGCACTTTGTCAATGGATTGGATGGACGCAAATCGAACCTGTCCAATTTTTTGTCCACATGGTTGATCAATCTTGAGTTCATCCAGTTGGATTGGTGTGAGACATTCCTATTACTCTTCAAGGAGCTGTATTTAAAATGACCTTCGTTGTTCTCGAATTACCAGAATCCAGCCTTGATTATAACCTGCTCTTTGGACGATCATGGTTAAAGCAAGCTAAGGTAGTTCAGGATTGGTCAGCGCACTAATTGATTTTTAAGAATAACCACCGAAAATATGTCGTTCCACTGGATTACATGAAGCGTTGTGACTCGCATGCACGACCATGTGTAGTCGAACCTGTACACATGCTGGATGATCTTTGAGATGATGAAGAGGAATCTTTTCTTAAAGCCAACAAGGATCTGATGGCGCTCGGAATTGTGGACTTACAAACGGTTGCAAACAACTGGAGTCTGGCGGCCTGTACATTAGTACCACTGATCGGTGAATCAGAACCAAGTGTGGCACAGATCTTGGATGATACGACGCTCCAACAATTGCTTCAGCCAGTTGATGACTTTATTATGCCCCGGCAGTTCTACGTACCGGAAGACCAATTGGTTACATGCAACTTAGGTGATGAAGCCAATCCGCGGCCAGTGAAGATTAAGGCGAGACTATCAGAGACCTTCCAAGATAAATTACTACAGCTACTACGTGAATTCTCTGATGTATTTGCATGGGATTACCGCGATATGAAGGGGTTGGATCTGCGCATCTATCAACACCGGGTTATGCTGAAACCAAATGCTCGGCCTATTAAACAACCTAGCTATAGAATGAATCCTCACTATGCGGCCAAGGTCAAAGCAGAACTGGATCGATTGCTGAAGGTTTGGGTTTATTGTCCCCATCGAGCATGCAGAGTGGATTTCCCCCATTGTCATAGTCCCTAAGAAGAATAAGCAATTACGAATCTGTGTGAACTACTGGAAATTAAATGCAGCAACAGTACCTGATCCATTCCCTTTGCCGTTTTTGGATACAATGTTAGATGATGTGGAAGGCCGTGAGATGTACTCCTTTCTAGACGGATATAGTGGTTATAACCAAGTACGAATGGCAGAGAAGGACATTCCAAAGATAGCATTCATAACAAATTGGGGCGTTTATGCGTGCACAGTGATGTGGTTTGGTCTGCGAAATGCTCCAAGTACATTTTAGCGCTGTATGTAGGAAGTTTTCTCTCCCTATATAACTACATTCATGAGAGTTTACTTGGATGACTTCTCCTTATCCGGCGATACTTCGACACATCTGTATCATTTATGGTGTTGTTTTTCAAAGTGTCGAGAATACCATTTGTGCTTAAACCCCAATAAATCGGTATTCTCTGTATCTTGCGGAAAGGTGCTAGGGCACATCATTTCAAAATAGGGGATCCAAGTTAATCCAGATAAAGTGAAGGTGGTATTGGAGGCACTGGCTCCCAAGACACCCAAAGAAGTGATGCGCTTCTTGGGCCAAATCCGGTGGCATAGGCGACATTTGCAGTGGCAAGAAGTACTGATAATCAGTACTTCTTGCCAGTTTGAATGGACTGAAGCATGCCAGCTGTCTTTCGATAGGCTGAAATCATTGTTAATGCAGGCACCTATTTTACAAGCGCTAAATTAGGAACTCCCATTCCACGTCTTTGTGGATGCGTCCGACATTGCCATTGGCAGCGTGTTGATGCAACAAACGGAGAAATGGTTCCGTCTAGTGTATTATGCGAGTCGCAGATTAGCTCCGACAGAGTGCAATTATTCAGTCACCGAACGTGAATGTCTCGGATTAGTACATTTGGTGAAGAAATTCTGGCATTATTTACTGGGACGTCGCTTCACCTTCCACGTCGATCATGCAGTAGTACATAGACCAGGGTCCGCACATGCGCTTGTTGACTTTTTATCTCGGTTGGATTTCGGTGTCCTTCCGAAAGGAGTTGATGATACCACACCCGCTCTCTATGCAACTGAGATTGTACATGATGATTAGCAAGAATTGACGGTACCCTCCTCCTACTATAACACTTTAATGCTTTTCTTGACCAGTGGATGTCCTCCCGATACGACCTCTCTTGCTGCTCGACGGAAACTAGCCATGTATAGTCGACGATTCCGACTAATTGTAGGGAAATTATATTATATGGATCACTCGGGAGTGCTGCTAAGATGTGTTCCACCACATGAAACTGCTTCAGTAATCACAATGGCTCATTTTGCCCCAACTGGAGGTCATTTTGCAGTTGACCTGACCCACTGGAAGACTCTGCAGAGTGGCTTATGGTGGCCTTCTATGTACCGTGATGTGACCAAGTATGTGTGGCAGTGCGATGCATGTCAGCGTTCAGGTCAACGTTTACAGAGACATTACTTTCTGCTCCAACCCGTTCTGCCTCTCGAACCCTTTCAGAAATGGGGCTTGGATTTTATCGGATCGATTACACCTCTTGCGATACTTACCAGTAACAGATATGTTCTTACATGCACGGATTCTGTGACTCGGTGGGCCGAAACTTGGGCTCTACGGTGAGCCACAACTGCCACGGTCGCTAAATGTTTGATGAAAGATATTTTTCCACGCTATGGTTTACCTTTGGAGCTTGTGATTGATCAAGGTACGCACTTTGCTAACACATTAATGCAAGTGCTTACTCATACCTTCCAGATTGTGCATAAGTTCAGTTCTTCCTACTATCCACGAGCGAATGGACTCATCGAGAGCACAAACAGATCTCTGTTGAACATCTTAAAGAAACTGGTATTGGATTGCCAAGAGAGATGGGATCAATTCCTACCTGCAGTATTATGGGCTTACCGTACAACATATAAAGTGGCGACCGGAACAACTCCCTTCAAGTTGGCATATGGTTTGGAGGCGATTGCCCCTATGGAACTGGTGGTTCCTAGTTTGCGAGTGGCATTAGAGCAGAAGTTACTACCGAAGAATCATTACCTTTCTGATTGGATGCTTACGGTCTCTAGATGAACAGCGCCTTGAGAGTTTTCTGGTGCTGCAGGAAGTTCAGCTCAAACAAGCAAGAACCCACGATCGTTTCCTTAAAACCCCTGTTTTTACGATAAATCAAATAGTGCTCTTTTGTAATGCTAAATCTAATCGATCCGCAGGAAAGTTTAAACTGCACTGGTTCAGGCCCTACCGTATTGCCAAACAAGTGGAACTTGCGACTTTTCGGTTATCCACCTTAACTGGTACCCTTCTCCCTAAGGCGATCAATGGATCGAAGCTTCATCCCTATTATCCTCCACCTTCGTCTTCATGATGCTTGATCGGTATTTTTACTTTTCACCCATTTTTCCCCCTATTTTGACTCGACGTTCCTTTCCTATCTGCGTGTTTCGGTTGATCGACTGACCATAATATTTCCGTTTTCTTACCTAACATGATTAATAGCCGCCTTTTGTGTCTCCGATTATGTTAATGCGTGCATGTCGCCATTATGTCTGTATATTTCCAACATTGCGTGATGATTATGTCTCTTTCCGCATGATTCCTTCAATGTTTCTACTTAATCCTATTCTTCACACTGTTGTCCGCTATTGCGTCTTTGTGTGCTTATGTACTCTGTGATACCGTATCTTTCTGTGTTTTCGTCTTCACCATGGAAGCTCTGGCTAACATTGTTATCTTCCGTGCTGGCCTCGCTCCAGAAGTGAGTGAGTTTCTACGTGTTCGTGGCCTCCTGGCCTTCGCTAAATTGCCTTGGTATTCAGTGGAGTGTCATCCCTTCTTTGCGTAGATCATCTCTGCCATTCCTCCTACGCCTGCTAGTGAAACATGCTGGCCTCTCGCATGTCTTAACCCGCGTGTCGTAGTCACCCTTAGTACAGTCGCTGAGGGATTCCATCTCCCTCATGAGGGTTTGGCCGATGGACCTCTCTAACCGATGCCCACGATGAAAGAACTCTTTCCCCACCACTCGTCCAACGAGTTTGTGATCCTGTGTCGTTCTGAACCGGAGCGCACCGCACTCCGGTTCTTTGTCGCTTCCCTTAATCTCCAAAAATGCACATATAACATTTGTCACCCCTTCTACTCTATGATTGACACCAGAGCAAGAGAAGCAGTTAATCTGGCTTCCTTCTTTTTTCGGTGCATTCACCGGGAATGCCAGGCCGTTTCTCGCCAATTGGCCAAGAATGAGATCCCTCGAACCAGCTTCCCGCATCTCCTAACTTTCCTCCTTCCGGCAATTCAGGCAGAGCAACCACCTCCATTGAACACTGTTCTCTTTCATGAGGAGTCTGTACAAATGATGGAGATCGACGGCGATGAAGATCTTCTGCAATTCTTTCCAGGGAAACGCTACAAACTGAGCCCTTCACATAGTAAAGCCCTGTTGTCCTCCACCGTGCAAGTGCAGGACACTGCTTTGTCGGCTCAGATTCCTTCTCCCCCATCATCCCCTCCAGATCAAGTTATTCCTGATACCATTATTAACAAAGTTCAACCTGTTGATACGGTCGTGCCGCCCGAGTCCCATTCACAGGAGACCGCGCTCGATACGACCACGGACACTGCACACCTCGTTGATAATCCACAAGCTGAGGAAGAGACTGCGCAACCGCATGATTCGGCTCTCGTGGTAACAGCTCTGGCTCTGCTCTCTTCATCTCAAAATCCACCTCTACCTCTGTCTCCATCCTAGGTGCCATTGCCGCCTAGCCTTCCTTCCTCCCCATGTCAATCGATAGCCCATCCTCTTCTTCCCTTGATTATTCCCCTCCCTCGTCGTCTGCCACTGTTTCAGCTAACCCTTCTCAACCCATCTCCACCTCTCTTATCCCTGACTCATTAGCTCAATTAGCTCAGATTGGAAATTACCTCATTCATCTCTCCACCCATCTTCCCCATCACCTCCAAGTGGCCCAACACTCCCTCCGGCAGTAGTACCAAGCCAAGGTGGATATGCTAGAAGCTGACATCGTGCCACTTGAGGAACAAATTCGCCTTCTGCAAGCCAAGTTGAAAGAGAAAGATGCCATCATTGCAGTACGTGATGATGAGATTAGTAGGTTGAAGCAGACTTTGATTGACAAAGAAGATGCTAGGACAGCTTTGGGAAACCTTCTCGCGACTACACACGCAGATCTGGCTCTGGTGGAGCAAAAAGGTCAAGAAATGGCGGATTTAGCTATGCAAGTCACAACTAACTTAAAGTCAGTTTCCGAAGAACTATTCTAGAAAAGTCGCTCCTTGGATGAAGAAATTGGCCGAAACATTCAATTGAAGAAGGACATTGACGCTATTCAGAAACGACAGGATTTTTATAAAACGATGTAGTTCCAGTCTCAAGAACTCGAGTGCAGAGAAAAGCAGTTAGGAATTCAGGCCGAGCGCTTATCGAGAATTGATGCAGAAATTGCAGAAATGAAGTTACGCAGAGATGATGCGCTTGCCAATGACTTTTACTTACAAGAAGCTTTCCTGCACTCATACGGAATCACTGATCAGTCAAGTGATCACTGCTAGTTCGGTCAGAACTGATGCACACTTGGTCGTAGATTCTCTGAAGCAGAAAATAGTTAGCCTCCATGTATATACATGGCATTATAGATGATTCCTAAACTATTGTATTTATCAATTTGGGTTTGAGTTCACCGTGCGTGCTAGTGTGAGCCGCCGGAATGGAATTGATATATTCTGTACTGTAATTCTGAAAAATCGCACGCATACCGAAAGGGTGTAGCACAAATGATGTAACCCTTTTTTATTAATGAAAGAAGTGTGCGTGAAATAGAAGGTGTCAACGTCGGACTGTTGGTTTGGGCGAGCACCTGACGTGAAGCGTGGCGCATTGTCTAAATGTGGGTGTTATTCTGTAACTCTGTTAATTAAGTTCAGTAATTAGTTAAGTCTCTGTTGAAGTGCTAAGTTAATCCGATATTGCAGTAATTGACGTAGTTGCACATTTATGCGTATTGCGGTGAAGAATGTTGTAATGCGCGGAATAGAGAAGTAGTTGATGGATCGTTTAATTTCGAACACTAAATCGGTCTAATAGCATACAGTTGATCAATAAATTGGGAAAATACAAACAGGGCCTCTGTTCTACAGACCCCTAACCATCCCAAGAACCTAGTAAGATAACCATAAAACAGTTTAACAGATGCAATGGTGATGCACCATAGGAGGATTCCCCTTCAAAGAGAGCTTCATGATAATGCTTTCATCATAGAATATTTAACTCTGGACAATACCCATGGTACTCGATACACACAGTAGAATACATTGAAACTACATAGTACTTAGAGACCTTGAACACAAATTTCGTAGGTTTCACAAATGCAATCAAACTTATGATCTTTGGCTAACCAAAACACTATTTATGTTTTATTAAAGGGCATATACAAAAGTGTCTGACGGCCATTTGACCTTTCACATGGACACTAACAATAACAATCTCCCACTAAAATGCAATATGGTCAAAGTGAACTATTGAAGAAATAAAGAATAATAAAGGATACATGAGTGCAATTATAAAAACTATGCCCTCTACCTGATGGCCATGTTACATAGTGTACAAGGAATTGTGGAAGATCATGAGTCAAGTAACCCCCATCAAGTGACAATAGTGTTGAAAGATATCTTGTGCTAGAGCTTTAGTCAAAGCATCTGCAACATTATCTCGATTATGTTACTGTTAGGGTCCATGTAAAAGGCCAAATGGCCATTGAACACTTTTGTATATGTTCTTTAATAAAACATATAGTGGTCTGGTCATCCATAGACTCGAAGTTCGATCGCATTTGTGAAACACAGAAAATCTGAGTTCCTACTCTGTGTATACTATGTAGGTCTATATATTTCTATAGGTTTGTGTGAAACATTATGCTAGTTGTCCAAAGCTCGATTTTGTACTATGAGGGCATCATTGGGGAGCTCTCACAAAGGAGAATCCCATCGTGGTGCATCATGGTCACACCACTCCACTAGTATCAAAGTTATTCGAAGCAAAAGATTTTCGTTGTTATGCGAGTGGAGCGAGCATCCACCCACCCACCCAAGGCTTTCTCAAAGGTCTATAAGAGCTATTTGAAGCAAAACGTTTTTGCTATTGTGCGAGCAAAAGAGCACCTATCCGCCTACGGGAGGCTTTCCCAAAGGCTTAAAATTAAGATAGAAACCAAGGCATAGAGCATACCTTGTCATTCAAGTCACCAAATTCATCATTGGTGACATTGGCTAAGTGTGAAGGAGTGTGGTGTTTGAGAGGTAAAGACTAAGGTTCACAATACCTTGAACACATTTTGGGTCTTCAAAGCTTCATTCTTTGCTTTTGAAGTTTGTTATGAAGCATTTTGAGGGTGATTTTGAGTCATCTTGGAGTGCTTTCACACAATGTTCTCTTTACACAGGTTCAACAACATTAAGAAGAATGGTCTTTGTGCTTGTCCGACCATGAATATTCATCTTTGGGGCTGTGTTTCTCAAGCATACTAGTGAATTTATAGGTTTCTTGGAAGGGTTTCAATTCTGGCAGGAGCAACCACGACAGTTTATGTAGGTTTTTTTGTGCCAAAAGAATGGAGTTCAAAAACACTTGCAAGTGTTGTTGGCTAGTATTTTGGCTATAAATTCAGCCTTTCAGTGCCATTCTACTTCATATATTGAGCACATACACACTATGTAGGCTTCTATAGATACCACTTATATACATCTATATGGTCATTGATAAAGCAGTTACGTTTTTGCATAAAGACTTTGACATTCGTAAAGAGGGTTGTCGTGAGGTTTTCTTAATTGAGACACACCCAAATATTGGGATCTCTTTGATGATGCAGGTAGAAGACTTCGCCAGCCTTGCCATAGGAGATATGCTAGTTGTCCATAAGCGCTCGATAAACCTAGTTGGCTTCTTTCAACTAAGTGGTTACATGCAGTGGGGTCAGTGATTCACTATGCAGGTTTTTTATGAGTTTTTGAGATTCATCATATGCTTAGTTTGCAAAGGAGAATGCTTAGTTTCATCATATGCTTAGTTTTTGAGATTCATCATATGCTTAGTTTTTGAGATTCATCATATGCTTAGTTTTTCAATTTTTAGTTTTATAACTATACAATGATTGATTTTACTCCTTGATACACTTATTGGTGTGAGCACATACATTCTCACATAATCCTTTTTTTGGTTGGTCATTGATGTTCATTAATCCTTTTTTCTTGGGAGATTGTCAAATTTTTCCTAAAATCTAAAAATTAGCCATCCTTTTGTAGCCTTGTTGGTGTTTGGACTATTTTAGCTCCATTATCATTCTAATCAATTATCTATCATCATGGCATAAGAGATCTTAGGCACATCTGGTGGATCGGGTTCTAGTGCAAGTGTTCCTACGAGGAGCTATAAGTTGTACAACAAAGAATATTTTGAGATGTAAGAATTTGATGGCACAAAATTTGCTTTATGGAATAATCAAATTAATCAACTTAAAGATGTGTTGATTCAGAGGAGGAAGTGAAAACCAATAAAAGGAATTTAGCTTGTTGATATGGAGGATGATGATGATGATGATGATAATGGTGATGATGATGGTGATGATGATGATGAGGATGATAGGGATGAGTTGAATTAAATGGCTAGGTCTACCATTCGATTGCACTTGGTAGATAAAATGTTAACTTTATAGTATTGGACTCTGAAAGTGTAGAGGAGCTTTGGAAGAATTTATGCAATACATATGAAAAAGAAATGATATCAAATAAAATGTATCTGATGAGAAAGTTCTATATGCTTCACATGAAGGACACAAATAGTGTTGCTACTCTAACTAAGTTTGGTGCTACATTCTCTCTATACAAGCTTAGAAAATGGAAATGGATAATGAAAATGAAAGCAGTCCTATTGCTATGCACCTTGTTGTTATCATGGAATATGTGTTGCACAGCTATTAGCAATAGTACACGGTGGTAAACTGGTATATGATATATGTGGAGAACTCTTGAGTGAGGAGATCCATAGAAATTCTATGGTTGACATTTAGAGTGGTGATGCATATAATGTTTATGATCTTTACCAAAGAAAGAATCAACAATGCAGAAAAAGCAAGAATAGAGAAAAGAATGGTCAATGGAATAAGTAAATCAAGGAAGAGGGATATCAAGTATCATTATTTTCATAAGAACGGACATATGGTGAAAGCTATGTGTTAAAGAATGCTAAAGGTAAAGGTCAGAATGTTGCCATGTTAAATAATTACTTGCACCATTTACTTTGACTATGAGAATAGAAGAAATTAATGTAATTTCAGATGATGTTGATGTGTTGAGACTTGACAATATTGTGTCCACTAAGGGCCTTATGGCTGATTCTCTTTCCCACACGAGGCTGTAGATTCTGGTGCTTCTTTCCATGTGACACCACATAGAGAATAATTCTCTAGTTATGCACCAAAGTCTCTTGGTAATATGACACTTACTAGTGTGATATTGTCAAAATTGGAGATATGGTTGTGCATTTCATCGATGGTTCAAAATTCACTTTGCATAATATATGCCAAGTACCTCAGTTATCATGCAGTTTGATTGAAAAAGGGAGCAAAGTTGGCTCACTTTATCCTTTATTTGTATCACAGAAAGAACACTTGTTAGCAATTATTGAATAACATATGGCTTCTATTATGTGGCATGGCCATTTTGGCCCCATATCTCATAGTGGAATGGAAAAATTGTTGGAATTAGACTTCTGTGGAAGCACACGAACAACACAAGGAAGAAGAAGAAGCTTGGAGCACAACAGATAATACTAAATGTATTACCACTAGAATGTACAAAGATAAGTAGCCCGTTAGGGAAATAGCTTATATAAAAGACAGGGGAAAAAGCCTCCTAAAGAGGGAAAAAAGTGCCCCGGTGGTCCTAGAGTGTTGACACACATTACTACCTAAATATATCAACAAATCCCCCCTGGGAGTGATGCGGTGAACAAGGAGCTGGCACTCATGTATAAGGAAGTGCCAAGCTATGTGGAATCAATCCACAAAAGGAAGTAAACCCAAAGCTTTGCAAAAAGCTTCAAACTTCTCCCTAGATAGAGCCTTTGTAAAAAGGTCTACAATGTTCTCTTACATGGGCACATATGCCAAGTTGATCTCCCCAAGAAAGAACCTCTCCCTCACATAATGATAATACACCTCAATGTGCTTAGTGTGAGCATGGAGCACAGGGTTCCTCGCCACTGCCAATGTGCTATGAGTGTCAATGAAGATGGTGGTGGCAGAAGACTGACCAACACCTAAATCAACCATAAGGCATATGAGCCACACACACTCAACAGTCACTGTGAAAGCTGCCCTATACTCAGCCTCACAACTGGAAGTGGCCACAGTAGGCTGCTTCTTGCTCAACCAAGATATACATGAGCTACCAAGCATGAAGCAAAAGCCACCAGTGGACACACGAGTGTCATAAAAACATGCAAATCTAGTGGTAGTGATCCCCCCTTGGGATAAAACAATCCAAGTAGTCGGGTACCACTCAAGTATTGAAAGATGCACTTAACTTCCTACCAATGCTTGACACCTTGGCAATGCATAAACCTGCCCATCTTTGAGATAGCAAACTGAATATATGGCCAAGTAATGCATAAGTAAATCAAGCATCCAACAGATAGAGAACAACATCAAATGCATCTCCAGCATCATGAAGATTCAATCATAAACCTGTCTCCATAAGAGTGGCAATAGACTTATAGTCTTTAAGGCCAAAATGCTACAATAATGTGTCAAGATATTTCGTTTGACACATTGCATAAGTTATTCCGCCATCAACTTGCATAAATTGAATGCCCAAATAATGATGCAAATGCCCCAAATCAGGCATCTCAAATGAGGCATGCAAATCAGCCTTAAAATCAGCAATATGCTTCTCAATAGGACCAGTGAGCAGGATATCATCAACATAGACAACAATGATCAGAAGCACATCATTAGCACACTTAACATATAAGGTGCTTTTAGTTGGATTGTTCTCAAAAACATGTGCAATCAGATAGGAATGTATCTTTTCATACCAAGCACGTCGTGCTTGCTTTAAACCATATAATGCCTTCTTTAACCTGCACACCTCGTTCTCATGCCCTTTCTGCACAAAGCTACGAGGCTGAAAAACATACACTTCTTCATGCAAGTCACCATTCAAAAATGCAGTTTTAATGTCCAATTGATGTACATTCCAACCATGATGGGTTGCAAGTGCACAGATACTACGAACAGTAGTTGTACGACATGTTGGTGCAAAGTTCTCATGAAAATCAATGTCTCTTTCCTATGCATAACCCTTTGCAACAAGCCTAGCCTTATACCTATCAACTATTCCATCAAGCTTACGCTTCAGCTTGTAAACCCACTTAGAGCCAATGGCCTTCTTGCGAGGAGGCAAGTCACATAGCAACCATCCAATTTTTTGAATTTTGTGCTTCATCAAATGAAACAAGCTCATTCTCATCACAGAGACTAGACACAACCATAGCATAGCAATCTGATGCAAAAGAGGCACTATGAGAGCCTGAACGAGTATGATATGAGAAAGGTGCATCTAATTTGCTATCACACAAAGTCTGCACCAGGCATTTTGGCATAGTTTTTGCCTGCTCAATATCAGCTCTCTAATCAACAAGTGCATCATGTAAATCTGCATCAGAAATGGAATGATGTGCATCATCATATGAAACCTGCAAAGGCTGAGAAGTTTCCTCATCAAGACGAGCACTAGACTGTCCACCTGTAAAAAGAGGTAGCAAAGTATCATACATGTATTTGGAGCTAACAGATGCATTTAGTATATGGATGATACATACGATAGCCTTTGCTTTCAGAACTCTACCCAACAAAAATACATTCTATTGCTTTATCATCCAATTTTTTACGATGTTGTTCAGGCACTAATGCAAATGTCAAACAACCAAAAACATGCATATGAGCAACAGATGGCTTGCGACAATGCCAAGCCTCATATGGAGTGATAGACTATAGCACTTTAGTGGGATGCTTGTTAAGTACATATGTTGCACTTATGACAGCCTCAAGCCGAAAACTATGTGGTAAAGTGTGACTCTTGACCATACACCTTGCCATCTCCATGAGTGACTTGTTCTTATGTTCAACAACTCCATTCTGTTGAGGTGTATACGGCACTGTACACTGATGTTTTATCCCATGTTCAGCCAGAAATGCATTAAAGTCAGAAGACATATATCCTCCCCTCCCTAATCAGAATGGAGGGTGCCCATTTTGCATGCTGACAGATTTTCACCCAAACCAAAAACTATTTGAAGCACATAACACCTCAGGCTTTGCTTTGAGTGGATATACCCATGAATGCATGGAAAAATAATCAATGAAAGTCAGGAAGTAAAGATATTTTCCAAAAGAAGATGTCTGCATAGGACCAGAGCCATCACTATGTACAAGCTGTAATTTCTAAGTAGCCCGAACTTAACCATCTTTTGGAAAGGAGGAATGCTACATTTTGCCCAAAATACAGCCCTCGAAGACATGTTTTTCAGGTGCCTCAAGTTTGGGCAAAGAGGATACCCTTTCAAATTTCTCCAAGCGTTGCAAACTAGCAAAATTCAGATGACCAAAGCGTGCATGGCAAAGCTTTGCATCGGACATAGTCTGAGAATCATGTACTACACATGCTTAATCATTCACAGATTTGTCATAATCTATGAGCTTATACAGCCCATGAGATAAAAGGCCAAAAGTAATAATTGCATCACCATTTGACAGATCATGAACTATACACCTGTCATCAACAAATTTCACAACCAAGCCAATCTTGGCTAAAGCTGAAACCGATAACAGATTCTTCTTGATCCTTGGCACAAATAAAGCATTTGAAAAAGTGAAAGAACTACCATTAGTAGTAGTCAGAATGATCTTAACAACTGCAACAATAGGATACGAGGAGTTATTTGCGCATGTAACAGTATTCCCTATAGGGGCAGGCTCGAGTGAAGAGAAGAAACTGTGTTACGAGGTAATATGTTTGGTCGCCTCACTATCAAAGTACCAAACATCTGAGTCGATTGCAAACATGCATTGCTCATGAGAGGATGGGTCAAAACTACAAATAGTAGTAAATGCCCATTCTTCATCCTACACAAAATTAGCACGCTCTGTTTTCGGTGTAGAGGCCTCTGCAACAACCATTCCAGCCTCTTTCTTCTTTTCCTCTTTCGCAGCCAGTTTTGGACAGCTCTTAATGACATTATCATTTGCTTTATAGTATTTGCAAAACAATTTCTACTTCTTTAATTTCTTCTCATCTTTGTCTTCCTTCTTCAATTGTGCACAATTAGCAAATTTTTGCTTACTAGTAGAAGAGCTCCATTTTCCTTTGCCCTTCTGACTAGCCAAGAAAGCTTGATCTGCAACATGCATAATAGACATGTTCTGCCTAGATTGATCTTCCTGCAACAGAATAGAAACTAACTCTTCAAATGTTAAGGCATTTGGATTGCCTTTCATCATCAAATGAAGAGTAGAAGAAAAACTTTGATATGAGTTGGGAAGACCATTCAGAACAGTCTGCACAAGTGAACTGTCAGGTAGGACTTTATCAGTAGAAATCAATTGTTCCTTCAAATCCTTGATCTTTGTAAGAAAACTATCCATAGAATCACTTTCATTCATGTGCTCACTCTCCAACTATTTTCGGAGGTAAGCAATAGGAGCCTTATTCCTAGCCTGGTACAATGTACTAAGTGTATCCCAAGCATACTTAGCTGTTTTGCAAGAGCGAATGTGAGGAATAATGGCACGTTTGACAAACAAAGCTATCAATGCATGTGCCTGAGCATCTCTGCCATCCCAACGAATTTGCTCTATAGTAGGTGCAACAAAAATAGCAACACAAACAGGAATCTGCAGAATATCATCATCTTGGACACCATGTGCATCAGCTTCAATACCTATATTTGCAGTACCTATATTATTAGGTGTAAGAGGACGTCTTTCAACACCTTGCATAATATTCCATAATCCTTTTGCAACTAATACATGACGTATCATATAAGCCCACAATGGATAATTGGTACCATCCAACTTATCCTCAATAGCCAACATACAGAATACATCATTGCTTTCAGCCATGGCCAATGACTAAAATACCTTGATGCAAGAAAAATGATTGTATCTGAAGAAGTTGAACAGAATTACCCAAATGAGTTCTACCAGACCTGTAGGAGAATTCGAGACGCTTATTTTGGCGAACGGAAATTGTTATATATCTTTCACATAAAATGATGAAATAGCTTGCACGAGCATTGCTATAGTGTATTTGAAGGTCAAAACAAGCCTAGATCACAATTTCGGCACCATAAACTGAAGGTGTTGTGATCTCTTAATCACCCTGAGTATGCACACCACATTTTGTGCGATTCTGGGACTGCGACGGGAGGAGTGTCGACGATGCCCTAGATGAAGCAATGACCTGCTCTGATACCAATTGTTGGAATTAGACGTTTGCAAAAGCACGCAAACAACACAAGGAAGAAGAAGCTTGTAGCACAACATATAATACTGAATGTATTACCACTAGAATGTACAAAGATAAGTAACCCATTAGGGCAATAGGCTTATATACAAGCCGGGGAAAAAAGCCTCCTAAAGAGGGAAAAAAGTTCCCCGACGTTCCTAGAGTGTTCACACACCACTACCTAAATATATCAACAAAAATTTTTAGTTTTGGCTACTTACATGTATTATCTTTCTTTGATTTTTCATTTTCTAGACATTGTCAATATGGAAAAAAAAGTGGGAATGTGCATAAGATGCACATTGACTCTTCAATTCAGCCTTTAGAGTCATTAATATAGATGTGTGTCGGCCTATGCCCACAAGGTCATTAGGTGGTTCTCTATACTTTTTCACTTTGCTAGATGATGCTACTATGAAATTTTGGGTATATCCTATCAAACCGAAAGATATGGTATTCCCTACTTTGAGAAAATGGCTTGTTTCAATTGAGACCAAAAAAGAAAGTAAGCTCAAGGATTTATGTTTAGTTAATGGAGATGAGTATATCTCACATGAATTCATCCTTTTCTATCAATCTACAACAAATTGTAGAGAGTTTACAGCTTATATACTAGTAAATAATGATGTAGTTGAGAGGATGAATAGAACTATTCAGGATAGAGTAGTTTCTATGCCACATCATGCAAATCTTTCACAAGACTTTTGGGCGAAAGCAGTATTGACAACAGTTCATGTGATTGACCTTTCACCTAGTATTGCCAAAGGACTTAAAGTGATACAAGATTTATGGATAGGAAAGCCATCATATCATGATTATCTTCGAGTTTTTGGATGTGAAGTGTATGTTTATATACTTAAGAATCTTAGACAAAAGTTGGATCATAAGTCAAAGAAATGCATTTTTCTTGGATATGGTCGAGAAGGTCAATTTGGATCTTGCTTTTGGGATCCTGAAATAGAGTCTGTGATCAAAAGTACTTATGTCACTTTCAATGAGTCTAACATGCATAAACAATCCATTAAGGAGGTTGAAGTGAGAAGAGTGTGTTTGAGGATACCAAACCTCCTGTTATCATGCATAAGAATGTTGCACATAAGGATGTTCATGAGAATTTCTAGTGAGATCATTCTGCAGATGTTCCTATTCAGTAACCATTGAGATGTTCTTCATGGGTATCACATCCACATGATAGATATGTTTGAGGTTTGGATTTTATTATTATAACAGATGTTGGTGAGTCTTCCTACTATAAAGAAGCTATGCAGACAAAGGATCATGTCAAGTGGCAGCGTATTATGAAGAGTCAATTGGATTCTATTCACAAGGATGGTACTTGGGATTTGGTATATTTGCCAAAGGGCAAGAAAGCTTTACCATGTAAATAGGTATATAAGTTAAGATTCATGTTAGATAGTTCTCCTCAAAGCATAAAGCATGACTAGTTGCAAAGATCTTTAAGCAATAACATGGTGGTGATTTCAAGGAAATGTTCTCCCTAATAATCAAGATGGGTGCATTGCACATGTTGTTTGGATTTGCTGCAATGGAGGACTTAGAACTAGTTGAAATGGATGTGAAAACTGCTTTGTTGCATGGATATTTTAGAGATGAGATCTATATGGAACAACCAGAGGGTTATGTAGTTTTTTAGCAAAGAAAGTCCAGTCTATAAGCTCAAGAAGAGCTTATATGGACTATAAATAGTTCCCTAGACAATGGGACCAAAAGTTTGATGCTTTCATGAAGTCTCAAGGTTATTCTAGAAGAAAATGTTTCATACTTTATGTTGATGATATGTTGATCGTTGGGGAGTCCTCTGATAACTTTTCATTGCTCAAAAAGAAGTTGAATAAGATATTTGATATGAAGGATTTGGGGGATGCCAAACATATTCTTGGCATGCACATTACTCATGATACGAGTAAAAGATATATACACTAGTCTCAAAGTGAGTACATGTCCAAAGTACTTCAAAGGTTCAATATGTAAGTTGGCAATGTTTTGAGTACACCTTTACCTACATATGTGAAATTGAGCAAGGATGATTGCCCCAAATGAGATGAGGAAAAGGAATTCATGACCAAATCTCCTTATCAATCTCCTGGTGGTAGTCTTATGTATGCTATGCTAGCTACGAGATCAGACATTCCATTTGTAGTAGGAGTTGTGAGTGTGTGTGTGTGTGTGTGTGTGTGTGTGTGTATATATATATTAGGCAAGAAGCATTAGGAACTAATCGAGATGATTTTGAGATATCTGGGTGACACTAAAGACAAGTTTCTATGCTTGGGTAGAGGAGAGGCATCCATTCTTGGTTACATAGATTTTCATTATGCTGGTTGTGTAGACAATCAAAAGTCTATATCAGGGTACATTTTTCACTTTGCTAAAGGTACTATCTCGTGGAGATCTCATCTTCAAGAGTATACAGTTGTTTCTGTTATAGAAGCAAAGTATGTTGTATCTAGTGAGGCATGTAAGGAAGCATTATGGATTTCTCCTCTTTCTTGTGATATGGGTCTACCTCAATATGTGCCTCGTTTGCTCAATGATAGTTAGAGTGTCACTGATTTGGCTAAGAATCCGGTCTATCATGCAAAGAATAAGCACATTGAGGTGATTTATCACGTCATTAGAGATTTCTTAGCCATGAAGCACATTATTCTTGAGAAGTTTCATACACAAGATAATGTTGCAAATGCTTTGAATAAAGCTTTGTCACAAGATAGCTTTTGTTGTGACCTGATGGGGGTTACTTGATTCATTATCTTGCATAGTTACTTGTACATTGGCCCATCAGGCAGTAGGTATAGTTTGTACACTTACACTCAAGTATAGTTTGTATACTTACACTTAAGTATCCTTTATCATTCTTTATTATCTCCCATAGTCACTCTAGCCATATTGGCGTTTAGTGGGAGATTATTATCGTTAATGTCCATGTGAAAGACCAAATGGCAGTCAGACACTTTTGTACATATTCTTCAATAAAATATATAGTGTCTTGGTGATCCACAGATCTTGAAGTTTGATCGCATTTGTGAAATCTAGGAAATTTGAGTTTGTGCTCTTTGTGTATTGTGTAGGTTTGCATGAAGAACATGATGCTGGTTGTCTGGAGCTTGATTTTCTACTGTGAGGGCATCGTTGTTAAGCTCTCACACCGCTTCGACATATGAAACTTCTCAAGAATAATATGGTAGAAGCTCCAAGGCCCATCCCCTGTGGTGTTTCTTCATTACCACTTGGTTATGGCCACAATTTGAAGCAGACTTTGGCAAGTGCAATAGCTGCATCATGTGGGAAAGGTACCGAGATAACTATGCTATGAAAATAAAAGTGTTGTTTGATATGCACACGACATATAAAGTCACAAATCATTCTCTGCTTCACTTCTCGAGGACTAAGTTGTAGCCTTCATGTCCAAACTACATTGGTCATAGTAGTAGAGAGATAGAGCAATTCATCAGTGATTTGGTCAATGGTTGCATTTGTTGAGGCAATCAATCACGCGGCGAGGGGAGCTCATTCTGTGATGTCTAACTAGTAGTAGCGGTGACTACTTGAGCCGCTTAATCTTTTTGTGTCGGAGAGAGGCTTTTGCACCATATTCTAAGAGAGAGAGAGAGAGAGAGAGAGAGAGAGAGAGGGAGAGAGAGAGCTGGCATCAACAAGCTCATCCACCATCAGTCTATGCACAGAATATGCATCTACAAGAAATCAGTCCTGGTCGAGAGCAAACTACCATTTTTCTTTTCCAAGTTTTCAGATATTTTCAAGTGGTGATTTCTACACAAAACCTATCTTTGGCATGTGTGACCAAACAATTTCAAAATTCCATTTTTCTACTTGAAGGCATATGTGAACGTGTTTTTCAACACTTCTTCACATCCTCTCTTATCAAGGAAGTGTTTTTCAATAGCTTGCACTTATTTTTGCAAATTTCAAGCACAACTTCAAGACTCCATACATCTATTTTAGTGTTTCCCGCACACATCTCTCACCTTTTCAAGCACAATCTTTTCAAGTTGAATTTTTCAAGCTTTCCAAGTTTTACAGTGTCAAAGAAAGAAGCAAGCTCCTTGTCAATGACAGGTTATTTATTTATTTTTATATCCATGTTAATGCATAAGGAAGAATGCCTAGATGACCAGAACTATAATCTATGGAAAGATATCATGCATGCATACTTGTACACAAATCTTCTGTATGAAGTTGTAGATGGATAAGAACTTGAACCAAATAAGATCAAATATTTAGAGTCTTGGAATATTTGGAACATCAAGAACAAAAGAGCATTAGGTCAAATTCTTCTAGTATGTGATGAATTGACAAAGGATCATATCATTGCCTCTAAGACTTCCAAAGAAGATTGGGACACATTAGCAAGTCTATATGAAGATAAAACTCCTTCCAAGGCTTATGCTTTAGAGTTTGAGTTTCACAAGCTCGCTATTCATCCTCAAGATACCATCACAAAGATGATAACTCAGTTTGAAGATGATCAAAGAAATTTAATACTTTGTGGATGCAAGATCTCAAGTAAAGACATGGTCATTAGATTGCTTAACAAGCTTCCTAGGTTCTATGAAACATTTATGAACACACTTTACAATAGAGTTCAAGAACTCACTTGGAAAGAAGTAAGAAGATTTTTACTTCTCCATGACTCTAGGCAAAAGACTCAAGCTATATAATAAATAGCTATGAAGGCCAAACAAAGCTGTTTTCCATAAGATTAAAGATAAAAAAGAAACTCAAGAGTCTAAGGATAAGGATAAAAAAAAATTTACTTGTAATTTTTATGGAAAGCCTGGACACATAGGAAATTATTGCTTTAAGAAGAAGAATAAGGACAAGTCCAATTCTACTGCAAAGATAGAGCATCAAATAAATTGCACAAGTGAAGACTTTATTTCTTACAATTGAACACAAGGTACTTGTTATATCCACTCCTAGCAAAGAATGGATTTTTTGATAGTGGGGCTTCATGACATATGTGCAATGACGAAGAAGACTTTCATGAGTTTCAAGAGAACAAAGGCCAAGTTTATCTTGGAGACAATAAGCATATTGAGATCCAAGGAAAAGGTAAAGTTCAACTCACAAACTCAAAAGGTGAGACCAAGTCACTTAAAGATGTTCTTTATGTACCAAATTAAGAATCTTCTCTTAGTAAAGACCATTACTATGTGCAACATGACAGTGCAATTTGATAATGACAAAGTTCAAGTCATCAATTGCAAATCCAATGAGTTCATAGCTCAAGCATTCAAAGACAAAGGTCTCTATAAGCTTTTAAGTTTCATGGCCAAGGACTCAAGCTTCAGACTGTGGCATTTCAGATTTGGACACACGTCTTATGTAGCAAAGATCTCTTCAAGTCATCTTGTCATGCCAAGATCACACAAGTGGAGTTGAATTACCAAGCATATGCTAAGCAGTTATTTATCGCTTTGCCTATGGAAGCATCCATTTTCTTATCTAAATTCTTAGAATTAGCCCATGCCGATCTTTGTGGACCTATGCATACACCATCACTAAGTGGGTAAGTTTACTTCTTCTTGATAGTAGATGACTTCACTAGGCACACTTGGGTCTATTCACTCAAACATAAAGAGGATGCATTTTCTAAGTTCCAGGGGTGGACACGAATAGTTCGAGAAGACTTTTTGAGTTCTTTGAAGACCATCAGATCAAATGGAGATAGTGCCTTTTTCAACCATAATTTCTCAAACTATTTGAAGCAACAAGGTATTAAATACCAAGAAAAGAAGGATACTCAGTAAGGTATTGCTTTAAAAAGGATTCAAATTATGATTTAGATGGCTAATACTATGCTTCATCAAAGCAACTTCCAAAGTTTTGGGGTGAAGTTGTACCTATAGAACTACATATTCTTAACAGATGATTCTCACATGTTTTGAAGAACCAAACCCCATTTGAGACTTCTTTTAGAAAAAATTAAGTGTGAGCTATTTTAGAGTATTTGGTAGGGATGCCTATGTGTAAGGCCATGATGATGTTCGGTCTAAGCAATATATTTTCATCGGTTATAGTGACTGTCAAAAGGCATACAAACTCTATGAACCTAAGAGTCACTCAGTTATAGTTACTAGAGACTATACTTTTGATGAATACTCTAAGTGTTCATCCCTTTTGGATTCTTCTCAAGGTCTAGATCCTCCCATTTCTGCTTCATAGGGGGATCATTCCACTACCGAACAGTCATACTACTCAGAGCACGCTCTCTTTGTACGAGAATCATTCTCTATGTGGTTTCATAGGAAACTAGCACCAAAATCTATTAGCCATGTGCGGGAAAGAGAATCAAATATAAGAACCTCACAAAGCACAATATTTTCAAGTGTCATCACATCAACGTCATCAAAAATAATATCAATTTCTTCTATCTTCATAGTTGAAGCAGATGGTGCAGGTAAGTTTAACATGCATCAACATGCTGTCCTTTAACTTTAGCATTCCTTAATGCATCCTTTCATATGACAATAATGGCACTTGGTATCCCTCTTCTTTGATTTACTTCTACTCTTTTTCTATTGACCATTATTTTCCTTGCTCTTGGTCCTGCCACATTACAGATTCTTTCCTTGGTAAGAATCATGAATACTATATGCATCTCTACTTTGATTGAAAACCGTAGACTTTTTATGAATCTCATTACTCAAGAGTGCTTCATATATGTCATCATATACTAGGTAACGATCATTTGCAGTATTGCTAATAGTTATGCAAAACTTATCCCATGTTAATGGGAAGATGCATAGCAACAAGATTGTTTTTTATTTCATTATCCATCTTCTGAGCCTGTAACTCAAAAAATATATCATCAACTCATTTAGGTAAGCAACAATACTATTTGTGTCCTTTACGCAAAGGTCATATAACTTTATTATTAGATATACTATATTTGATGCCGTTTATTTTTTCTAAGTATTGCATAACTTCTTCAAAAGATCTTTTACATTATAGTCCAATATTATAAAGTAAACATTACCTATTAGGTGCAATCAATGATAGACCTAGAATTTCATCCAAATCATCCCAATCATCATCATCATCCATATCAATAGGCTTCTTTAAGATTCCATTGACTAGCGTCCACTACCTCTTGATAATGGAGCTACAATAGTTCAAACACCACCAAGGCTCAAAAAAGATGACCACGTGTCAAATTCTAGAAGAATCTCTCTAGTCTCCCCATAAAAAATGGATCAATGAATAACAGTGATCAACCAAAGAGATTATGTGAGAAAGTTTATGCTCTCAGCAATAAGTATGCCAAGAAGTAAAGTCAACCACTACATAGTTGAAAATCTAAAATCTAGAAAAATTTTGTTAGAGTCTCTACAAAATGAGCATATGATCAATTCAAAAAACTTATAAAACTATGAGTACTAACATGCAAACCTGCATAGTGAATCATTGTCTCCATTGCATAGAAGTCAACTAGGCTTATCAAGCACCTATGAAAAACTAGCATACATCTCTTATGGCAAGGCTCGGTAAATCTTCCACCTGCATCATCAAAGATATCTCAATATTTGTGTGTCCCCTAGGTAACAAAACCTCACTGTGATCCTTTTTATTAGCTTGAAAGGCTTTTTGCAAAAGTGTAACCACTATATCAATGACCACATAGGGATATATAAGCAATATCCACATAAACATACATGGTGTGTATGTGCTCGGTATATGTAATAAGATGGCACTAAAAAATTGAATTTAAATCCAAAAAACTACCCAACAATGCCTACAAGTTTCTATCAACTCCATTCTTTAGACCAAAAAAACGTGCATAAACTTACGGTGGCTGCTCCCACCACAACCAAAAGCCTTCCAAGAAACTATAAGAAGATTCAAGAGCTGAGAATACATCAATGAAGGTGAGTGTACAATGCTAAGGAGATCTAATTGCAAGTTTCTCTAGCATCAAAATTGATATTCAGACCAATCTTTGCACTTTTTTGTCAAAACTATTCCAAAACTGCAAAATTAGCTTCTAATTTTCCTCAATTTCACACCCAAGGAAACTCTCAAAAAATCAATGAGAAGACACCAAGAAGGCACTTTCAAGACTCTAAAATAATGTTAACTTCAAGTTTCTTCACTCCTAAAATCATCAAGCAACTAGCGATTAGTGTTAGGGAAACCTACCAATTAAGCGAGCCTTGGGGGAACATTATTGGAATGGGTGACTTCTCGAGAAGTACTAGTACTTTACCTTCTTTGATCATTGAAGTCCTTCCTAGCACATAGTATAGCAAAATGATGGACTTTGCATCAGATGATGTGAAGAATGCTTTTCTACATGGTGAGTTACAAGATGAAATGGTGACTTTGTTGACTCGGATGACAAGGTATGCCAAGGTCGTAAGCCTTGGAGGAAGTCACTACAAGCCACAAAGTACCAAGAATTAGCGATCCTCACTCCACTCGCACAATAGCGAAACCCTTTTGCTACAAATTGCTCTAATACCAATAAAGTGGTGCAATGGTGATGCACCACGATGGATTCCCCTTTGAACAGAGCTTCTCAACAATGATCTGTTGTAGAAACTTAGCTCTAGGCTACACACACGGTACTCTACACAGACCCATAGGTTACATAGAAACTACACAGCACTCAAAAACCTTGAATACAGATTTCTTAGGTTTTACAAATGCGATCAAACTTATGGTCTGTGGTTGACTAGACCACTAGATTCTTTTGAGACAAAGTCATTACAGTACACAAAGTGTCAGCCATTAGTAGTGCTCACTTTGCTCACATAGTAGCAAAACCCTTTTGCTATAAACTTCTCTGATATTAGTGAAGTGATGCAATGGCAATGAACCATAATGGATTCCCCCTCAAAGAGAGCTTTACAAAAATGCTTTATTGTAGAAAAATTAGCTCTAAGCTACATGCACAACACTCCACATGGACTCATAGAATACGTAGAAACTACACAATACTCAGACACCTCAAACATAGATTTTCTAGGTTTTACAAATGCGATCAAAATTGTTATTTGTAGTTGACCAAGCAATTATATGTTTTATTAGCAATCATATACAAAAGTCTGTGGTGGCCATTTGGACTTTCATATGGACACTAATAACAACAATTTCATTTTCAACAAGATGTAGCCATATTTTCAACTTACCAAAAGCTTTATCTTTATCATGAAGGAAGTACACCTACATCTTTCTGCTATAAATATTCACAAGTAACATGAAATAGAAAGATCCACCCAAGGCCTATGTAGGTATCTTATTGCGCAAGTAAGCATGCACCAACTCGAGAGGATAACTTTCGCTATTCTTCATTCTTCTGGAAGTGCATTTCTCTTTTGTTTTCCCATCATACAGGCTTTACATGGTTCCTTCATGCTTATAATCAATGGTAGCTATGCAACCATACCTCTATGATGCATCGCCTTCAGTAAAAAGTATCTAGTATGGCTAGATCTCTCATCACATAGCTTATTTATGTCCACACTTATAGTGGTTGTAAGAGCAAAGAAGTCATACATGCTCCTCATTATGCCACTCTTTGCAATATTGGTGTTACTATCCATAATCTATGTGCTTGTATTGTTGAGAGCTACTTCATTATCTTCATTAATCATAGAAGATAATGAAAGATTTATTTTTTACTCATTTATTTATGGAACATACAACACATTTAAAAACTTTATGATAACCCACTGGTATTATTTAAAGAAACTATACCTTCACCTTCTACAAGATATCTTGCATTATTGCCTGCCTATATTGTGATGGGTTCCTTTAGAGGCTATAAGGATCTCTAAAGGTCTTTTGTGCTTGCCTTGTGATGAGAGGCACCACTTTCTAGCATCAATGAGTCATCTATTCCTAAATTTTTCAACAGAGGCCTGCATAACTTCTCTATCCTTACAACTAACTCAAGCTTTGTTTCTATAGTGTTCGTAGCCTTCTTGCATGTGCTATCTTTTGAAGAACCATTTTTCTTTTCTGCCTTCTTGATGTGAAATTCTTGAATTCAGTGGCATTTCTTCTTGTAGTGGAAGCATTCTCCCTTGAAATTCTTTTTCTTTTCATTCTTCTTTTTGTCCCCATCTTTTGAATTCCTTCTTTGTCATTTGTTGTGCCTGCAACATCAGTTTTGTTGTTTCCACTCCTTGAAATATGCCACTCCTTCTCCTCCATAATTAATCCATTTATTTCTTCAAAAGTTAGACGTTGAGGTCTGATTTGAGTATTGAAACCAGTTATCAAACCATCAAACTTTGGTCGAAAAAATTGAAGACGACATTGAGATAGCTCCTTGCTTGACTTTTGTACACCTACTTTTGCCATTTGATCTAGTAGATTCTTTATTTGTGTGATAAACACCTCTATAGTCTCCCCATTAGCATTCTCCAAGTTTATGATTCCTTGTCTAATTACAAGTTTCATATTGATTTCTTAATATGTTCCAAAATTCACAAGCCTTGGTAGTATGATGAATGAGAGTTGGAACACTATCAGTACCTATAACTAGAGCACAGAGTGCATTTTTGTTTCTATATTTCCAAACACAAAAGATCAACATTAGGAGGAACCATTTGATCGGGATTTTTTTGATGGAGAGTATTAATCTCCAAAAGAACAAGCTAATCTTGAATTTAGAACACCTCTATATCAAGAGTAACCAACCTTCACCAATTTAGAGGATCAATGACCAATTATCAAAATTTTGACCAAACTGTGAAGATGATGACTCTACAGAAAGTCTGTTGCACATAACTCTCTCATTGACTAATCAAATGTGTAAAGTTTTTGACAAAGCTTTGCACAAGGTATCGCTATAGTTTCACACCTCCTCGAAGTTAAATCATTCCAAAAGACTCAGTAGATCTTGATAAATGAACTTAAGAAGTCACCTTTGTCTAAAATTGTTCTTCTGAGAAGTCAATTCAGACACCTATAACTTCTAACACTTGGTTCTCTTAATCTAGAACCCGCTTATGAAAATGCTTTTAGCTACACGTAGCTTACCTTCCAACTTAAAGATTGAGTGCTTGCTTGCTCAAAACTTTACACTATGGAAGGAGAACTAACCAAAACATGAACATCAAATTTTGCGCCTGTTTCAAGAACCAGTGAATACTTCTTCACATATGAATGTTCCTACTCATAATTCTCACAACCTGTTTACAATTAGGCTCTCAAACTTTAACCATAGACTTATTAACTATGGACTTAGACATCTACAAAAGGATTCTTGAAATGATCAAGCACAGAAGGAGAATACATAGAAAGATCGGGCGCAACATTTTTCATTTCTGAGAAATTCTTACATCTAAGTAATGAGAGAGATTCTACTCACTTCTAAAAGTCTAATGACATGTAATTCTCCTTAAATCTTGTTCTCACATAATCTCTCTACTTTGCCCCGACATTTTCTTTGTATATATAGGCAAATTTTTACAAGCTCATGACCATACACAAGTATATGATGAGCTGACTTTAAAATAATGTACATATGTATACACATCTTTATCTCCTTGATATGCATTTCCTTCATGCTTATGACTTGGTCTTTTCTTCAATCCTTGACTTCAATTCTTCACCCAAAACTTCAATTGTTGATTGCCTTGCACCAACAGCTCCCCCTCAATCATCAATTGAGGTTTTATCTATCTTCTTTATGCATGCCATGTCTTTGAATCTTTGTAGCTTTGGTCCATCCAAGCTTTTGGTTAGCATATCAGCTATCTGATCTTTTGTTGAAGTATGTATGACTTCAATCTCTTTATCCATCACCTTCTCTCTTAGAAAGTGATACTGAATCTCAATGTGTTTAGTCCTGGCATGAAACACAGGGTTAGCAGCTAAATACAATGAACTCATGTTATCTCCATGAATAGTGGGTGTACTCTGAATGATGTCAAAACTCTTCATCAGAGTCTTAAGCCATATCACTTCCTTTGCAGCTTCAACCATACCTTTGTACTCTGCTTCTGTAGATGAAAGCAAATGTGTGTTGCTTCTTTGAACACCAAGAAATTAACTTATCTCCCACATAACACAAGTATCCATAAGTTGATCTCCTATCATCAAGATTACCTGCCCAATCTGCATCACTATATATCTTGATGTTTGTTTCTGATGTAAAACCATAATACAAACCCTCTTTGAGTGTACCCTTAATGTACTTCAACACTCTGTCCTGCAATCCAATGTTCTTTCCTAGGACAATGCATGAATTGAGACAAAAATCCAACTGCATATGACAAGTGAGGTCTAGTTAAAGTAGCATAAATCAAACTACCAACCAAACTTTGATATAGCTTCATATCTTTGAACTCTTCTCCTCCATATCTGCTTAACTTGTGATTCACCTCCATTGGAGTAGGTGTTACCCTGCAATCATCCATTTTAAACTTGATCAACAAGTTCTTCAAATACCTTTCTTGAGTTACATACACTCCATGTTGAGTGTATGAGATCTCCATGCCCAAGAAATATGACAAGTCTCTCAAATCACTGATCTTAAATTCTTTCTCCATTTGCTTCTTTAGGCTTTGAATGCCTTTCTCATCTGTACCTGTAAGAATTATATCATCAACATATATGCACATGTAAATAAATCCATCATCACTTGCTTTAACAAGCAAGCTACTATCTGCCTTTGATACTTGAAATCCAAGTTCTTTCAAGAACTTCACAAGTCTATAATTACATGCCCTTGGAGCCTGCTTCAAACCATACAAAGCTCTCTTGAGCTTACATACATACTCTGGATACCTTTCATCTCTGAATCCTTGGGGTTGCTCCATGAAAACATCATCTGAAATATAACCATTCAGAAAAGCATTCTTCACATCTAATTGACATAATTTCTAACCTTTACATGCAGCAATAGCTATGAGTGTCCTGATGGTTGTCATCTTTGCCACAGGACTATAGGTCTCATCATAGTCTATACCATAAGTCTGAGCAAAACCCTTCACAACAAGTCTAGCTTTATATCTAGACACACTTCCATCTGCATACCTCTTTGTCTTGTAGACCTATTTGCATCAAATGATCTTCTGGCTATTTGGTTTAGGAACGAACTCCCATGTCTGATTCTCCATCAATGCATCACACTCCTCCTGCATAGCTTTCTCCCAATTCTCCTTACCTTTTGCCTCTTCATATGTAGAAGGGTCTTCATCTGCCTTTATCATATAAGCATAATCTTTGGTAGTCAAAAAAGAAGTGTCATAGCTATACCTTGTAGGTTGCCATTTGTGTCTTGTTGACCTTTTGGGTTCTCCACTTCTTGAAGTTTCTAGTTCATCACACTCTGGATCAAACCTTGGAACTTCTTCAACTTCAACCTGCACTTCATTGATTCACAATTTCTTCATCACCTGCATAAATATTGATTGTACCTGCATACCAAGTACCTTGCTCATCAAATGTAACATCCTTAGACACAAGGAATTGTTTTGTGGATGGACTCCACAACCTATATCCCATTTGTTTATCATCATAACCAATGAATACATACTTCTCAGCTTTAGGTTCCAATTTATGCCTCAATTGTTATGGCACATATGCATATGCCAAACATCCAAATACTTTGCAATGATCTAGAGTAGGTCTCTTACCCCACCATGCCTCATATGGTGTCATACCCTGCAAAGCTTTACATGGTAATCTATTGACCAAATAAGTAGCTGTGTTTACAGCCTCAGCCCACAAATAATTAGGGCAATTTTTCTCCTTCATCATTGACCTTGCAAACTCAACAAGAGTTCTATTTCTTCTCTCAGCTATACCATTTTGTTGAGGAGAGTACCTGCAAGTAATTTCCCTTTTTATACCTGCATTCCACAAGTAATCACTGAACTCATTAGAGAAATACTCTCCCCCTCCATCTGACCTTAGTCTCTTCAATTTATGACCTGTAATTCTCTCTACAGACACATGATAATGTTTGAATGTATTGAATACCTCTAACTTATCTTTGATCACATAGGTAGTGATCCATCTGGTAGCATCATCAACATAAATCACATAATACCTTGAACCATTGATACTGAAATCTTTTGATGGTCCCCACACATCTGTGTGTACCAACTCAAGCTTTTTTTAATACATAAAACCATGCTTGGAATAAGATTGCTTATGAGCCTTACCTAATTGACATGCCTCACATCTGTATGTCATATGTTGACCTGCAATATTAGGCACTCCAAGCAATGAACCATTATTAACCATATCTTTTATACCTCTTTCATTGAAATGTCCAAGCCTCTTGTGCCAAAGATCTAACTCAGAGATCTTATGTTCTCCATAAGTGAACAAGGCATGACCAACATTACCTTGGATCTTCAATGTGAACAATCTTCCTTCTTTATTCCCTGAAACAATCTGTTTATACCCATTGCTAGGGTCTTCCACAAACACTCCTTCATTAGTGAACCTAACTAAATAACTTTTTCAACAATTTGTCCTACACTTATCAGATGCTTAGGAATTCTAGGAACATACATAACCTTACTCAAGAGAGTACTTCCATGTTCTCAAGTAAAGTTTCTTTTGTGAAGAATGGCTTAGAATTTGCAAGCTCCAAGGGGTGAATTTCAGTGATGCGCAACACCAAGACAATAGGAGCTCTGGTCATTAAGATATTATCAAAAATATATTTTGCAAACTATTTTCACCCTCCCAACTATATTTTTCTATACCAAATCTCATTGCTAAATCTATATAAGCATGGCCTATGCAAAGCTTTAGATGGACATCATCATCTTCGTAGTTGCATTCCTCTTGGAAACTTGAGAATTTGACTTCTCTATGTCTTAGTTTGTGTTTTCGTATCTCTGTCTATTGTTTTATTACATTGCATATAGAGAATGTTTTTGCATTCATGCAACAAATTCTCTTGGTATAGGTAGACTTGGAGGTACCTATTAATGAGATATTTTTGGAATTAAAAACGTTATAATTCAATTTAATGATGTTTAACTATTTACCAACCATAATTTTTTCCATGTTTCTTTGATTTCACATAGTTTGATGTCAATTATTCTGTTTGATTACATTGGTTACAAAGTTATGTTTTTGTTGAGTTCTCTCATATATTGAAAGGAAACATGGTGATTACAAAAGGCAACAAAGTTGACTCATGCTCCTTGCTCACTCTATCCCTTGCTTGTGTATAAAAAGTAATATTTATTAGTTGTTGGATGGTATATTGCATTGTCAATTGGGCTATATGTCTCATCCTAAAATGGAAACTTTATCTTGTTTTGGCTACTTTCATGTGCTCTCTTTTCTTTTCAAATTTTACATTTTGTGAGTATTATCAATGGGAAGCAAATAGGATCAGTTGAGCCTTTAGATAGTTACCATGTGACCACTCACATGAGTTCCACATGGAAATCCTACTCATATGAATATTTAATGTGACATTTCCTTTCCCTTAAGTCCATTTTGTTCTCAAAAATGGTGCTAAAAGGTCCGATCAAAAGAGATAAATAGATTAGGATAATCGCTTCCACTAGACCCATGCACTATGTGTACATGGTCATCTTTGTGTGTTCGTTTCCCATGTCACATCCCTTGAATATCTTCTTGAGAAGGTGATTCAAAATTGGAGAAGATATGTGAATGATCCTCACCCTCTCTCACATCATCCTATCCTTTGAAGTATCCTCTCATTTACTAGGTACTTTTTACAGAGATTGACTTCTATCCCATTTTTCTTGAGCACATAGTATCATATTTAACTTGTTGGAATAGATTGAACACAGATAGCTTCATGATGAGGTTTTTGGATAAAACTGGACCATATGGAATATATGTTTTTCCTTATCATTTGAAAGTTGGGATAGATAAGCCATCTTTTCTACTCTCTTAAGTATTATGGAAGCATCATTGTGCCTTTGAGATAACTTTATACATGAACTTTTCTTCATGGTTTCATGCCTATATGGTACTCTAAGATAGACCTACTCTCCTAAATCAAAGTTGTTTCCTATCCTTTAAAGGCCAACATAGGCTTGAATCCTATCCCAAGCTCTCATAAAGCTTTCCTTTTTGCAAGTTTAATCATATCCTTCATCTCTTTGAAAAAGTCATGTAGTACAAACCTTCTCATGTTGTAATTGTATTGCATAAAGACTTCTTGTTTGAAACTTGTACATAAACATAAATGGACTATGTCCAATGGAAGAGTGATTAACAATATTAAATGCAAATCCTACTATGAGAAAGAACTTTCCCAAAAAGTAGATCATATGATGTTTAAATAATCCATTCTATTCACGTACATATCTATGCATGCTGTCTTATAATGAGGTTGACATCAACATCCAATCTCTTGAAGGTATCTCTTCAAATGTGACTATTGAAATAGATGCAATATCTAAAAGTAAACCAAAGACTCTATATAGGTTCTCTATAAAAAGCATATCCATTTGAGAAGTCTTCACTATGGGTACATGTTAGAATAATTTTAGCCATTTTTTTTAACTATCCATAGCTACTCAAAGGTTGTGTCTCTAGTATCTTCTATTAGCACTTGTCCTTCCACATTCTCATTCCCATTTGCCCAAACATCCTTTACTAACTCATGTACATTTATTTTGATGCTTAGTTCCTTAATGAATCTTTGGATTGAGTTGGAACGATAAGCTTATGCTAACGTTTATAGAAACTTAAGCGTAACTCATATGGAGATAATAAACCACTGAACAAAGTCTCATGATAGGCAGTTTCAAGCATCTCTATAAACAAGTGATATAATTTCCCTTAATTCATTCTAGCTTTTTAAAATCTTGACTGAAACGCAAATACTTGTTTCTATTTAAAAATTACCTTGTGTACTATGTTGATCCATCAAAGATGTTCATGTATAAGAAATTCTTGGTTGAATATCTACATCCCATTATTCAAGAAGTTCCTAGTTTGTTTCATAGATAAGAATGGATTGAGTTGCTTGGAAGAGCCTCTTGGTAGTATGATGCAAAAATCTTAACTTTTTCTCTTTCCCTTATTTTGATATTAAAATGTATAAGCATTCTTCTTAGAGACTCTGATATAATAACTCCTTTATATTCAGTCTTCATGTGGGATTTAATCCAACCATCATGCATATTTGATCTCTAATTTTCCAAATAAAGTAGTGCCATTCCTACCTAGGCAATCTAATAGATAAAGTCTCCCTATACCATCCCTTTAGAAGAAATTAACATTTAATTTCTCCAAAGAAAAATCCCTAACTTCTCTTATACTCATGGACTAAAGTATATATACTACCAAAAAGAGAATCCAATTTAATCATCTTTAGATTTAAAGTATACTTACTTGCATTAAAGAGATAACCTTTTACTTCCTATTTCTTTTAAAAAATAGGGCTTCAAATAAAATCTTTTTAACTTCCCTTCCCTTAAAAGATGCTTTAATTAGTTCATTTTACCCTCTCTTACCCCCATGGGAGTGATGCAGTGAACAAGTAGCTGGCACTCATGTATAAGGAAGTGCCAAGCTATGTGGAAATCACTCCACAAAAGGAAGTAAGCCCAAAGCTTTGCGGAAAGCTTCAAACTTCTCCTTAGGTAGAGCCTTCATGAAAAGGTCTGCAATGTTCTCCTGTGTGGGCACATATGCCAAGCTGATCTCCCCAGCAAAGAACCTCTCCCTGACATAATGATAATGCACCTCAATGTGCTTAATGCAAACATGGAACACAGGGTTCCTCGCAACTGCCAATGCGCTCTGACTATCAGTGAAGATGGTGGTGGCAGAAGACTGACCAACACCCAAATCAGCCATAAGGCATTTGAGCCACGCACACTCAACAATAGCTGTGAAAGCCACCCTATACTCAGCCTCACAACTAAAAGTGGCCACAGTAGGCTGCTTCTTGCTCAACCAAGATATACATGAGCTACCAAGCATAAAGCAAAAGCCACTAGTGCACACCTGAGTGTCATAGCAACCAACCCAGTCTGAGTCAGAAAAAGCATGCAATCTGGCGATAGTAATCCCCCCTTGGGATAAAACAACCCAAGTAGCCGAGTACCAATCAAGTAGAAAAAGATGCGCTTAGCCGCCTGCCAATGCTTGACACCTGGGCAATGCATAAACCTGCTCATTTGTGAGACAGCAAACTGAATATCTGGCCGATTGATTCATAAGTAAATCAGGCATCAAATAGCCTGCTGATAGAGGATAGCATCAAATGCATCTCCAACATCATGAAGACTCAATGTAAACCTATCTCCATAGGAGTGGCAATAGGCTTATAGTCTTCAAGGCCAAAACGCTACAATAATGTGTCAATATATTTCGTTTGACACAAAGCCATTCCACCATAAACTTGCATAGATTGAATGCCTAAATAGTGATGCAAATGCCCCAAATCAGACATCTCAAATGAGGCATGCAAATCAGCCTTAAAATCAGTGATATGCTTCTCAATAGGACTAGTGAGCAGCATGTCATCAACATAGACAACAATGATCAGAAGCACATCATTAGCACGCTTAACATATAAGGTGCTTTCAGTTGGATTGTTCTCAAAACCATGTGCAATCAGATAGGCATGTATCTTCTCATACCAAGCACGTGGTGCTTGCTTTAAACCATATAATGCCTTCTTTAACCTGCACACCTAGTTTTCATGCCCTTTCTGCACAAGCCACGGGGCTGAAAAACATACACTTCTTCATGCAAGTCACCATTCAGAAATGCATTTTTAATGCCCAACTGATATACATTCCAACCATGATGGGTTGCACGTGCACAAATGCTCCGAACACTAGTCATACGGCATGTAGCTGTAAAGGTCTCATCAAAATCAATGCCTCTTGTTGATGTATGAAACACCACAAGAAATGAATTAATGTGACACTAGAACACCTCTATGGTCACCATTAACTCATTGCCACTCCAAACTTTGAGAAATGATAACCTAAAGTGAGAACTTTGCTTCTACAGAAATTCCTAGTCACCGAAATGACATACCTTCAGTATTTTGCTAATTTCTCCTAGCTCAAGTATTATTTTTCCATGAAACTTTATAGGCTGAAACTAGAAGAGTAGAGCTTTCCAACAAGCTATCATATGCATCAAACGGATCTCTAGAACTCAAGTTATGGCTCTCACAAGATGACCCTGTATGACCTTCCAAAACTGGAAATTTTACCTGTTTTAGTAAGAGCGCCTGTTTAAAATTAGAATTCGATGCCTAGCATCGACTTGCAACGAGAATTCGATGCCGGGCATCGACTTGGGATGTTTTTGGCCACTTTTCAGCAGGGATTCGATGCCAGGCATCGACTTCTCGCATAAAGTCTTGATCTTTTGGACACCAAAACTATAGGTGATTTCATGCACACTTAGAATATGACTTATCAACTGGAATTCGATGCCAGGCATCGAGTTGCTCCAACAACATCATCTTTTCAAGAAGATTTGGCAGTAGATAAAAATCAGATATGAAGATAAGGACTTATCAAGTGAGATTCGATGCCACGCATCGACTTGCTTGGAAAACTTCAACCTTTCAAATCATTACACAGAAGACAAACACTGGAGATGGAGGAAGAAGACTTATACACAGAACTTTAACTAGTTCTTGTCATAACTATGAAAACTCAGAAGCTTACAAGTGCTTTCTCGCTCAGAGAAGCCCGACTATACTCAGTCATAAAAATGAGTTCTTCTCACTTTCTCATTGTCTTCCTTCTTCTTCTCCTTACCGCGTCAGTTAATACTAACTAACTTATATAGACTTTCTCATTCCCGTGACTTTTGAAAAACTCCTAGAACTAAAGTGAACTAACTTTACAAGTATAATACATTTGTGAATTTGTCCCTTCACATAGGCATGGGGTTTTCTTCCTAAGACTTTGACCTTCAAATATATGTCCAATTAGTGAGTGTTTCTCCAACACCTCTTTCCTGTGCATAACCCTTTGCAACAAGCCTAGCCTTATACTTGTCAATTGTTCCATCAGGCTTACGCTTCAGCTTGTAAACCCACTTAGTGCCAATGGCCTTCTTGCCAGGAGGCAAGTCACATAAAGACCAAGTACCGTTCTTCATTATAGCATCATATTCAGATTGCATAGCAGCCATCCAATTTTCTGAATTTTTTGCTTCGTTAAATAAAACGAGCTCATTCTCATCACAGAGACTAGATGCAGCTATAGCATAGCAATCTGATGCAAGAGAGGCACTATGAGAGCCTAATTGACTATGATATGACAGAGGTGCATCCAATTTGTTGTCACGCAAAGTTTGCACCAGCCATTTTGGCATAGTTTTTGCCTCCTCAATGTCAACTCTCTCATCAACAAGTGCATCATGTAAATCTACATCAGAAATGGGATGATCTCCATCATCACATGAAACCTGCAAAGGCTGAGAAGTTGCCTCATTATGACCAGTACTAGACTGTCCACCTGTAAAAAGAGGCAGCAAAGTATCATACATGTCTTTGGAGTTAACAGATGTCTCCTTAGTACATGAAAGCAATGGTTGAATAGCATCTTCCACAAAAACAACATCACGGCTAACCAGGATGTGTTTAGTCTGCGGATGATACAAACGACAGCCTTTACTTTCAAAATTGTACCCAACAAAAATACATTTTACTGCTTTATCATCCAATTTTTTGCGATGTTGTTCAGGCACTAATGCAATCTTGATCTGCAACACAGATAATGGACTTGTTTTTCCTGGACTGATCTTCCTGCAATAGAACAAAGACTAACTCCTCAAATTACAAGGCATTTGGATTGCATTTCATCATCAACCAAAGAGTAGAAGCAAAACTCTAATATGAATCAGGAAGACCATTCAGAACGGTCTGCACAAGTGAGCTATCTGGTATAACCTCATCAGCAAAAATCAACTATTCCTTCAAGTCTTTGATCTTTGTTAGAAAATTGTCCATAGAATCACCTTCATTCATGTGCTCACTCTCCAATTGTTTTCGGAGGTAAGCAACACAATCCTCATTCCTAGCTTGGTACAATGTGGTAAGTGTATCCTAAGCATCCTTAGGTGTTTTGCAAGAGCAAATGTGAGGAATAATGGCACATTTGACAGACAAAGCTATCAATGCATGTGCCTGAACATCTCTGCCATCCCAACAAATCTGCTCTGCAGTAGGTGCAGCAAAAATTGCAGCACGAATAGGAATATGCAGAATATCATCATCTTCGACACCTTCTGCATCAGCTTCAGTACCTGCAATTGTAACAGTTGCAGGTGTGATAGGACATTTTTCAACACCCTGCACAATGTTCCACAGTCCTTTTGCAACCAATACATGTCACATCATATAAGCCCACAATGGGTAGTTGGTACCATCCAAATTATCCTCAACAGCCAACATATGAAATACATCACTACTAGTGACTAAAATACCTTGATGCAAAAAATTGACTGTATCTCAAAAAGTTGAACGGAACTGCCCAGATAAGTTCTGCTAAACCTGTAGCAGACTTTGAGATGCTTATATTGGCAAACCAAAACAGTTATATACCTTTGGCACAAAAAGACAAAATAGCCTACACAAGCATTGCGATAGTGCATTCGGAGGCCAAAACGAGCTCAAATTGCGATTTTGACACCACAAAGCGAAGCAGTTTTGATCTTTGAAACACCTTGAGTATGCTCACCAAATTTCATGCGAATTTGAGACTACAATCAGAGAGTTGTAGACGACGCTCTAGATGAATCGGTGACCTGCTCTGATACCAATTGTTGGAGTTAGACATCTGCGGAAGCACCCAAACAGCACAAGGAACAAGAAGAAGCCTGGAGCACAACACACAATAATGAATGTATTACTAGAGAATGTACAAAGATAAGTAGCCCATTAGGGCAATAGGCGTATATACAAGTCACGGGAAAAAAACCTCCTAAAGAGGGAAAAAAGTGCCCCGGTGGTCCTAGAGTGTTCACACACATCACTACCTAAATATATCAACATCTTACATAATTGGGAGCATATCCACAAACTCTCAAAGTACCATTGTATCCCTCCATACAAGTGGAAATAATATCTCCCCAATCAATGAACGAAAGCCTAATGAGGAGTTTTGTAGATGAACTCCTATCTAGATCTAGATACCTAAAAGTGCATGATCACTAGTCATCCAAATGGATGACTTGTTTCTGACTAAAATGAAACTATCTCCCTAGTGATGATTCCTATGTATGGATCCAGAAAGAGCCATATTGTCTAATAGAACCATCCACCCCAACTCTAGTATGAGTATGTAATGTCTATAGGGCCAAGATCTCCCATAACATACTCTATTGGAAGGATAGATCTTCTATTATCAACAAAAGGATAAATCCATAATGAGAAATTCTACCCACAAAAGTCCTCTTCTACCTAGCCATAGAAGAGGACTCCTCAAAGGGATAAAATTTCCACCATGCTATATTAGTTGATTCTATCTACAATCTATGGTGACACATACACTAAAAAAATATAAATTCCATATGTATGGAGTTCACATAAACACTACCAATGGATTCCAATGAATCCCATGTCCTCATAACTAGCTTAGATTGCTTATCATAGGATCGTGGATATTGTTTATAAATCCACTAGTTTCTAATTAGCGAGATTAAATATATATACTTCTCTATTCATTCATATATCAGATACCCTAGAGCTCTTCTTTACTAGAGACTTATGCTATAAATAATACATTTAGTTCCATATACTATGGCTTTCATAGCTATCACTTGATTGTGTGGGCACTTGCCCATGTTCTCTCATGAAACACATCATAAAGATCCTTTTTAATGGTTTTCTTAATGGATTGGAAATAATATATGATTTACTTTGCTCAAGTGATGTCCTAAAGTCAGCCTACCCACTCTTGGCATTAATTTATATACCTCAAAGTCTCATATTCATATCATGAGACTCTTTTGAAGTATATTCAAACCTTCGCTTACTTGGAGACGATTGTACACACCTCCCATCTTCAAATCAAAGGTGTATGGAAATGTATAGAAACCTTCTATGTATGTTTCATGCACTTCCTTGACTTATAGGATTGGTTGTGCATTATCCTCATGGTGAAGATCCATGTTCTTCCCCTTAACAACCCTAGAGTCTAAATCCATCAAGATTTTTTGGGATCTCCTTAGTAATGAAGTTTCCTTCAATTTATGAAACTAAACATATCTACATCCTCTTCTTTAATCCATTTGCCCTCACATATTGCTCTCGAAATCTTTGTTATGTCTCTTTGTGCTTTTGATATATCAAATAATATAAGTCCTTTACTATGTGTAAACGTTCCAAAGCCTTTCTAATCATTGTTGTCATAAAAAACCATTTTGTTCTTTATTCTCTTATTTTTCTTTCTTATCACCCTTAAAGTGGAAGTTTTGAAAATTAAGTAATGATGGATTATTAGAGTAAGTATGTGTGCTAGCAACCTATTGCCTTTAAATCACAAGCATAAATGCTCTATACACTAGAAAATTTGGAAAATAGATCAATCATGATATCAAAACTTTAACGCTCAAGTCTCACTTATATTTACCAAAAAAATTAAACTCTCATGTATCTTTTTTATTATATCTTAACAAAGGTAGAGAATTCATGTTTATAAGCATGGATACACCCTTAGCTCCTTAAAAATTATAGGATGCAAGTGCATATTACCATGCCATTATTAAATATGAATTGTTATCAAATTCTTGCTCGATAAACCATAAAAATCATTAAAATTCCATTCTTGTGCACTTCCATTCTCATCCATACTTCCAAGGACATGCATATGTATGCGAATGCTCACAAATTATTAACAAAATTACAATGAAGTAAGAAGGATGTCCTTGATGCGGCCTAGTGACCCTTTTGAGTCCATTTGTGCTTCACCAAAAGCGTGAGGATCTCTCGACTTTTTCTCCTCATTTATAAAATCAAGTAACAAAATGGTTGATTGGCATAAGAACACTTTTGGAACAAAACTTTGTAAATGGACTCACAAATGCCCTTGAACAAACAACATCAAACTAATCCAAACGCTTTTATATGACCTTGCCAATCCTTACTAATGTTGGAAATGATTTTCAAAACCTTTTGTTATAGTGATTGACCATTGGAAATGAAAAAAACTTAAAATTGGTCTCTACATTGGCAAATACATGCTCCAAAAGATTTTGTCACAATACGATTAGAGTTTGCAAAGTTGTACAAAGAATCTGAATCCTACACAAAACAAAAAATTTATTCTGTGCTTGAAGACCTCGTTTTGTTTGGTTTCAAGTATAGAATATCTTGATTGGAACTCTGAACAAGAAGCTATGGTTGCGGATGTATTAGCTTAAGAAGGTGAAGTAGAGAAGATTGGGATATTTGATGCAAAGGGGTTTCTCAAGTTGCAAAAATCTGTACCAAAACTTACATATCATATATCCAACATTGAGGCTTGAAAATCTGAAAGTAAAGGCTATCGTCTGTATCATCCACAGACTAAACACATTCTGGTTAGCCGTGATGTTGTCTTTGTGGAAGATGCTATTCAGCCATTGCTTTCATGTACTAAGGAGACATCTGTTAGCTCCAAAGACATGTATGATACTTTGATGCCTCTTTTTACAGGTGGACAGTCTAGTGCTGGTCCTAATGAGGCAACTTCTCAGCCTTTGCAGGTTTCATATGATGATGTAGATCATTCCATTTCTGATGTAGATTTACATGATGCACTTGTTGATGAGAGAGCTGATATTGAGCAGGCAAAAACTATGCCAAAATGGCTAGTGCAGACTTTGCATGACAGTAAATTAGATGCACCTTTGTCATATCGTACTCGTTCAGGCTCTCATAGTGCCTCCTTTGCATCAGATTGCTATGCTATGGCTGTGTCTAGTCTCTGTGATGAGAATAAGCCTGTTTCTTTTGATGAAGCACAAAATTCAAAAATTTGGATGGTTGTTATGCAATCTGAATATGATGCTATAATGTAGAATGGTACATGGCCTTTATGTGACTTGCCTCCTGGCAAGAAGGCCGTTGGCACTAAGTGGGTATACAAGCTGAAGTGTAAACCTGATGGTACAGTTGACAGGAATAAGGCTAGGCTTGTTGCAAAGGGTTATGCGCAGGAAAGAGGCATTGATTTTGATGAGACCTTTGCACCTACATGCCGTATGACTACTGTTCGGAGCATTTGTGCACTTGCAACCCATCATGGTTGGAATGTACATCAGTTGGACATTAAAACAACATTTCTGAATGGTGACTTGCATGAAGAAGTGTATGTTTTTCAACCCCGTGTCTTTGTGCAGAAAGGGCATGAAAACCAGGTGTGCAGGTTAAAGAAAGCATTATATGGTTTAAAGCAAGCACCACGTGCTTGGTATGAGAAGATACATACCTATCTGATTGCACATGGTTTTGAGAACAGTCCAACTGAAAGCACCTTATATGTTAAGCATGCTAATGATGTGCTTCTGATCATTGTTGTCTATGTTGACGACATGCTGCTCACTAATCCTATTGAGAAGCATATTGCTGATTTCAATGCTGATTTGCATGCCTCATTTGAGATGTCTGATTTGGGGCATTTGCATCACTATTTGGGCATTCAGTTTATGCAAGTTGATGGTGGAATGGCTTTGTGTCAAATGAAATATATTGACACATTATTGTAGCGTTTTGGCCTTGAAGGTTGTAAGCCTATTGCCACTCCTATGGAGACAGGTTTACGATTGAGTCTTCATGATGCTGGAGATGCATTTGATGTTGTTCTCTATCAACAGGCTGTTGGATGCTTGATTTACTTATGCATTACTCGGCCAGATATTGAGTTTGTTGTCTCACATATGAGCAAGTTTATGCATTGCCCTAGAGTCACGGATTGGAAGGCGGTTAAGCGCATCTTTCACTACTTGAGTGGTACTCGGCTACTTGGGTTGTTTTATCCCAAGGGGGGATCACTACTGCCAGATTTGCATGCTTTTTCTGACTCAGATTGGCCTGGTTGCTATGACACTCGTGTGTCCATCAGTGGTTTTTGCTTCATGCTTGGTAGCTCATGTATATCTTGGTTGAGCAAGAAGCAGCCTACTGTGGCCACTTCCAGTTGTGAGGCTGAGTATAGGGTAGGTTTCACAGCGACTGTTGAGTGTGTGTGGCTCAGACGCCTTATGGCTGATTTGGGTGTTGGCCAGTCTTCTGCCACCACCATCTTCACTGACAGTCAGAGCGCATTGGCAGTTGCGAGGAACCCTGTGTTCCATGCTCGCACTAAGCACATCACTATGTCAGGGAGAGGTTCTCTGCTGGGGAGATCAGCTTGGCATATGTGCCAATGCAGGAGAACATTGCAGAGCTTTTCACGAAGGCTCTGCCTAGGGAGAAGTTTGAAGCTTTCCGCAAAGCTTTGGGCTTACTTCCCTTTGTGGAGTGATTTCCACATAGCTTGGCACTTCCTTATACATGAGTGTCAGCTCCTTGTTTACCACATCACTCCCAGGGGGATTTGTTGATATATTTAGGTAGTGATGTGTGTGAACACACTAGGACCGCCGGGGCACTTTTTTCCCTCTTCAGGAGGTTCTTTTCCCTCGGCTTGTATATATGCCTATTGCCCTAATGGGCTACTTATCTTTGTACATTCTCTAGTAATACATTCAGTATTGTGTGTTTGTGCTCCAAGCTTCTTCTTCTTCCTTGTGTTGTTCGCGTGCTTCCACAGACGTCTAACTCCAACACAAATTGATGATTGATGATGTGAGCAATTCAAAACAAAGACCTCTGGATATCAGAATCAAGCAAGTAGACAACCAATCTTAGGGTTTTGCCACAATTTGAACATGATGGAAGCATTCATTTCTCCAAATTCTAAACCAATTATGAGACATAGAAAGTAACATGGAATGTGAGGTTAAAGATGATTTGTTTTGTGCCCATAAAAGTCTAAGGCATATAGACTATACGATCTTGAGAACCACTCCATCACCATCTCAAAAGATATAATATTTGATGAAGCTTCAAAGTACTCAACTAAAGATCCAAGTTCAAGTTTGAATCCACCCATCTACACTTTAGAGGGAGACACAATCATCTCTAAGCAAAGGTTAAAAGCAAGTACTTCCCAATATTCTAGGAGATCTCAAAGGCGCATCAAGAAGTAGCAATGAGAACAAAGCCACTATGTTAATTATGCATTTATGCACCAGCTTCAACAAATTCTAGAGCCCTCTAACATTAAATAATCTCAAGGCCAACCAAAGTGGGAAGAAGCAATGCAAATAGAGATGGATTCAATCGAAAAAAAGTAATTGGACACTTGTTTCAAAGCCTACTAATCACAAGTTATTGTAGTGAAGTGGCTATACAAATTTAAGTACAAATCACATGGTACTTTGGATAAGTACAAAGAAAGACTTGTAGCTAAAGGATATAAGCAAAATGATGGCATTGAATATGAAGAAACCTTTGCTCCTACAAAATATCATGTATACAGACTTCACAAAGCACTTTATGGAGTTAAGCAAGCTGCCAAGGCTTGGTATGAAAAGATACACAAGTTATTCGAAGATAAAGGATTTCAAAGGAGCACGGCCAATGCTAACTTATACATATACCACAAAGATTCCTTACTCATTCACACACCCAGCAAATTTTACTTAGGAAATAACAAGAGTCTTCCGATTGAATGAAAAGAAAAAGTACAAATTACAAACCGCAAAGGAGAATACAAAACCTTATTGAATGTACTTTCACTACAAGGAATACGGGCACATAGCGACAGTTAACACGACACAATTTCGTCGCTATAAAATCGCATAAAGCATCGCAAGAAGCATCGCAAGAAGCATCGAGTGCAAAACGTCAGTTAAACGACGAGAAATACGATGTTTTTATCGATGTGTGGCATGATGGGATGTGCGACGCTCACGTTGAGCGTCTTTAAAGCGACGATTTTAAAAAGTGTCATATAAGCGATGCTAATTTGCATCGCATAAGCGACGGTAATTAATGTCGCTTATGCGATGCCAATTGGAGGGGCTTTTACGATGCCTTACCATTGCTTACACAACGGGTTTCTGACAAAAAAAATTAAGACGTTGGAGGCTCTTTGATCGGTATCTTCATGCATCTGGTTGAAGAGCTCTCCAACATTCACAATTGCGCTGCACTTACGAGCTGAAACAATCACTTGCAGAATTGTTGTTTTGTCTAATCTCTATCTTATTGTCTCTCTTTGTCTCTGTTTCTCTCTTTCTACCTCTTCTCTCTTTGATCTCTCTCTCTCTCTATCTCTCTCTCTCTCTCTCTCTCTCTCTCTCTCTCTCTCTCTCTCTCTCTCTCTCTCTATTGCAGGTTATTCAAGAAGCTAACCAAGCAAAAAATATGGCTAACTATTGTAAGTACAATTTCCATTCTTTTTATATCATTTGAATCGTGATATTTTCATTAGGTAGCATACTCACACTTATTGATATGCACATACACAGTTATACATGATGAAGATGCACGTTCACACATATACACATATACACATGCACATACACACAAATATATACACACACATACATGTGCACATACACTTACACACACATATATACACACACATACACATGCATATGCACAAAAATTTCTACAACCACATAAAAAGACTTGCATGCATGCATTATTGCATATATACATACACATACACACATTAACATATACTTAAATGCACATCCACATGCATGCACATGGATGCAAATGGAAATGCATCCACACGCACATGCATGTTTCATACATATACACATGCATATACATACACTTGTATATGTTTATACACATACACATACATATTCACATATGTATATATACACACACATACACATATATACACATATATATGCACATACGTGCACACACATATACATACACACACACATGCACATACATACATACATATACACATATACATGCACATACACATATACACATACACTTACACATATACATGCACATACATATACACACACATACACATGCACATGCACATACACATACACTTACACATGCACATGCACATACATACATATACACACACATACACATGCACATACACATATACACTGACACATGCACATGCACATACATGCATATACACATATACATATGTACATACATTCATATACACACACATATTACACACATATACATGCACATACGTACACACACATATTGCACATATATACATGCTCATACATACATACATACATAGATACATGTACACATACACATGCACATGCACATACACATACATACACATATGCACTTACACATGCACATGCAGATACATGCATATACACATATACATATGCACATACATACATGCACATATATACATAGATACATGCTTATAGACACACTTACACATATAGATATATACCTACATGTGCATATATACATTTTATATACACACAAGCACACATAAATATGAATGAGTGATATAATTAAAGTAATAGAACACATGCTTAATATAAACAATAATAATAATTAATAGAACAAAATTTTTCATTACTTCATACCATACACACAATTCAAAACATAACTGAAATGAACAATATATATATATATATATATATATATATATATATATATATATATATATATATATATATATATATATATATATATATATATATATATATATATATATATATATATATATATATATATCAATGTAAATACATATCCAAAGTCATAATCAAGAATCCTAATCATCATCATCATGATCATCATCATCATGATCATCATCATCATCATTATCATCATCATGATCATCATCATCATGATCATCATCATCATGATCATCATCATCATGATCATCATCATCATGAGCATCATGATCATCCTCATCCTCATCCTCATCCGCATGATCTGATGTATTGTTGTGAGCACCCTGTGATGATCGAGAGCGTCTCTCCTATGTCTGCCCTTCCACCTCATCCATATCTGCCTCTCCATAATACTCCTTTATTACATATAACAAACATAAATAAGTAAAACAATTAAAACATCCATAAAAATAAAATAATTATATAAGATTTAATAATACTCACAAATGCATATGGATGATCTCACATATACTCACTCAAATGCCGATATCCAAAATGTGTAGCATACTCGATCTCATGTTTCATAGGATATCGACCATAATCCTTTCACTGCATTGAAACAAATAAAAAAGATTAGTTTCTTGCATTTTAACTAAAATAAAAAATTTACTCACAATAACACATATACTTACAAATGTAGCTACAAAACCATGGTGGCCCATTTGGCCTAGGTGTGATGTGTAGACCGACTCAACTCTCTTCTTTTGAGTAGCCTATTTATTTAAAGAAAAAAGAAATACATAAATTAAATGTAAAAAATTAATAAATATATGAGAATTATAAATATAAACTATTAATTTGTACACCTTCTGCTGAGGAAATGACTCTTGAAGACGTAGCTATCTACGAAAAAACTGCCATGTCTCAGGTGGCATGTTAGGTTGCCTCTTATTTTTTTCCACCATACAATTATCTCCTGTTAATTTAATCTCAAATAGAAAAAAAAGAATCAGAATACATACACATATATACACACACATACACATACCCACACACACATATACATGCAAACATATACACATACATATATGTATACATATACACATATACATAGATATAACATAAAAACACATATACATATCCACATATATACATACACACATACACACATACACATGCATGCATATACACTCATTCATAAAAAATACATGCATTTATCCCACAATAATGTGTATTTGTGTATATGTGTATATGTGTATATGTGAATATGTGTGTATGTGTAAATGTGTATATGTGAATATGTGTGTATGTGTAAATATGTATATGTGAATGTTTATGTATGTAAATAATCATATCATTAATATCATGTACCATTATTTGTAGATTCTGATCAATCAGATGGAACTCCACCACCATCTCCTAATCGTGCAAGGACTATATACTATAAGTATATCAAACTTTTAATTTTAAATATATTTGATAGATACATAACTGATATATTTTTTTGTTTCTTGTTATAATCAGATTCTGATCAATTAGAGGGAACTCCACCACCTCCTACCCATGCAATGACTTCACATGTGTCCTCCGATAGGAATTATGATAAATTTTATGTGTGTGTGTAAGTGTGTATGTGTCTATGTGTGTGTGTATATATGTGTGTGTGTATGTGTATGTGTATGTGTGTGTCTATGTGTGCATGTGTGTGTGTCTATGTGTGTATGCATGTGTCTATGTGTGTATATATGTGTGTGTATGCATGTGTATGTGTGTATGTAAATTAGTGTGTATATGTGTGTGTAAATCTATGTGTGTGTGTATGTGTGTGTATGTGTGTGTATGTGTCTATATATGTATGTGTGTGTATCTATGTGTGTATGTGTGCATATACGTGTGTATGTGTATACATATGTGTGTATGCATGTGTATGTGTGTGTGTGGAAATGTGTATGGATGTGTGTTTGTGTGTGTGTGTAAATGTGTATGTGTCTAATATGTATGTTTGTGTGTCTATGTGTGTATGTGTGTGTGTCTATGTGTGTATGTGTGTATATGTGTGTGTCTATGTGTGTATGTGTGTATATGTGTGTGTCTATGTGTATGTGTGTGTCTATGTGTGTATATGTGTGTGTAAATCTGTGTGTGCGTGTGTGCATACCTTGCTTCAAAAGAGGTGTGTGCTAAAACTGGTGTCGATCTGTCTCTCTCTCTCTCTCTCTCTCTCTCTCTCTCTCTCTCTCTCTCTCTCTCTCTCTCTCTCTCTCTCGCTCTCTCTCTCTCTATCTCTATCTCTCTCTCTCTCATCCTAATCCTGGCACAAATGTGCCGGGAGAAATAAAAAATATTTTTTAACATTCCAGAGCGTCGCTTATGTGATGCACTAGGATACCAGGACGTCGAGCATGCAACGCTCCAACATCGCAGCCATTTTGCCAATGTCGTTAAAGTGTTGTTGGCTTGCGATGCATATTCTTAGCGTTGCATAAGTGATGCTATGCATCGTTATATGACGAATCGTGGTTTTTGTTAATAAAAAAAAAGTATCGTTGCTTAAGTGATGCTAGTGTTGCATAAGCGAAGAGACTTGCTTTTTTTTCATTGGGGGGTGCTGTGGAGAATGAGTTCTCCTATGCACAATGGAAATGTATAGTGAACCCTTGTATGTCTAGCACTTGGACAAATAGCTGCACCTTAGATAGCTTGCTAATCTCAATACAAAACTCAAATGGACTTGTGCCTTTAATCAATCAAAGCAGACAAAGAGAAATTTCTAACAAGCTATAAATAACTTAATTTGGATAAGATTTGATTAGGAAACACAACTCACAAAGATGAACAACCTGTCCACACAAGTATGTTGAAGAACAAAACTTCACTCTCAGACTGATAACTCCCTGAATATATATCCTCTGAGGAAGATATTTGGTACGTAGAAAATGCACATAAATAGCTTTCCATTAAGCTAAAAATCAAGTAATTTGGATGAGTTTTGGTTAGGAAACTCAACTGACCAAAATAGACCACTTGCACACATAAGTATACTAAAAGACTAGGCTTTACTCTCTGATAGATATCTCCCAAAATATAAATCCTTTGAATGAGATATTTAGGAGTCACAAAAAAGGTGCATAGAGCCTTCCAACAAGCCAAAAATCAAATGATTTGGATAAACTAGACTTCACTCTTTCACTGATATCATACAAAATATGTAATCTTTGAAGGATATATTTGAGATGCAAAAATTGCGCAAGATAAGCTTTCCAATGAGTGTTTAAACACAAGAAATGGTTACACATACATTGGGATATGAGCTTCATAAAAGAGCTGTGTACAAAATGACGTGCGACTGGAAGGAGTCTATGGAAAGAAAAAATGACAAAATGACTAGATCCGACTATTGGGAGCTCTTGCCTCTTTCTCTCCTTGTTTAGAACGTACTCCCACTCCACTTTTATAACCAATGAGCATGTGATGAAGTTTGTGCCTACTTCTTAACTCACCACTTTGCCCACTACATGCCACTGACTACAAGGCAGATAATGTATCTTTTACTCATCATGAATTTTGACTAGACTTTTCCTTTTCTTTTTTTCTTTTCTCTTCTTTTCCTTTATCTTTATATTTGGTAAATTTATCCAAACATAGCTCATATGAAAATTAGCTTGTACATTTATCTTCAACACTCTTCAACCATGTCTTGCAAATTTATCACATTCTTGAAACCTTTGAGTTTAGAAGCATCCAAGAACTTTGTAAACATATATGCAACCTGCTCTTTGGTTCTGATGAACTTTATCTCCACATTTTTGCTCAATTCCTTCTCCCTTACATAATGGTAGTGGACCTCTATGTGCTTGCTCCTTGCATGAAACATAGGATTGCTTGCCAAGTAAATACTTAACATGTTATTACCGCATATAGGGATGGTTCCAACTTGCACTTCAAGATCAGCCAAAGCTTTTTAATCCACATTGCTTCACATGTGGCAAATGCTAGTCCTCTATATTCAGCCTCCATGGATGAAAGTGCAATAGTAGGTTGTTTCTTTGAGCTCCATGTGATAGGTTTGCTTCCTATCATGAATAGATAACCTGAGGTTGATCTCTTGTGTTCCTTTGAACCTACCCAATCAGCATTGCTAAAATCTTTGACCTGCAATTCTTCATCAAACTTGTAAAACAAAGCATGATTAACTGTATGCTTTCTGTATCTCAACACTCCCTTGACTAAATTTAAATGTTCACTTGTCAGGGCTTGCATAAACTAAGAAAGTATACCAACAACATAAAATAAATCAGGTCTTGTAATGTTTGCATAGATTAATGATCCTACAATGCTTCTGTACATCGTTAAATATTCCAATAGTTCTCCATCATTTGAGCACATCTTTGTATTTGTGTCCATGGGTTGAGTGAGTGGTTTGCATTCACTCATTCCAAATCTGAAAAGAACATCCAACAAGTACTTCCTTTGCATCAAGTAGATGCCACTTTTTCCATAAACAACTTCAATTCCTAAAAAATATTTCAGCTCTCCAAGATCTGAAATTTTAAACTCCTCACCAAGCTTCCTTTTGATATCTTTAATCCCTGTAACATCATTTCCTATTATGATGAGGTCATGGACGTATATGCAAATTAATACCTCTCTATTTTCTTCCTTCTTCATGTACAATGAAGGATCTGCACTACTTGGGTTGTATCCACACTTAGTTAGATATTCTACCAATCTTTGATTCCATGCTCTTGGTGCTTGCTTCAAGCCATAAAGTGCCTTTTTCAACCTGCAAACAAAGTCCGGATGGTTTTCATCTTCAAATCCAACCAATTGAATCATGTATACCTCTTCTTAGAGTTCTCCATTAAGAAAAGCATTTTTGATGTGGAGTTGATATAATGGCCATCTCCTTGAAGCAACAATTGTTATTAATGTTCTGATAGTTCCCATCTTTGCAACAGGGCTGAAAACTTCATCATATTCTATGCCTTGTGTTTGTTTAAATCCTTTGGCAACTAATCTAGCTTTATATCCAGCTAGTGAACCATCAGCATTCCTCTTTACTTTAAACACCCATTTGTTTGGAACCATCTTCATACCTTCTTTCTTTGGCACTAGCTCCCATGTGTGATTATCTTTGAGAGCTTTGATCTCCTCTTTCATAGCTTGCTTCCATTCCTTTTGTGTGCAAGCTTCTTCATATGTCTCAGGCTCTTTGTCTTTGATAACCTACATCATGTATGCAAAATGTGTCGCCATGAAACTATCATAACTCAACCTTTAAGTTGGATACCTTGTCCTTGAAGATCTTCTTTCATTGCCTTTGGAAAGTTTCTTCTTTAACATATTCAGCTTTACCTTCGGAGTGATTACCTCTTCATATTCTTCTTCAAGCATCTATCTCACTGTTTGGAGTAGCACTTGCTTCTTCGACTCTACTATGAGCTGAATTTGGAGAGATAGAATGACTCCCCCTCCATGTTGAACATTCTTCATTTGATGTAGATGCCTCTGGACCTGAAACCTTTGTGCTTGATTGTTGGACTTCTCTTTGATTTGTTCCTGCATAATCATCACAATCTTCTTCAAGAATCTTTTCCTTTCCTTTATCTTCATACCATGGTCTTAGTAGCTACTCCATTTTGTTGCGGTGTATACCTACAAGTGAACTGCCTTTTGATCCCATTCTCTTGTAGAAAATCTGAAAATTCATTGGAGAAGTATTCTCCTCCACCATCGGACCTTAAGGTTTTGATAGACCTTCCTGTTTCTTTTTCAACTTCAACTTTGAATCTTTTGAATATAGATACCTCTGATTTTTGCTTCATACAAAACAGCCATACCTTTCTTGAGTGATCATCAATGAAGGTGACAAAAAATCTATTAGCCTCTTAGGTTGGTCCCCATACATCCATATGTATCAAGTCTAAGACATTTGGGGCCACATAATTGCTCCTCGTGAATGGCTACCTCGTTTGCTTTCCTAGTTGACAAGCTTCACATAACTTATGTAGTCCAATGCAATTAAATTTTGGAAGACCTCTTACCACTTCATGTTTACTCATGTCTTTCAGCTTTGGAATGTTGTTGTGTCCTATTCTTTTGTGCCATAAGTCCAGCTCTGAAATCTTCTTGTTCCCACATTGGATATACATGACCTTTCCATGTGGATGTTGGACGTCCAAAGTGAACATCCTTCCTTCTCTTCTACCTTGAGCAATGACCTTGAAGCCTTCCTTTGGATTCTTTATGAAGCACCCATTCTCATTGAATGTGACATGATAACCCTTCTCTACCATTTGTCCTACTGAAATCAAGTTCTTTGAAATTGGAGGAACATGAAGAACATTAGATAGTACTTTTGCTCTACTTGTATCTCCAAGACTTATATCTCCAATATGTTCAATCATGTGTTGAGTATCATCACCTGTTTCAACACATCCTTTTCCACTTAGTACCTACAGATTAGTGAACAAACTTCCTTGGCATGACATATGGTTACTACAACCTGAATCAATGTACCATTTTTTGTCATCTTCACAAGGCTTTTATAATCATATCTCATTGCAAGTAGTGTGTCCTTGCTTACTTCACTTGAGGTGCTTGCATAGTTGTTTTGGCTCCTTTGATTGCCTCCATTTGGTCTTCCATTCTTCAGCCAACAATCACTAGAATAGTGTCCTACTTTACCACAATGATAGCATGTTATACCTTTATGAGAATTGTAGGAGCCTCAGCCTCTTCCTCTACTTCTACCTCGACCTCTTCCTTGTGTGTTGCCATTTGATGCATCCTTGTTGTCTTCCGAATTGCTTTATAATTGTAGTTGGAGTTGTTGTGACCTCTTCCTTTTCCTCTTGAGCCTCCTCTTGAGTTCCTTCCTTTACCTTGACCTGCATATAACATTTGGTTGTGGCCATCCTTTCCTTTGGGACCACCAAACCTAAGCTCTTCTGTGACAAGATGAGGGATTAGTTGTTCAAAACCTAGATATGCATCTTTCAAGTTAATGGAAGTTATAAAAGGCTTCCATCATTCATCTTCTCTCAATCCATTGAGAGTATAACACACAAGATCTTCATCTTCAACCATTGTGCCAATAGAAGCTAAAGCATCACTTAGCTCCCTAATCTTCAAAGTATATTCAACTATGGATTGAATCAAACTTTTCTTGATTGTGTTCAACTCATGCTTGAGTTGAGGTTTCCTAGCTTTGGTATTTGTTGAATACATCCTTTCAAGAGCTTCCCAATCATCCTTAGCTTTCTCTAGATGCTGAATATGCCCTACCATAGCATTAGTAAGGACTTGTGAAATGAGGAACATGAATCTCCCATTCCTCTCTTCCTATTCTTTTGCTTGCCTTCTTTGGACCGGTGGCTATAACTTGATTGATTTGAGGTTGAGCATCATTGCCGCTCACAATACCCCATAAGCCTTTGACCATTAGGTATTTGGTCCTTCTAAACTTCCACACGGGATAGTTATCCTTATCCAACATCTCTACTTGTTCACCCAAGTCAGCCATTGAAGACTATCAAAGACTTTGAGAGTTACCTCGAATAGTTATATTGTCCTTTGCTCTTGTGTTTGTGAAGCTCCCCCTTGTTTTGTAGCTCCTCTTTTGCTTTGATGTAACTACAGCTCTGTTGATGAAACTTAAACACCAAGTTTGCTCTGATACCAACTGTGGAGAATGAGTTCTCCTATGCGCAACGAAAATGTGTAGTGAACCCTTGTATGTCCAGCACTTGGACAAATAGCTGCACCTTAGATAGCTTGCTGCTCTAAATACAAAACTCAAATGAACTTGTGCCTTTATTCAATCAAAGTAGAGAAAGATATCTTTCTAACAAGCTATAAGTAACTTAATTTGGACAAGATTTGATTAGGAAACACAACTGACAAAGATGAACTACCTATCCACATAAGTATGCTGAAGAATTAAACTTCACTCTCGGACTAATAAGTCCCTCAATATATATCTTCTAAGAAATATATTTTTCACAAACAAAATACACACAAATAGCTTTTCAACAAGCTAAAAATCAAGTAATTTGGATGAGTTTTGGTCAGAAAATTCAACTGACCAAAATAGACCACCTACGCACATAAGTATACTGAGAGACTTGGCTTCACTCTCTGATAGATATCTCACATAATATAAATCCTTTGAATGAGATATTTGTGACACACAAAGTAGATGCATAGAGCTTTTGAACAAGCCAAAAATCAAACGATTTGGATATGTTTGGATGGGAAACGTAACCAACCAAAATAGACTACTTGTTTACACAGGTATGTTGAAAAACTGGACTTCACTCTTTCACTTATATCTCACAGAATATGTAAGCTTTGAAGGGGATATTTGAGTTACAAAAATTATGCAAGATAATATTTCCAATGAGTGTTTAAACACAAGAAATGGTTACATATACACTGAGATATGAACTTCACAATAGAGCTATGTACAAAATGACTTTTGACTAGAAGGAGTCTATGGAAAGAAAAAATGACAAAATGACTAGATCAGACTATTGGGAGCTCTTTTCTCTTTCCCTCCTTGTTTAGAACGTGCTCCCACTCCACTTTTATAACTATTGAGCATCTGAAGAAGTTTGTGCCTCCTTCTTAACTCACCACTTTGCCCACTACATGCCACTGACTACAAGGCAAATAATGTATCTTTTACTCATCATGAATTTTGAGTAGACTTTTCCTTTTGTTTTTTTCTTTTCTCTTCTTTTCCTTTATCTTTATATTTGGTAAATTTATCCAAGAATAGCTCATATGAAAATGAGTTTGTACATTTATCTTCAACAAATGTCGCTATGCCCCCCCCTTTTTCTAGTAGTGTTTTTGTATCAAACCTTAGTATGAATCCCCTCACTATCAAAGCAATTATCGATCACCACAAACAAGTTCTCTTTTGCAACACATCAATGAAGGTGATTGATCCTAGCACTAAGGACATCATAGCCCAAGGTATCAATGGTAAAGATTTATACAAGCTTTCTTGCTTTCTCACCAAGGAATCAATTTCCACCCTTTGGCACCAATGATATGGACTAACATCCTACTTAAAGAAGATCTCAACATCTCAATTGGTTAAGGGCTCCCCAAAATCAGCCAAGTGCAAGATGTATGCTAATATTGCACTCAAGGAAAGCAACACAGGGCTCCTATTTCAAAAGAGGATTCTACCCGAGCAAGGAATCCTCTAGCCCAAGTCCACATGGATCTCTATGTACCAATGAATACCCCATTGCTAACTGGATCCTCTACTTCTTTCTCGTAGTATATGATCACACTAGATACATATGGATCTATTTCCTCAAGTATAAGGCATACACATTTTCTAAGTTTAGAGAGTGGGTCTATCAGGTTGAGAACAAGGCATCCAATTCAATAAAGACCATTTTATCCAATGGAGGTGGTGAGTTCATCAACGATGACTTTGATAACTCCTTGAAGCAGAATGGCATCAAGAGGCAAGTTACTAAACCTCGGACAACAAGAGTCCATTTGAATCCTACTATGGATGCAAGCCAGATTTCAACTACTTTAGAGTGTTTGGAAGTGAAGCATTCCCACATGTGCCCAAGGAAGATTGCCATAAGTTGGCATCTAAGTCAAAGAAGCATCTCTTCATTGGATATAGTGAATAGTCCATGTCAGAGGAGCACTATATTGTGATCCACATAGGGAGATAATACAAGAATATGCAATCGATACAAGAAGTCCCACAACCTGCGACTGATAGGTATGGATAACTAGAGTAGACAAGATACAAGAGATCCCACAACCTGGGATCATAGGTATGAAATAATATATCTAGGTTACAAGCACTTCCTTGAGGAAGATGAACTAGATACAAGAGACAAATTGACAAGATCTCGTACTAGATTACAAGAAACAACTAGATTCCAAGAAGACAATAATGAATTTCCAAGAACTAGACTAATCAAGATTAGAACAAGGAATAGGACAAGAACTAGAACATAAACTTTGAAAGTACTTACTTGGTGATCACGAATCCTTGAGCTCCCATGACTAGCATGGACAAGATTGAGGATGTATGTGTCCAAGCCCTCTTTATATAGATGTTCAAAGGCGGTTACGAATTGATGATTGATGATGTGAGCGATTCGAAACAAAGACCTTTGGATGTGAGAATCAAGCAGGTAGACAATCAATCTTAGGGTTTTGCCACAATTGTTGGAGTTAGATGTCTACGAAAGCATGCGAACAACACAAGGAAGAGGGAGAAGCTTGGGGCACATCACACAATACTGGATGTATTACCACTAGAATGTACAAAGATAAGTAACATGTTAGGGCTATAGGCATATATATGATCTGGGGAAAAAAAACCCCTAAAGAGGGAAAAAAGTGCCCCGGTGGTCCTAGAGTGTTCACACACATCACTACCTAAATATATCAACAAATCCCCCTGGGAGTGATGTGGTGAACAAGGGTCTGGCACTCATGTATAAGGAAGTGCCAAGCTATGTGGAAACAATCCACAAAAGGAGGTAAGCCCAAAGCTTTGTGGAAAGCTTCAAACTTCTCCCTAGGAAGAGCCTTCGTGAAAAGGTATGCAATGTTCTCTTGCGTGGGCACATATGCCAAGCTTATCTCTCTAGCAGTGAACCTCTCCCTGACATAATGATAATGCACCTCAATGTGATTAGTGTAAGCATGGAACACAGGGTTCCTCGCAAATTCCAGTGCGCTTTAACTGTCACTAAAGATGGTGGCGGCAGAAGACTGACCAACACCCAAATTAGCCATAACGCATCTAAGCCATACACACTCAACAATCATTGTGAAAGCTACCCTATACTCAACCTCACAACTAGAATTGGACACAGTAGGCTGCTTCTTGCTCAACCAAGATATACATGAGCTACCAAGCATGAAGCAAAAGCCACTAGTGGACACACGAGTGTCATAGCAACTAGCCTAGTCAGAGTCAGAAAAAGCATGCAAATGTGGCGATAGTGATCCCCCCTTGGGATAAAACAACCCAAGTAGTTGGGTACCACTCAAGTAGTGAAAGATGCGCTTAAATGCGTGCCAATGCTTGACACCTTGGCAATACATAAACCTGCTCACTCTGTGAGACAACAAACTCAATATTTGGCGGAGTAATGCATAAGTAAATCAAGCATCCAACAGCCTATTGATAGAGAACAACATCAAATGCATCTCCAGAATCATGAAGAATCAATCGTAAACCTGTCTCCATAGGACTGGCAATAGGTTTAGAGTCTTCAAGGCCAAAACACTGCAATAATGTGTCAATATATTTTGTTTCACACAAAGCTATTCTGCCATCAACTTGCATAAAATGAATGCCCAAATAATGATGCAAATGCCTCAAATTAGACATCTCAAATGAGGCATGCAAATCCACCTCGAATTCAACAATACGCTTCTCATGAGGACCAGTGAGTAGCATGTCATCAACATAGAGAACAATGATCAGAAGCACATCAATATCATGCTTAACATATAGAATGCTTAACATGAAAGCTGCAAAGGCTAAGAAGTTGCCTCATTAGGACCAGCACTAGACTGTCCACGTGTAAAAAGAGGCAGCAAAGTATCATACATGTCTTTGGGTAGCAGATTTCTCCTTTGTACATGAAGGTAAAGGCTAAATAGCATCTTCCACAAAAAAAAAACATAACGACTAACCAAAACATGTTTAGTCTGTGGATGATACAGATGATAGCCTTTGCTTTCAGAATTGTACCCAACAAAAATACATTTTACTGCTTTATCATCCAATTTCATGCGATGTTGTTCAGGCACTAATGCATATGCCAGACGACCAAAAACACGTAGATGAGCAATAGATGGCTTGCGACCATGCCAAACTTCATATGGAGTGAGACTATAGTGCTTTAGTGGGAACCTGTTAAGTACATATGTTGCACACATGACAACCTCAAGCCAGAAACTCTTTGGTAAGGCCTAACTCTTGACCATACAACTTGCCATCTCCATGAGTGACATGTTCTTCCATTTAGCAAGTACATTTTGTTGAGGTGTATACGACATTGTACATTGATGTTTTATCTCACATTCAGCTAGAAATGCATTAAATTCAGAAGACATATATTCCACCCCTCGATGAGAATAGAGGGTGCCCATTTTACATGTTGACAGATTTTCAGCCAGAACCAAAAAAACTATTTGCTTTTAATGGATATACCCATGCATGCCTAGAAAAATCATCAATGAAAGTCACGAAGTAAATATAGTTTCCAAAATAGGGTGTTTGCATAGGACCATAGACATCACTATGAACAAGCTGCGATTTCTGAGTAGCCTAAACTGAACCATCTTTTGGGAATGAAGAATGCTTCATTTTGCCCAAAATACAGCCTTCACAAACATGTTTACTAGGTGCCTCAAGTTTGGGTAGAGAGGACACCATTTTAGATTTCTACAGGGTAGAAAACTAGCAAAATTCAGATGTCCAAAGTGTGCATGCCAAAGCTTTGCATCTAACATAGCTTGAGAATCATGTATTGCACATGCTAAATCATTCACACATCTTTCATAGTCTATGAGCTTATACGCCCACGACATAAAATGCAAGAAGCAATAATCACATCGCCATTTGAAAGATCATGAACTATACACCTGTCATCAACAAATTTCACAACCAAGCCAATCTTGGCTAAAGCCAAAACTAATAACACATTCTTCTTGATCCCTGGCACAAATAAAGCATCTGACAAAGTGAAAGAACTACCATCAGCAGTAATCAGAATGATCTTACCAACTCCCATGACATGATAAGAGGAGTTGTTGGTGCATGTGATAGTATTCCTTGTAGGGGTAGGCTTGAGTAAAGTGAGGAAACTATGTTGTGAGGTAATATGTTTGGTTGCCCCACTATCAAAATACAAAACATCTGAGTCTACTATAGACATACATTGCTCATGAGAAGATGGGTCAAAACTACAAACAATAGTAAATGCCCATTCTTCATTCTTCACAAGATTAGTAGACTCTGCTCTTGGTGTAGAGGCCTCTGCAACAACCATTCCAGCCTCTTTCTTCTTTGCCTCTTTAGCAGCCAGTTTTGGACATCTCTTAATGACATGATCATTTGCTTTACAATATTTGCAAAACAATTTTCTATTTTCTGATTTCTTCTCATCTTTGTCTTCCTTCTTCAAATGTGCAACATTTGTACATTTTTGCTTACTAGTAGATGAGATCCATTTACCTTTTCCCTTCTGACTAGCTAGGAAAGCTTGACCTGCCACACACATAATAGACATGTTCTTCCTAGATAGATCTTCCTGTAGCAGAACAGAAACTAACCCTTCAAATGTTAAGGCATTTGGATTGCCTTTCATCATCAAACGAAGAGTAGAAGCAAAACTCTGATATGAGTCAGGAAGACCATTCAGAACAGTCTGCACAAGTGAACTATCAGGAAGGACTTCATTAGCAAAAATCAATTGTTCCTTCAAATCCTTGATCTTTGTCAATCCATAGAATCACCTTCATTCATATGCTCACTCTCCAACTGGTTTCGGAGGTAAGCAACACGAGCCTCATTCCTAGCATGGTACAATGTGGTAAGTGTATCCCAAGCATCCTTGGCTGTTCTGCAAGAGTGAATGTGAGGAATAATGGCACGCTTGATAGACAATGCTATCAATGCATGTGCTTGAGCATCTCTGTCATCCCAACGAATTTGCTCTACAATAGGTACAATAGGAACCACAACTCAAACAGGAATCTGTAGAATATCACCATCTTCGATGCCATTAGCATCAGCTTCAATACCTTTATTTGCAAGTGTAATAGGACATTTTTCAACACCCTTCACAATATTCCAAAGTCCTTTTGCAACCAATACGTGATGCATCATATAAGCCAATAATGGGTAATTCGTACCATCCAACTTATCCTCAACAACCAACATACGAAATACATCACTGTTTTTAGCCATGGCCACTGACTAAAATACCCTGATGCAGAAAATTGACTATATCTTAAAAAGTTGAACAACTACCCTGTTGTGTTCTGCTAAACCTATAGTAGACTTCGAGATGCTTATACTAGCGAACCAAAACCTATATATATCTTTGGCACAAAAAAGACAAAATAGCATACACAAGTGTTGTGATAGTGCGTTTGGAGACTATGATTGGAGGGGTGTTGATGATTCCCTAGATGAAGCGGCGACCTGCTCTGATACCAATTGTTGGAGTTAGACATCTGCAGAAGCATGCAAACAACACAAGGAAGAAGGAGAATCTTGGAGCACAACACACAATATTGAATGTATTACCACTAGAATGTACAAAGATAAGTACATTAATGCTATAGCCGTATATACAAGGGGGGAGAACCTCCTAAAGAGGGAAAAAAGTGCCCCGAGACTCCTATAATGTTCAAACACATCACTACCTAAATATATCAACAACAATTTGGACATGATGGAAGCATTCATTTCTCCAAATTCTGAACCAATTACGAGACATAGAAAGTCACATGGAATCTGAGGTTAAAGATGGTTTCTTTTGTGCCCATAAAAGTCAAAGACATATACTCTGTACCATCTCAAAAGATATAATATTTCATGAAGCTTCAAAGTACTCAAGTAAAGATCCAAGTTCAAGTTTGAATCCACCCATCTACACTTTAGAGGGAGACACGATCATCTTTAAGCAAAGTTTAGAAGCAACTACTTCCCAACAACCTAGGAGATTCAAAGTCCCATCAAGAAGTAGCAATGACAACAAAGCAACTATGTTAATTATGCATTTATGCACCATCTTCAACAAATTCTAGAGCCTTCTAACACTAAAGAATCTCAAGGCCAACCAAAGTGGGAAGAAGCAATGCAAATAGAGATGGATGCAATCGAAAAAAGTAATTGGAGACTTGTTCCAAAGCCTAATGATCATCAAGTTATTGGAGTGAGGTGGCTATACAAATTTAAGTACAATTCAGATGGTACTTTGGATAAGTACAAAAAAAGAATTGTAGCTAAAGGATATAAGCAAAATCATGGCATTGAATATGAAGAAACCTTTGCTCCTAAGATCAAAGGAACAAAACATCATGTATACAGACTTCACAAAGCGCTTTATGGAGTTAAGCAAGCTGCCAAGGCTTGGTATGAAAAGATACACAAGTTATTCGAAGATAAAGGATTTCAAAGGAACACGACCAATGCTAACCCATACATATACCACAAAGATTCCTTACTCATTCACACACCCAACAAATTTTACTTAGAAATAACAAGAGTCTTCCAATTGAATGAAAAGAAAAAGTACAAATTACAAACTGCAAAGGAGAATACAAAACCTTATCGAACGTACTTTTTGTACCAAACCTTTGCATGAATCTCCTTGCTGTCAAAGCAATTACCTGTTGGGAAAGATGGATGGACACTTCAACAAATGAGTAGGTACTACCAATCCCTGCTTTGTACTAGCCCTTTCTTGCTTCAGAGTTGAGTTTTAGGCCCTCTTAGCTTTCCAATGACACTATACAAGTGCCTATGTACTTTGGAAATGATGTGAGAAATGATTGAACCAAAATAGACTACTTCCAAGTTCAAGAATCAATGAAAACCTTCTATTTTTGTTCATACGCCTGTTGCTTATTAAGCTCAATGCTTCCAGTACAGTAGTGATTAGAAAAATTCATTTTGGAGATATCAAATTACCTTAATGAGCTAATGATTCCAAGTGGAATCACTTAAAATGATGCACTATACACAGAACAATCAATTTAGCAATCAAATCACTACCCCCGATGTTTTAGGATCTCTACAGAGTTTGACCAGTGGGTACTTTGATGCGCTTTTCTCCAAATTGGCTGAATGGATTATCTTCAAAATTTGACACATATAGAGGACTTAGAACTGATTCCAACAAGCTATAGAACATTGAAAATAATGAATCAATGACTGAGATATGAACAAAACAAAATGACTGTTCTAAATAGCTATGACAGAGATACCATCTATGAAAGTATTGAACTATTGTATTAAGATACAATGTTGTACATGATCATTGGCTTGATAACCAATGCCTAATGATACTGAGTAGTGTAGGCTATGAAGTGAGCCTCACTCTCTTACAATGTAATCAACAAGGAGTCGGAATTGAAGTGAAGTATCCCGTGAGTTTTTCAATAATCTTTTATCGATGAGTCATTTGAATTTTGAATTTGAATTCTTCATTGGCTCTCACTTAAAGTGATCCTCTAATCTAGGAGGTATTCCCTCCAAATAAAGTCGTGGCTTTTTATCTAACAAACTCCATGAGTTTGTTGGTAATTACAATATTCCTCCAAGTCAAATAGACTTTTACAAATGGTAAAATAATGACTTCACAGCAATGGTTCCCATGGAACTTCAATTAGTTGGACACAAACTCTAGCCAAATGTGTAGGCTTGATATTTGCACCAACAGCTCCCCCTCAAGCCAAACATCTTGGGTTGGTCTTCTTCTTCAATCTTCTTGAATGTCCTACAGTCCAATCATAGACTTAAACCTGCAAAGTTGTGTACCATCTAATGCTTTAGTCAATAAATCTACACATTGCATATTAGTTGATACATATGCCAACTGAATTTCCTTGTTTAATAGTTTCTCTCTCACATAATGATAGTGGACCTCTATATGCTTGGTCCTAGCATGGTAAATAGGATTTGCTGCAAGGTGTAATGAGCTTGTATTATCTCCAAAGATCATTGGAGATGTAGTATGCAAACCCAAATCTGTATATAACAATCTGATCCATATGGCTTCTTGAGTAGCATTGGCCAATCCTCTATATTGTGCCTCTATAGAAGATAGAGCAACAGTAGGTTTCTTCTTTGAAGACCATGATATAGGTTTATCACTTGCAAAAGATAAATAACCTGAGGTACTCCTTCTATCATCTTTGCATCCTACCCAATCTGCATCTGAATATATCTTGATGTCCAAATCTGAGGTATAAGGAAAGTATAATCCTTGATTTTGAGTGCCCTTAAGGTACTTCAAAATCCTCTTGGTAGCTTCCAAGTGAGGTGCCCTAGGTTTGTGCATAGATTTGACTTACAACACTTACTCCATAAGTAATATCAATCCTTGTCAATGTAGCATAGTTCAAGCCTCCCACTATGCTTTGGTAACCTGCAATATTCTCAAGCACATCACCTTCATGAGCACTTATTTTTTTATTAACTTCCATTGGAGTGCTTGTTGCCTTTGCATCCTGCAAATGAAACTTCTTTAACATGTCATGTTTATACTTTCTTTGAGTAATATAAATTCTAGAGTTAGTATAGACTAACTCATGAAGTCCAAGAAAATACTTTAGTGATCCTAGATCACTAATTTTGAACTCTTGCATCATTTGATTCTTAATCTGCTTGATGCCATTAGCATCATTACTTGTGAGTATGATATCATCAACATATACATATAGGTATATTACCTCTGAATTACTCCTCTTAACAAACAGAGAAGTAACTACTTTACTCATGATGAATCCTTGATCCTGAAGATATGTAGTCAACCTATGGCTCCATGCCCTAGGTGCTTGCTTCAATCCATAAAGAACTTTGTTCAATTTACACACATATGTTACCTTGCTTGGATCCTCATAGCCAAGAGGTTGAGACATAGACACCTCCTCTGAAATCCAACCATTAAGAAATGCATTTTTTACATCCAATTGGTACATATTCCAATTCTTTGATGCAACCACACTTACCAATACCCTGATGGTTGGAATTTTTGCCACAGGTGAGAAGGTTTCTTCATAATCAACTCCTTGGGTTTGTGCAAAACTCTTAGCCACAAGTCTAGCTTTGTACCTGCTTATTGATCCATCAAAATTCCTCTTGATCTTATAGATCCATCTAGAACCAATTACCTTCATAGACTCCTTCTTTGGCACTAGCTCCCAAGTATCATTCTCCTTGAGTGCTTCAATTTCCTCATCCATAGCTTCCTTCCGTTCCGCCTTGGTCTTTGCTTCTTCATATGATGATGGCTCTTCAAATGACAAGTCTTGTGCAAGATAAACAGAGTGCTTAGTCACTAAAGAAGTGTCATACCCATATCTGATTAGCTTCTTGCTATCCCTTTGCGATCTTCTGATTGCTTGGTTGGATGATTCAGGTATATCCTCCAACTTCTAGCTATGATAGAGAGACCATAGATGAAAGTATTGAACTATTGTATTAAGAGACAATGTTGTACATGATCATTGGCTTGATAACCAATGCCTAATGATACTGAGTATTGTAGGCTATGAAGTGAGCCTCACTCTCTTACAATGTAATCAACAAGGAGTCAGAATTGAAGTGAAGTATCCCGCGAGTTTTTCGATCATCTTTTATACATGAGTCATTTGAATTTTGAATTTGAATTCTTCATTGGCTCTCACTAAAAGCGATCCTCTAATCTTGGAGGTATTCTCTCTAAATAAAGTCGTGGCTTTTTATCTAACAAACTCCACGAGTTTGGTGGTAATTACAAATATTCCTCCAAGTCAAATAGACTTTTACAAATGGTAAAAAATAATGACTTCATAGCAATGGTTCCCATGGAACTTCAATTAGTTGCACATAAACTCTAGCCAAATGTGTAGGCATGATATTGGCACCAACATTACCAATCACCACAAACAAGTTCTCTTTAGCAACACATCAGTGAAGGCAATTGATCCTAGCACTAAGGACATCATAGCCCAAGGTATCAAGGATAAAGGTTTATACAAGCTTTCGTGCTTTCTCATTAAAGAAATCAATTTCCACCCTTTGGAAACAACGATATGGACTAACATCCTACTTAGCAAAGATCTCAACATATCAATTGGTTAAGGGATTGCCCAAAATCAGCCAAATGCAAGATGTATGCCAATCTTGCACTCAAGGAAAGCAACATAGGGCTCCTATTTCAAAAGAGGATTCTAGCTGAGCAAAGAATCATCTAGCCCAAGTCCACATGGATCTCTATGGACCAATGAATGCCCCATTGCTAAGTGGATCACTCTACTTCTTTCTCGTAGTGGATGATCACACTAGCTACATATGGATCTATTTCCTCAAGTATAAGGCATGTACATTTTCTAAATTCAGAGAGTGGGTCTATCAACTTGAGAATGAGGCATCCAATTCAGTAAAGACCATTGTATCCAATGGAGGTGGTGAGTTCATCAACGATGACTTTGATAACTTCTTGAAACAGAAGGGCATCAAGAGGCAAGTTACTAAACCTTGGACAACAAGAGTCCATTTGAAGCCTACTATGGATGCAAGCCCGATTTCAACTACTTTAGAGTGTTTGGAAGTGAATAATTCCACATGTGCCCAAGAAAGATCGACATAAGTTGGCATCTAAGTCAAAGAAGCATCTCTTCATTGGATATAGTGAATAGTCCATGTCAGAGGAGCACTAGACTGTGATATTTGACTAGACTAAACAAGACTTTCGAATTATACTTATGCTTACAATATCACCCACATAGGGAGATAATACAAGAATATGCAACTGATACAAGAAGTCTCACAACTTGGGACTGATAGTTATGGATAACTGGAGTAAACAAAATACAAGAGATCCCACAACCTCGGATCGTAGGTATGAAATAATATGTCTAGGTTAAAAGCACTTCCTTGAGGAAGATGAGCTAGATACAAGAAACAAATTGACAAGATCTTGTACTAGATTACAAGAAACAACTAGATTACAGGAGGACAATAATAAATGTCCAAGAACTAGACTAATCAAGATTAGAACAAGGAATATGACAAGAACTAGAACATAAACTTTGAAAGTACTTACTTGGTGATAACGAATCCTTGAGCTCCCAAGACGAGCATGGAAAAGATTGAGGATGTATGTGTCCAAGCCCTCCTTATATAGATGTTCAAGGGCGGTTACGAATTGATGATCGATGATGTGAGCAATTCGAAATTGTAACGTAGAGTATTCTTCGTGTGATTTGAGTAAGAGGTGTGAATCACCTCTTAGACTTTTAGAGTAGGGTACTCACATGAGTACCTAGTGGCACTCATGTGAGAGACCATTAATAGTTGCCCCTTTGTGGATAATGAGAAAGGGAGAGAGAATATATGAAGTTATTCACGTGCTTGGGCGGTCAAGCAGTTCAAAATTCTGTTAGATATGCTCAATACTCCACCCTCATGTGACCACAAATGATCCATGGTGCTCTAAGTTGTAAGGCCCCCATTATGAGGAGAAGCCATTATGAGAGCCCGGACATTTGTGGAACCCTAACTTCCAAGTTAGATGAGGTCTATGTGTGACCGTTGATGGTTATAGATGATCTTTGTGAGCCTAGCCGTCAGGTTAGGTAGGGCATAAACTTCCAGGCCATTGGGTTATCATTTAAGGTGAAAATAAAGGCCTTGTGGCGTCGCGCGGTTTCCCCATAGAACCTTAATGGGGGGGGGTGCAGAGGGGGGCTTTCCCCCTTCTGCGGGGTCCGGGGGGCCTATCCCCCCGGCCCGTAGGGCCGAGACGGTAGGACTTCTGGTCGTGGAGATATTGTCGGATCATATATTTTACCGACTAATTTGTATCTCCCGACTACGTTTATCTATACCGAACCGCCTTGTAAAAGCTATATAAGCACAGCCCAGGTTGAGCTTTATATAGCATTGCGCACTAGTAAGCCCTTCATCTAGAGTCTGTCTAGATCGCCATCTAAGCTCCACAGTGGGAGCGCACGGGTGGACAACACCATCATTGTAACTGCATTATGCTTTGCAATCTGAGAATTTGAGTTCTCTACCTCTCAGTCTGTGTCTATCTTTGTCTGCGTTTTTCTCTCAACTCTGTCTACAGGTCTATTCCGTTGTGCTGTTATTTTCTTACATGGTATCAGAGCTCAGGAGGCTCTGAGTGGTGCAGAAGCAGAAACGCAGAGGTTGCAGAGTTCTGAACAACAAAAGAGAGAAGATGTCAAGTGGTGCGTCATCATCTACGACTGGGGGCCAAGGTGGTTCATCAACAGGAGTAGGTGGCGCACAAGCAGGAGCAGCAATGATGCCGATCATCCCAACATTGCGGATACGGCCACCAGCCTTCACAGAAGGTAAACTTGATGGTACGAACTACACCCTGTGGAAGTTCAAAATCACTTCTATTCTTGATTCATATGAGCTTTTGGAGACTGTTCTTGGGACTGATCATGAGCCCCAAGAAAGACCTGATCCAAATACTCCTGGTCGAATGATTCCTCCTGATGCTGATCTTCTACGTGCTTGGAAACGTAGAAATGCAGATGCACTCTGTGCTCTTGTTACAAGTACTTCTGATAGTGTTCTGACTCTCATTCAGCATACTACGAAGGCATGTGAAGCATGGAACATATTGAGAAATCAATATGAAACTCGTAATCAGACACGGATTCAGAACTTGGAGAATCAGCTTGCAGCAGAACGGTTTGCTGATGGGGAGACTGCAGAGGTGTTTATCACTCGCATAAAGAATCTACGAGATCAAATGGCGGGAGCAGGTGTTCAAAAGTCAAGTGAAGAGCTAGCTCGACGTTGTCTTTGAATTTGTCCACCTAAGTTTGATGGTCTGGTAACTGCTCTTAACACTCAAATCAGACCTCAACCACTAACTTTTGAAGAATTCAGTGCCTTACTCATGGAGGAGGAGTTGCGGCTCAAGGCAAGGAGTGGTGGTAGCAAAGGAGATGCTGCATTCACAGCAAATGCCAAAGGAGGCAAAACAAACTCTTCAAAAGATGGAGACAAAAAGAAGAACGACAAAAAGAAGTTCAAGGGAGAGTGTTTCCACTGCAAGAAGAAGGGACACAGAATCCAAGACTGTCGCATCAAGAAGGCAGAAGAGAAGAGTGGCTCTTCAAAAGGTGGCAAGGGCAAGGAGTCTGCCAACACAGCAGAAACAGAGCTTGAGTTATTTGTTACGATAGAGGAGGTGTGCTCCTCGGCTGAAGATTCAGGAACAGATGACTCATGGGTGTTGGACAACGGTGCATCTCGTCACATGGCGAGTAGAAAAGAACTTTACAGTTCCTTACATCCTCTAAAGGAACCCATCACAGTAAAGGTAGGAAACAATGCAAGATGTCCTGCAGAGGGCGAAGGTACGGTTTCTTTCATTAACTCTAATGGCGATATCAGAAAGCTTTCAAATGTGCTATATGTTCCACAAATAAAACGAAATCTACTTTCAGTAGCTTCTATAACTGATCAAGGTCATCAAGTATCTTTCAGTAAGACAGGAGCTAAGATTATGGACGGTAACAACAACATTGTTGGGACTGGCATAAGGAGGAACAACCTATATGAGTTGTGTGCTCTTACAGCCACTACAAATGTGGGCACAAGTAAGCTATGGCATGAGAGATTCGGCCACATTGGATACCCTGTACTGAAGGAGATGCATCGCAGAGGTATGGTTGCACACCTACCATCGATTGCAGAAATGAAGGAACCATGTGAAGCTTGCATGATGGGCAAGCAACAGAGGAAGGCATTTCCACAAGAAAGCAAGAACAGGGCAAGCTATCCTCTAGAGTTGGTGCATGCTGACTTGTGCGGAAAAATGCCTACACAAGCCTTGGGCGGATCTTCCTACTTCATGTTACTTGTCGACGACTATAGTAGGAAGATGTGGGTGTACTTCCTTCGCGATAAGGCTCAAGCTTTTGGTAAGTTTAAAGAATGGCTTCAACTTGTTGAAATTGAAACAGGGAAGAAGATGAAGAAATTCAGGACAGACGGTGGTGGTGAGTTCACATCAATAGAGTTTGAAGATTTCTGCAAGAGTAAGGGAATCAAGCATCAACTCACAGTGGCACATAGTCCTCAACAGAACGGTGTTGCAGAACGCCGGAATCGAACCATCATGGAGATGGCAAGGTGCATGTTGAAAGGAAAGGGTTTGCCTAATCAGTTTTGGGCAGAGGCTGTCAACACTGTTGTCTACATCTTGAATCGAAGCTACACCAAGGCACTTGATGGAAAGACTCCACAAGAAGCCTACACGGGTAAAAAGCCTTCTGTTTCCCATTTCAAAGTATTTGGAAGTGAATGTTATGTACATGTTCCAGATAGGGAGAGAAACAAGCTTCAACCAAAAAGCATCAAATGTATCTTCCTGGGGTATAGCAAAGATAAGAAGGCTTATAAGCTTTATGACCCTGAGGCTAAGAAGATCATGGCGAGTCGTGATGTGGTGTTCAAGGAGGAGCAGCCACATGCAGTGGAGGAGGATAAGAGAGCTTCCACTTTATCATCAGGCGAAGGGGCAATCCACTATGAACCTGGCCCAAGAGCTATCCCTTCTACACAAGAGAAGGAAGCATCATCTTCAGATGATGAGTCTAAAAGTCACCAACCTGCCGACACCCAAGTGGAAAAGCCATTGCCATGTTGGGTGAGGCAGCTCTATGATTCTGCAAACCCCATCCCACAGTCACTAGAACAGGTTGCAGATGGACCGAGGCGATCACAGAGAATAGAGGAACAGAGACGGGCAAGCACCCATATTGTAAACACAGCCTTGATGGCTGATCTCATTCAAGAAGAAGCGAAGGAACCAAGCAATGTGGAAGAGGCACTCCATGATCCGAATTGGAGGGCTGCCATGCAAATAGAATACAACAATATCATGAAGAATGGAACTTGAGAGCTAGTGGATCGACCCCCTAAGCGTAAAGTCATTGGAACCAAGTGGGTTTGGAAGCTAAAGTACAAGGCTGATGGTACTCTAGAAAAATATAAAGCAAGACTTGTTGCACAGGGCTACTCACAAGTTGAAGGCATTGACTTTTGTGAATCATTTGCCCCGACTGCAAGAATGACTACTATCCGAGTAGTACTAGCTGTGGCTGCACATAAGCGTTGGCCAATCTATCACATGGATGTTAAATCAGCGTTCCTGAATGGAGACCTCAAGGAGGAGGTATATGTGTCTCAGCCACCAGGGTTTGAGGCTCCCCATTCACAGAACAAGGTATGTAAGCTGAAGAAGGCATTATATGGGCTAAAACAAGCCCCTAGAGCATGGTACCAACGGATAGATAAGTATCTCTTGAATCTAGGGTTCAAAAGATGTGCTTCTGATGCTAACTTGTATGTTCTAAAGAAAGGAGAGAAGACAATTGTGCTTGTACTCTATGTAGATGACCTTGTGATTACAGGAAATGATGATGCTCTTCTTCAACAAACAAAAGATGCCCTGAGTTCAGAATTTGAAATGACAGACTTGGGCTTAATGCATTATTGCTTAGGTCTTGAAGTTTGGCAGGAACCAGGGAAGATTTTCATCTCTCAACAAAAGTATGCAAGGCAGATATTGAAGGCATTCGACATGGAGGATTGCAAGGAAATTTCTAGACCCATGGAGGTCAACACAAAATTATCTATTGAAGATACTTCACCTCCAGTGGATATTGGAAGATACAGGAAATTGGTTGGAAGTCTCATCTACTTGTGCAATAGCAGACCAGACATCTCTTATGTTGTTGGAGTAGTAAGCAGGTTCTCTAATAAACCTTGCCAAACTCATTGGAAGGCAAGCATGCGGATACTCAGGTATGTGAAAGGAACCACTGATTATGGTATTCTTTATGAAGAAGGATCATCTCTTGCCGGATACTGTGACTCAGATTGGGCAGGAGATATTGATACCAGAAAATCAGTTTCTGGATATTGCTTTTCTTTAGGATCAGGGATTTTCTCTTGGATCAGTAAGAAGCAACCGACTGTAGCATTATCTTCTACTGAAGCTGAGTACAAAGCTGCATGCGTTGCAGCATGTGAAGCAGTATGGTTGAGGAGGATCCTATGGCACATAGGAATACAAGGACAAGAGGCTACAGAGTTGAAGTGTGACAACCAAAGTTGCATGGCCATCGCCAAAAATCCTGTTTTCCATGCACGTACGAAGCACATAGAAATCCAGTATCACTATGTGCGTGAGTTGATTGAGGACGGGGTCGTGGAGATAACCTATTGCCCTACTGAAGAAAATGGAGCAGACATCTTCACCAAGGCTCTTGGGAGAGAGCAACTTCTTCGACACTTTCCAAAGCTTAGGATTGGACCAAGGAGGTAGTTCACCATTGGGTGGACATTGAGGGGGGGTGTTAGATATGCTCAATACTCCACCCTCATGTGACCACAAATGATCCATGGTGCTCTAAGTTGTAAGGCCCCCATTATGAGGAGAAGCCATTATGAGAGCCCGGACATTTGTGGAACCCTAACTTCCAAGTTAGATGAGGTCTATGTGTGACCGTTGATGGTTATAGATGATCTTTGTGAGCCTAGCCGTCAGGTTAGGTAGGGCATAAACTTCCAGGCCATTGGGTTATCATTTAAGGTGAAAATAAAGGCCTTGTGGCGTCGCGCGGTTTCCCCATAGAACCTTAATGGGGGGAGTGCAGAGGGGGGCTTGCCCCCTTCTGCGGGGTCCGGGGGGCCTATCCTCCCGGCCCGTAGGGCTGAGACGGTAGGACTTCTAGTCGTGGAGATATTGTCGGATCATATATTTTACCAACTAATTTGTATCTCCCGACTACGTTTATCTATACCGAACCGCCTTGTAAAAGCTATATAAGCGCAGCCCAGGTTGAGCTTTATATAGCATTGCGCACTAGTAAGCCCTTCATCTAGAGTCTGTCTAGATCGCCATCTAAGCTCCACAGTGGGAGCGCACGGGTGGACAACACCATCATTGTAACTGCATTATGCTTTGCAATCTGAGAATTTGAGTTCTCTACCTCTCAGTCTGCGTCTATCTTTGTCTGCGTTTTTCTCTCAACTCTGTCTACAGGTCTATTCCGCTGTGCTGTTATTTTCTTACAAATTCTACATGTTCAACTCGGGTTTTCATACAAAGAGTAACTCCAAAAATGGAGGGCATCATGAGGAGTTAAATAACATTGGTATCCGAGCACAAATGACACACGTGCGCACAAGCATTGAGATAACCACACATTCTCACAGCGCAGGAGAGATGTTCGCGAAGCACAAACGCTCAGCCGATGACCCACGTATGAAGGCACTCAGAGTGTGAGAAAGCTAGACTCTCTTCTCCCTCTTCCCTCCCTCTTGGTTGAGGAGAATAGCTAGTGGCTTCTCTATTCTACAAGGAGGTAATCAAACTATCTAGAATTGAGTTTTCTTTCAAATTTTGAGGGACAAAAACCATGTTATGGATCAAGAACTTGGGAAAGAAATGATGCACACATGTATATTGGGTTGTGGAGGGTATGGGTCATTGGATTAGCTTGAGAACCTTCAGGTTCTCACGTTGAGCCTTCCAAAGTCACTCATTCATGAAGAGTTGCTTTTTCACTTCCTACTTTGGACATACCCACCTTCCTCGGACCATAACTTGGTGATCCGACATCCGATTTCAGAAATCTTTATCAAGTTACGAAGTTACACTCCTAAGCTTCATTGAACATCAGATGACGAGTGATTTGAAGAAGATTTGGTCAACCAAAATCCCTCTACATTATTTCAGTAGGAATTAGGTGGCCACTTAGGCCTAGTTTTTTATCATTTGGCATCCGAATCAACTTTTTTCACTTGAAGTAGCTTCATATCTTTGAAGTACAAGTGTTGGACCACCTAATTTGGACTAGAAAGGACTGAAAAAACTCAAAAGTGCTTCAATTTGACTAAATTTACTCATTTGGGGCTATTGCTATATGTTTTTGGCATCGTTCTTGCTGGTTTTTGGTGACCAGAACCTCCTCATGCCAACCGGACATTTAGAATTTTTGTTTGGGCCTAGCGAGGATTGAAGATCATCCCCTTCACACTTCAAAGATTGCTTCCATTTCGCTTCGGAGTCTTCAATTTGTATCAAGGAAGTGCTCTAGTATTATATTTCTCTTCTTCTTGCATATTTAAGTTTACTTCCATTCTTTTCACATACTCTAGTTAGTAAATGGGGGGAATGAAGTATGGATTTCAAGGGGAAACAAATTTTAGAACACACTTCTCCATCTAAAGAACAACTAGAGGACCCTGACCATAGGATGGAAGAGGTAGAGCTTGAGCAGGAAGTTGAGGAAAAATTAGAAGGGAAAGAGTCACAACAAGAAGAGTATACTTATGAGGAACACCTTGATGAGTTTGTTACTCATGAACAATTTGTAGAGTTAAAAGAATAGACCTTTAGGTTAGAGAGAGACATAGGTAGCATGATGTCTCTCATTTCAAGGTATTTTAGTCACCGGCCATGGCTGAAAGCAGTGATGTATTCCGTATGTTGGCTGTTGAGGATAAGTTGGATGGTACCAACTACCCGTTATGGGCTTATATGATGCGACATGTGTTGGTTGCAAAAGGATTGTGGAACATTATGCAGGGTGTCGAAAAACGTCCTATCACACCTGCAACTGTTACAACTACATGTACTGAAGTTGATGCAGAAGGTGTCGAAGATGATGATATTCTGCATATTCCTGTTCATGCTGTGGTTTCTGTTGCACCTATTGTAGAGCAGATTCATTGGGATGGCAAAGATGCCCAGGCACATGCATTGATAGCTTTGTCTATCAAACGTGCCATTATTCCTCATATTCACTCTTGCAGAACAGCTAAGGATGCTTGGGATACACTTACCACATTGTACCAAGCTAGGAATGAGGCTCGTGTTGCTTACCTCCGAAAATAGCTGGAGAGTGAGCACATGAATGAAGGTGATTCTATGGACAGTTTCCTAACAAAGATCAAAGACTTGAAGGAATAGTTGATTTCTGCTGATGAGGTTAGACCAGATAGCTCACTTGTGTCGACCGTTCTGAATGGTCTTCCTGATTCATATCAGAGTTTTGCTTCTACTCTTCGGTTGATGATGAAAGGAAATCCAAATGCCTTGTCATTTGAGGAGTTAGTCTCTGTTCTATTGCAGGAAGATCAGTCCAGGCAGAACAGGTCCATTATGCGTGTTGCAGATCAAGCTTTCCTGGCTAGTCAGAAGGGCAAAGGAAAATGGAGCTCTTCTACTAGTAAGCAAAAATCTGCAAATGCTGCACATTCGAAGAACCAAGACAAAGATGAGAAAAAATCAGAAAAGCAGAAATTGTTTTGTAAGTATTGTAAAGGGAATGATCACATCATAAAGAACTGTCCAAAACTGGCTGCAAAAGAGGCAAAGAAGAAAGAGGCTGGAATGGTTGTTGCAGAAGCCTCTACACCAAAAACGGAGTCTGCTAATCTTGTGCAAGAAGAAGAATGGGTGTTTACTATTGTTTGCAGTTTTGACCCATCTTCTCATGATCAGTGCATGTCTGCAGTAGACTCAGATGTTTGATATTTTGACAGTGGGGCAACCAAACATATTACCTTGCAGCGCAGTTTCTTCTCTTCACTCGAGCTTGCCCCTACATGGAATACTGTTACATGTGCCAACAACTCCTCTTATCCTGTTATGGGAGTTGGTAAGATCATTTTGACTACTGATGATGGTAGTTCTTTCACTTTGTTAGATGCTTTATTTGTGTCAGGGATCAAGAAGAACCTGTTATTTGTTTCTGCGTTAGCCAAGATTGGCTTGGTTGTGAAATTTGTTGATGACAGGTGTACAGTTCATGATCTATCAAATGGCGATGTAATTATTGCTTCTGGCATTTTATGTCGTGGGCTGTATAAGCTCATAGACTATGAAAGATCTGGAAATGATTTGGCATGTGCAGTAAATGATTCTCAAGCTATGTCAGATGCAAAGCTTTGGCATGCACGCTTTGGTATCTGAAATGGTGTCCTCTTTGCCCAAACTTGAGGCACCTGGAAAACATGTTTGTGAAGGCTGTATTTTGGGCAAAATGCAGCATTGGTCTTTTCCAAAAGATGGTTCAGTTCGGACTACTCAAAAATAGCTTGTACATAGTGATGTCTATGGTCCTATGCAGACACCTTCTTTTGGGAATTATCTTTACTTTGTGACCTTCATCGATGATTTTTCCAGGCATGCATGGGTATATCCATTGAAGGCAAAGTCCGAAGTGTTCATGTGCTTCAAACAGTTTTTGGTTTTGGCTGAAAATCTGTCAGCATGTAAAATGGGCACCCTCCGTTCAGATCGAGGGGGGGAATATATGTCTTCTGATTTTAATGCATTTTTGGTTGAACATTGGATAAAAAACCAGTGTACAGTGCCGTATACACCTCAACAGAATGAATTTGATGAACAAAAGAACATGTCACTCATGGAGATGGCGAGGTGTATGGTCAAGAGTCAGGCTTTACCACATAGTTTCTCGCTTGAGGCTGTCGTGTGCAACATATGTACTGAACAGGTGCCCCACTAAAGTGCTACAGTCTATCACTCCATATGAGGCTTGGCATGATCGCAAGCCATCTGTTGCTCATCTGCATGTTTTTGGTTGTTTGGCATATGCATTAGTGCATAAACAACATCGCAGAAAATTGGATGATAAAGCAGTAAAATGTATTTTTGTTGGGTACAGTTCTGAAAGTAAAGGCTATCATCTATATCATCCACAGACTAAACGCATTCTGGTTAGCCGTGATGTTGTTTTTGTGGAAGATGTTATTCAGCCATTGCTTTCATGTACTAAGGAGACATCTGTTAGCTCCAAAGACATGTATAATACTTTGCTGCCTCTTTTTACAAGTGGACAATCTAGTGCTGCTCCTAATGAGGCAACTTCTCAGCCTTTGCAGGTTTCATGTGATGATGCAGATCATTCCATTTTTTATGCGGATTTACATGATGCACTTATTGATGAGAGAGCTGATATTGAGCATGCAAGAACTATGCCAAAATGGTTGGTGCAGACCTTGCGTGACAGCAAATTAGATGCACCTCTGTCATATCGTACTCGATCAGGCTCTCATAGTGCCTCTTTTGCATCAGATTTCTATGCTATGGTTGCATCTAGTTTTTTTTATGAGAGTGAGCCTGTTTCGTTTGATGAAGCACAAAATCCAGAAAATTGGATGGCTGCTATGCAATCTGAATATGATGCAATAATGAAGAATGGTACTTGGTCTTTATGTGACTTGCCTCCTGGCAAGAAGGCCATTGGCACTAAGTGGGTATACAAGCTAAAGCATAAACCTAATGGTACAGTTGACACGTATAAGGCTAGGCTTGTTGCAAAGGGTTATGCACAGGAAAGAGGCATTGATTTTGATGAGACCTTTGCACCTACATGCCATATGACTACTATTCGGAGCATCTGTGCACTTGCAGCCCATCATGGTTGGAATGTACATCAGTTGGACATTAAAACTACATTTCTGAATGGTGACTTGCATGAAGAAGTGTATGTTTTTCAGCCCTGTGGCTTTGTGTAGAAAGGGCATGAGAGCGACGTGTGCAGGTTAAAGAAGGCATTATATGGTTTAAAGCAAGCACCACGTGCTTGGTATGAAAAGATACATGCCTATCTCATTGCACATGGTTTTGAGAACAGTCCAACTGAAAGCACCTTATATGTTAAGCGTGCTAATGATGTACTTCTCATCACTGTGGTTTATGTTGATGACATGCTGCTCACTGGTCCTCATGAGAGGCATATTTCTGATTTTAAGGCTGATTTGCATGCCTCATTTGAGATGTCTGATTTGGGGCATTTGCATCATTATTTGGGCATTCACTTTACGCACGTTGATGGTGGAATGGCTTTGTGTCAAACAAAATATATTGACACATTATTGCAGCATTTTGGCCTTGAAGACTGTAAGCCTATTGCCACTCCTATGGAGACAGGTTTACAATTGAGTCTTCATGATGATGGAGATGCACTTGATGTTGTTCTCTATCAATAGGTTGTTGGATGCTTGATTTACTTATGCATTACTCGGCCAGATATTCAGTTTGCTATCTCACAGATGAGCAGGTTTATGCATTGCCCAGGAGTCAAGCATTGGCAGGCGGTTAAGCGCATCTTTCACTACTTGAGTGGTACTCCGCTACTTGGGTTGTTTTATCCCAAGGGGGGATCACTACCACCAGATTTGCATGCTTTTTCTAACTCTGATTGGGCTGGTTGCTATGACACTCGTGTGTCCACTAGTGGCTTTTGCTTCATGCTTGGTAGCTCATGTATATCTTGGTTGAGCAAGAAGCAGCCTACTGTGGCCACTTCCAGCTGCAAGGCTGAGTATAGGGCAGCTTTCACAGCGACTGTTGAGTGTGTGTGGCTCAGACGCCTTATGGGTGATTTGGGTGTTGGTCAGTCTTCTGCCACCACCATCTTCACTGACAGTCAGAGCGCATTGGCAGTTGCGAGGAAGCCTGTGTTCCATGCTCGCACTAAGCACATTGAGGTGCATTATCATTATGTCAGGGAGAGGTTCTCTATTGGGGAGATGAGCTTGGCATATGTGCCCACGCAGGAGAACATTGCATACCTTTTCACGAAGGCTCTGCCTAGGGAGAAGTTTGAAGCTTTCCGCAAAGCTTTGGGCTTACTTCCTTTTGTGGAGTGATTTCCACATAGCTTGGCACTTCCTTATACATGAGTGCCAGCTACTTGTTCACCGCATCACTCCTAGGGGGGATTTGTTGATATATTTAGGTAGTGATGTGTGTGAACACTCTAGGACCGCCGGGGCACTTTTTTCCCTCTTTAGGAGGTTTTTTTCCCCTGGCTTGTATATATGCCTATTGCCCTAATGGGCTACTTATCTTTGTACATTCTCTAGTAATACATTCAGTATTGTGTGTTGCGCTCCAAGCTTCTTCTCCTTCCTTGTGTTGTTCGCGTGCTTTCGCAGACGTCTATCTCCAACAACTGTCTTGCAATCCTCAGAGTCAAAACGCTGAAGTATTTTTTCAATATATTTTGCTTGACGCATAACAATTCCCCCCTCAACGGATACAAACTGGATGCCAAGATGTTCGCTCAAAAGACCAAGACTGCAAATCAGCCATAAGAATGTCAAGTTTTGCATCACATGACCCACTCAAGAGTATGTCATTGACATAAAGAACAAGCACTGTAAGATCAAACCCATCTTTGCATACATAGAGTGTGCTTTAAATTGGACTACATGTGAAGCCAAGAGCAATCAAGTGCTTATGGATTTTGTCATACCATGTACCTGGAGCTTGCTTGAGACCATACAAGGCTTTATGCAAGCGACAAACCATATGTTCTTGCCCTTTCATGGCAACTACAGAGGTTGCTTCACATAGACCTCTTCTTGCAAATCACCATTCAAGAAGGCGGTTTTTATGTCCAACTGATGTACCTTCCAACCTCGATGGGCAGCCAATGCAACCACGGTATGAATGGTAATCATGCATGAAGTAGGTGCAAAAGTTTCCTCATAGTCAATGCCATATTGTTGCGCATATCCTTTGGCAACCAATTTGGCCTTGTAGCAATCAATGCTACCATCAAATTTTCTCTTAATCTTATAAACCCACTTTGTACCAATGGCATTCTTTCCTTTTGGCAATTCACATAATCCATTTCATTATGCAATACATCATCAACATGTACATCATGCGTGGGCTGAATATCATGCTCATTTTCAGCCATATTTTGACGCAAATGTTTAGCCATATGTGGTTGGAAATTTCCAGCAATTTTGATATTTTTTGGCTGAGAAATTTCAGCCATGGTTGGCTGGAAATTCTCTACATTTTTAGCTCTATTTTGCTAGAATTTTTCAGCCCTTTGAGCCTCACATGGCTGGTCTACGGGTCTTCGATCTACATCCACTATGTTCCAAAGTTGTTTAGCAACAAGAACATGCTTCATCATGTAAGAACACATCGGATAGTTGGTCCCATCAAGCTTATCTTTAGCTTGAAGCATGCCAAACAAGTCATTGATGCCTGCCATTTCACAAAAGAACAAGAATGTGACAAAATCTTCACTTCGACGAAAGCTGAAATTTCAGCTCACAAACCATCACTCTGATGGTGATTCTGATTGCACGAATGGATTTGAAATGGGGGTAAAACCCCAACACATCTAGTGGAAATGTTTCTTGGCTGCTGAAATTCATAGTTCTATGCTCCGAAGTCGATTTGCATTGTTAAAAGTGTGTGCTCATTGTGACACGAAAAACCGAAACTTGAGAAGGAGCTGAACCTAATCTGATACCATTGTTGGGTGTGTGTAGAAGTGTAAGAGACACACAAGAAGCCACACAAGGAGCACAAATGCAGCAAGACACACAGAGAAGACAATGGCTGGAATAGTTCTCTCTATTGACAATGAACTGAATCCAAGTAAGAGCTGAATAATATCCCTAAGTACAAAGTACCACCACATATGAGTAAATCATGTATGTGGTAACATGGGGAAAAACCTCTAGCCAGCACTAGAGTCAAAAGTGCCATGTATAGGGAAAAGGTTCACATCAAAGCTACTTGAGGAACACATAAGTGTAACAGCCCAATGCACATAAATACATAGTATCTATGATGCAAGGGGAAGACAAGAGGATATGGGATACTATGGTATCGAATTAGGAAGTCAAGATGCAAGATTATACTGACCATATGGACTTCCAAATTATGAATATGGGGAGGATAGACCTTGTGTTAGGAAGAGAGTGGCTATGGGCTTTGGGAGACACACTTAAACGCAGTTATCAAAACAACACTCTTGAGTTTGAAAGAAATGGAAGTAAATTTTGTATATAGGGAGAGAGAGAGAGAGATGTACCTAGTGCACCACTCATCTCATCTTTAGAGTTGTATAGTATTTGTCATTTTCAACATGTACAGGAGATCTTTTTATTGTATAGTCACTTTGAGCATTCTACAGACATTTCATCTGATGTATATTTTCATGCTAGAAATGTAAATATGGACATGACTTTTTACTATTCTTTCTTGCAAGAGTGTGTTATTAAAAGTTTTAAAGATCTTATGCTTGAATTTAGAGATGTTTTTCCCACTAACTTACCTAGAGAGCTACCACTTGAGAGAGGGGACATTGACCATGCTATTGAGGTAGTTACTAACACTAACCCTATTTGTAAGACACCTTATAGGCTTAGTGTTTCTCAACATGAGGAGTTTGAGAGGCAACTTCAGGACTATTTAGATAAGGGCTTCATTAGTAACTCACCTTGGGCATCACCAATGCTCCTAGTTAAGAAGAAGGATAGCTCTATGAGATTATGTATAGATTATAGAGCACTAAACAAAATAATTATCAATACTTTCCCAATGCCTAAGTTGGAAGACCTATTTGATTAGTTACATCAAGCAAGGTACTTTACCAAGCTCGACCTTAGATCAGGGTATCATCATATTAGGATTAGGGGACAGGATGTCCCTAAAACTGCATTCATGACTAGATATGGCCACTGAGTTTTTGGTGATGCTTTTTGGTCTCATCAATGCTCCTACCACTTTCATGAAACTCATGAATAGTGTGTTATGACCTTATCTAGGGCAATTTGTAGTAGTATTCCTAGATGATATTCTGATCTATAGTGGATCATAATAGAAGCACTTGGAACACTTAAGAAAAGTATTCCAAGTGTTAAGGGAAAATTCACTCTTTGCTAAGGAGTCAAAGTGTGAATTTTTCAAAACAGAAGTTAGATACCTTGGGCATATAGTCTCCCAAAATGGAATCCAGATGGATCTTGAAAAATTATGGGCTATTGTGGAATGGCCACCTCCAAGGAACCTGGAAAAGCTGTAGATCTTCCTAGGTTTATCAGGTTTCTATTGAAGATTCATTAAGAATTATGCCAAAATTGTTGTTTCGATGATAGAACAGCTTAAAGGGAAAGGGAAAGACTTTCATTGGGGAGTTGAACAGAGGCAAAGTATGGACAAATTGAAAGTAGCAATTGCTACAGCTCCACTTTTACACAATAGCAGATCTCAATAAACCCTTTGTGGTTGAGACGGATTTTGCCATAGCAGCAATTTTAGTTTAGGATGGTTGACTAGTAGCTTTTGAGAGTAAGAAATTAGTATGAGAAGGATTTGTATGCAATTGTCCATGCTTTGAAGAAGTGGCATCATTATTTATATGGTGCCAAAGTTACGATAGTGTTTGATCAAGAGAGCATTAAGTGGCTCTCTAATCAAACAGACATTAAAGGTCATAAGGCCCGATGGGAAGAGAACCTTCAAGAGTTTGATTATGAGCTTAGGTATAGGAATGGAAAGTTTAATGTAGTGGCTGATTCACTTAGCCGCATGCCTATGCTCAATGGATTGAGTTTTACTCAGATCACTAGTGAGCTACTTGAGTCCATTAGAGGAAAATGTAGGCTTGATCTTGCATATTCCGAGATTTGGGAAGCCATAGAGAATGGGGATCATGATACACGGGTTTCTAGTGAGGATGGAGTATTGATGGGCACTCAAGAAGGATTCGAGTGGAAGAATTACAATATCCATGATGGATATCTATTATATAAAGGTAAGGTGTGTGTCCCTAGAGATCTTGAGATGAAACGGCATATTCTCTATGAGTGTCATGACACACCTAGTGTGGGACACCCAGGAGTTAACAAGACTTATGATCTTGTTAAGATGTAGTTTTACTGGTCTAGACTTCATAAGGACATCCTAGAGTATGTGCTTAAGTGCACTAAATGCTAGGTCAATAAAACTGAAAGGTTGAGGATTGGAGGACTACTCCACCCATTGGACATTCCCAACGGTAAGTGGGAGAGTATCTCCATGGATTTCATAGTTGGATTACCTAAGACACAAAGAGACATGAATCTGTGTGGGTAATTATGGATAGGTTAACCAAAATGGCTAGGTTTATCCCAACACATACTATAGTGAAGACACCTGAGTTGGCTAGACCTTTTGTGGAGAACCTATACTGGTTCTATGGTCTTCCTTTAGACATAGTTTCTGATTAGCCACTTTTGGAGAGCGTTCTTCAGCAGCTTGGATACAAAACTTAACATGAGTACAGCCAAGCATCCATGGTCGGATGGGCAAACAAAGAGGGTTAACCAATTCCTAGAGGATATGCTTCGAGCATATGTGAATGAAAGGCAAACTAATTGGAAAGAGTACTTACCTATAGTAGAGTTTGCATATAATAATGCCAAGCACTCTTCCACTAGGCATAGTCCATTTATGCTTATGTATGGGTTTTAGCCAAGAGCTTGTTATGCAGTGGGGTTACAGAATGAGAAAATTCAAGCTGCATTAAAGGACTTCTTGGAAGAGATGAATGATATGCTTAAACTTGCAAAAAGACAATATTAGGAGAGCTCACGATAGAGCTAGAGCCTATGCTGACCCTCAAAGGAGAGACATCAACTTTGAGGTAGGAGAGCAAGTCTATCTTAGAGTTCCATCTAGATTTGAAGCCATGAAGAAAGGGCCTTGTCCAAAACTATCTCCTAAGTATTTTGGACCTTTCCATATACTTAAGAGAATAGGAGAGATGGCTTACCAACTCCAACTTCCAGAGAATAGCCAAATCCATCCAATTTTTCATGTTAGCTGGCTTAAGAAAAGGCTGGGTGAATCTGACAACCTCATTCTAGATAGTGAGATAGTTGAGCCTATTTCTGTTCAATATATTCCACATGGGAAAATGGACGAGAAGTCACTTATATAAAAAGTGTCTAGTAAAGTAGAAAGTTATTTCAGGATATAATGCCACATGGGAGCGGGTTAGCACCCTATAGAGATGATTTCCTAGTTTAGAATATCTCCCCAAGAGCCTTATTAAGGGGAAGGATATGGGGAAACAACACGGAGATATGACCATGTATTGTAATACATCGGGATATAGTGGGAGTGTTGCTTTTATATATTCTCTCTTTCTCATAGACCTTCCAATACCATTTTTGAGGACAAAAATGGAGTTAAGGGGAAGGAAATATGACATGGAGTATTCTTCATGTGATTTGAGTAAGAGGTGTGAATCACCTCTTAGACTTTTAGAGTAGGGTACTCACATGATTGCCAAGTGGCACTCATGTGAGAGACCATTAATAGTTGCCCCTTGTGGATAATGAGAAAGGGAGAGAGAATATATGAAGGTATTCACGCGGCTGGCAGTCAAGTAGTTCGAAGATCTCCGTGTTCAACTCAGGTTTCATACAGAGAGTAACTTCAAAAATGGAGGGCATCATCAAGAGTTAACTAATAGAAACAAAGACCTCTCGATGTCAAAATCAAGCAAGTAGATAATCAATCTTAGGGTTTTCCCACAATTTGGACATGATGGAAGCATTCATTTCTCCAAATTCTGAACCAATTGTGAGACATAGAAAGTCACATGGAATGTGAGATTAAAGATGATTTCTTTTGTGTGCAGGAAAGTCTAAGGCACATAGACTATATGATCTTGAGAACCACTCCATCACCATCTCAAAAGATATAATATTTGATGAAGCTTCAAAGTACTCAAATAAAGATCCACGTTCAAGTTTGAATCCATCCATCTACACTTTAGAGGGAGACACGATCATATCTAAGCAAAGTTTAGAAGCAAGTACTTCCCAACAACCTAGGAGATCTCAAAGGCGCATCAAGAAGTAGCAATGAGAACAAAGCCACTATGTTAATTATGCACTTATGCACCAACTTCAACAAATTCTAGAGCCTTCTAACATTAAAGAATCTCAAGGCCAACCAAAGTGGGAAGAAGCAATGCAAATAGAGATGGATGCAATCAAAAAAAGTAATTGGAGACTTGTTCCAAAGCCTACTGATCATCAAGTTATTGGAGTGAGGTGGCTATAAAAATTTTAGTACAAATTAGATGGTACTTTGGATAAGTACAAAGAAAGACTTGTAGCTAAAGGATATAAGCAAAATCATGGCATTGAATATGAAGAAAGCTTTGCTCGTAAGATCAAAGGAACAAAAGATCATGTATACTGACTTCACAAAGCACTTTATGGACTTAAGCAAGCTCCCAAGGCTTGGTATGAAAAGATACACAAGTTATTCGAAGATAAAGGATTTCAAAGAAGCACGACCAATGCTAACCCATACATATACAACAAAGAGTCCTTAGTTGCAATCATAATCCATCCTGTAGATGACTTGATTTCGATAGGCTTAGATGAAGGACACATCCAATTTATCATCAAGTAGCTTCACCTTGAGTACTCCATGAAAGATCTAAGTCTCCTTCACTACTTCTTAGGCATGGAAGTGTGGAAAATAAAAGATAGAATATTCCTCTCTCGGAAGAAGTACTACTCTGAACTTTTTTCAGCTATAACATGGACCATTGTTGCTCAATATCTACACCACTTGATCAAAACATAAATTTCACACTAGAGGTGCAAGAGAACAAGGATTACGACCACCACGTGCTAGAGAGATGACTCTCCTCCCAACCTTATGCTTGTATATATAGCTGCTTGAATCAATAGGGACCACAAATGTAACTAGAGTCCATAAGTGCATGTGCAATCTCCTCCACTCCTTTCATACCTTCCACTAGAGTCCACTAGTGGTTGTTGTACTCACCTCTTGAGTTAAGCCTCCCTGGACTCAAGTTAACTCACCTTAACTTGAGTTAGAAGGCTCTAGAGCTCCTTGGGCAAAACTCTCTCCTCGTGCTCCCCATGGGAGTTGAACCCAAGACCTCCTCCTTCACAACCATGAGACTTAACCACTAGGCTAAGTGGATTACTTGAATATGAGAGCACATGAACTTATGCTTGAGTCTATTCTTGAGATCTTTGGTCCTATAGACGAGTGAACAAACGATGTCTGATTTCAGATATCTATGAACCGGCTAGACCCTTAGATCATAGACTTACTTTATTACATTCTTCCCCCCTTGGAAAAGGTTTTCGTCCTCGAAAATAGAGCTATATACATACTGTAGGCATCCCCCGAGCCTCATGTTCCAAAACTGAAAGAACATGGTCATGTTCTAAAATTGGAAGAACATGTCTCATCTCTGTGGTGGCGTCCTTGCCCAAATGGTTCAAAAACACTATCTCAAGTTGCACTTTGATGAACTTGACAAAGTACAAACTAGTGAAAGAATAATAAGGGTGGATCTAAAAACATCCCTGACCAATTCACAGTTTCTGGATGTGTGATCTAGGCACAAACATGTGAACTAGGTGGATTCAAATTACTAGTCCATTTCTGGGCATGACTGGTGCATGGACTTAGTAATGAAGGTGGGATTCTTATCCCTCGCAAGACTTTGAGAACTCTTGATTCACTTGAGTTTGATTTGGAGCACTTAAAGTTTGGTTGTCTCAAACATCTAACTAGGATGTTTGTACAATGGTTAACTCTGATCCAACAGTTACTTGATTTTTTCACCTGGCTAGAGGATTACTTTGTCCAAATGGGTTAAAAAATCCTATGTAAATTGTAGGAGAAAGTTTACCATTTCTATTGAGTCAACCACACTAACTTGACCAATTCAAATTCAAAATGAAAATTGTCCAACTTAGGATACTTTTCTCAAAGACTTTAACTGAAAGTTCTTGGGAATTGTCAATCTGATGAGCAATTCCTAACTTCTCTATTCTAGAGTATAATGGACTCTTAGGAAATCTTTTATGCTATAACTTGAAGCAAGAATAAGTCCATCTAGACTTATTATCTTTTGAAGATTGAAAAGGTTCTTGTACATAACATCTATCTAGGATGTTCAATTTAGTTATCTAATTCTAACCGGCTAACTCTGGTCTTTTTGCAAAAGAAATCAGATACCATGTCTGAGCCAATTCCAAAAGATTTGGAAAGCGAAAAGAAATAACTAAAACTCTGTACAACCAATTCAAACTTTGAACACTTCGAACATACGTAAACTTGCTATGAGTCAAAGTCGAGATGACTCAGGACTTTAACTTTTCAAAGATCTGTTTCAACAGGGTATTGAAGTATTTTTTCTATCTTTAAGAGAAATAAGTTTGATTCTCAAAAAGATTCAGAGTAAATCAAAAACATCATCGAACCACAAGATACTAGTGTGGTAACCAACATCAGTGTGTTGACCCACTGAGGTTTTGGTGACGAGTTTTGTATTCAAATAATGCTTCACTTGAGAATAAGTTCAGGTCATATTCAGTCTTTCTGACTCCTTACTAAGAACTGACTCCTTACTGGGAACTGACTCCTTACTAGGAGTTCAATTCTTGTGCATTTCTTTGAGTCAAAAGAGTAAACTTACCAAGTTATACTAGGAACTTGATGCTTGACTTAGTCAATCAAATCTTTGGTTGAAAAGATCAACTCAAAATTAAAGTCCAACTTCTTTCAGAAATTTATGAAATATTTTCCGACTTAACAACATTTAATCTTGAAGTGTTTCAAGAAGATCTTGGAAGTTACTTACTTCATATCTTCTGTTTCCTTGATCTTGAAGTTATCTTGAAGTACCTTATGATACTAATTTTATCCTTCTTGAAAACTCCTTTTTTGAAGTTTATATTTTCTTGAGGATCAGATCTAACTTCAAGATTCAATTTAGGACTAAAAGATAATTATGCTCCCACGGTCCGATGTCCCATACCATCTTTCCTACATTAATCTGAGTATAAAATCTGGTGTCCCATACCACCCTATTTTATATACACATTAATGTGTGGGTGATACTTATCTTAAAGTCAAAACATCTCTTGATAGAGTACCTTCTTTCTTCAATTCTTTACAAATATTTTGAAGTTTCAGGCATTACCTCTAACTAGATATTCTAGGTTTTGATTCCTTCACATGATCGTCTCGCAATCATGTGCTTTGCCTTGGAAACTTGAAAACCTTTTGATGGAATATCCATTCTTCTTTGCTAGGGTTTTCAAATGAAAACCAATCAGATTTCCAAGTACTTGAATTTTCATAGATTCAAGTTCAATTGGTTTATTCTTGACCAATTTGTAGTGACAAGAGTTTTTCACTTCTTGTCTTTAGATTCCTTTCTTTACTGATGCTTTAGGTACCTTTATATAGGAATCTTTACTGATGCTATAGGTATCTTTACCACGGGGACTTTTATATAGGAATCTTTCTACTGCTTAAGTCTTAAGCATCTGCTCATGCTTTCTGGATTTGTACCAAAATCCCTTTAAGGATAGGAAAACATTAAGTTTTACCTTCCACAGACTTAATTACCATCTTCATGATTGCAGACTACATTCTTGGAATTTCTTTACTCTGTTCAGACTTGGAACAACTTACTCTTTTCACATTTTTCTATTGGATAAATGGAACTTGAGTGAATATATCCCAAAAGGAATTTTTTATTGCTAATACTTGGGCAATCTATAGAGTAGTTTCAATCGCATGTTCTTGGATAATCATGACCAAGCTTGATCAAGTTTGATCTTGCGATTAGAATAAAGACTTAGTCTTTATCTTTAAGATCTCCTGAACTATCGAAAGCTTCTTTGCTTACCTGCAGGATTTTTAGAGATCTTTCCCTTACTCAAGTCCAAGCATACACTAATGCGTCTTAGATTCCAAAACTAAGAATCCTTGATATACCTTTAGGTTATATCATAATTTGGACTTTAAGTACCACTTCTGGTGGTTTGGGACATCCAGGGAACTACTTATTATTTAAAGAGTATGAAGAACTTCATTCTCAATACTTGGAAGAATGTTATTCTTCAAAGACTTGAGATTCCTTCTAGGGAATCCAATATCTTGAGCAAATGATTCATCTTGGAATCTTTTGCAATGTTGAAAGGATATTTTAAAGAAATTCTTTCAAACAATATCCAAAAAATTTACTGATTCAATTGTATTCATTTCTTGAGTATTAAACTAGAGGCTAAATATCACCTGTTGGATATGGTTTCCCATGCCACTATGAAAGTTTAAGTTTGAACTTTCATTTATGTGATATTAACTCCTATTCTTGAGTTTGGTACAAGATTCATTATTATTGGTCAATCTTTAGATGTTACTAGAGTCCTTTAAACATATTTCACCAATCAAAATTATGTTTAAAGTCCAAGCATCTATTGATGATTGATCCAATAGTAATGCTACTATGAACACATAACTTTTGAGCTTTATAGCTTATTTAGGAAAAGTTCATGGATTGGAGATCCATTTCTTGGAACTTTCTATTCCTAAATGAAAAGTTCACACTTGCTTCAAGTCATTAGGAACTTATCTTATTTCCTAAAGATTGCTTAGCTAGTTGCATCATTTACCAGAGATGCAACTATAGAACCTAACATCCTTTTATTGATGTCAAAAATCAATTGATGTTGAGGTTCAACCTTTGATTTCCATCACTCCTTGAGAAGAAATCAAATGAAAACTTATAAAAGCTTCATAGTTTTCCTTGACACTTTTTTTAAGAACATCATCATTCCTGGGTCCTATCATATAGTATGAATTTATGTGTATTTAGGGAAGATTTCATGAATCAATTAAGATCCTCTACTTGGAACATCTGCCTTCCCAAAAACAAATTCATCTCGAACATGGTAGGAGAATGATCTTACGTGGAATAGAAGGCTTGACTATTTTATTTTAGTGTTTTTTTTTTAAGGAAATATCTCAATTCCTAAAAGTCACTTAGTGAGGTTTCATCGTGAGATACAAATCTTGAAACCACAAAGAAACTTCTTAGAACTTTCGAAATCTTCTAAATAGAAGAGTGCTCATGGAACTTGGAAACATAGTTGAAGTTATCATCCAATCTTGGGATGATTGAGAAGTTACATAAATTACGTAACTAATCAACTAAAGCTTATCCGCATGACTTTCTAAATATTACTTCTCCTAGTGCTTACTTATACCTAGTAAGACATCAAACATACTTAATTGTCATTAAGTATTTATTTTTGATAATCGAGTATCAACTTGGGAAGGAATCAACTAATTACTTGAACATCAAACTAGAACTAGTATGTCTTTGCAACTAATTAGTCCTCTGTCTTCCCTAATGTCAAATCGTGAGCTTTATAAAGTAAGCTAAATACTAAGAGAGTACATTTTTATATCTACTTGTAAACAACATCCCATTTTATCATGCAAATGCATGTGCCTACATGCAAATGCATATGCTCACATGCATATGCATGCATGTTCTTTTCATGCCCAAAAAATAATGCAACAATCATGCATGAGCTTGGTGCATGACTTTTCCTTGTATTAAGAATGTATATCATGCAATCTTGATGCATGTATAGTCTTTCCTTTGTCCTAATGCACTATGATATAAAAACATATCCTTGTGGTGCAATACAAAGCTTACTCAATGGAAAGGAAATCTGGACTTAAACTACCAAAATACATTCTTTGATGCACAAAGATCCTTTTTTAAACCAAGTCTTTCCTTAATGCAAACTAATGCTTGGAATGAGAAGTGGATTGTTTCATTATCCTAATTGAAATCTTGGCTATTTCAATGTGCATCTAGGATTAAGTGTAGAATAATGAAAACAAGATAAATCAAGCATTAAAGCCAAATAGAAACTGGAAAATACTTAGCTTTGATCATAACTTCATCTCTGATCCTTGGAAAGAGCCGTTCTCCATCCTTTGGTCCATGAGGAAAAATTACATATTCCTCCTTGAAGACCATGGCTTCGTCTTGTCCTTTTCTTTCTTTTGAAAAATAAAGTCCTCCTTTGGACTTGATGCAAAGAGGAGCTTCCCTTCTTTGTATCTTCCACAAGTTTTAAAAGTTCCAGTTGTTTCCTTTGTCCCTCTTGAAAGGAGCCTTTCTAACTCAGCGGATGGACTTGCAGACCTTGACAAAGGTTGACGGGTTTGTCCTTCTAGATAAGAGAATCGCGACTTGCCAATGAAGTCACGAGTTCAAAATCCCATCGTGCTACGGTTATATCACATAATATGATATCAAAAGATTAACCCATCAGTTGCGGTTGATCTCTTGGACAAAGCAACTCATTAGCATGCAAGTGGTCCTGTGTTCAAATCCAGCGAGCGTCCAATCTTCTAGTATGTAATGCATCTTCAAGAGCTCCACAAGAGAGCGCGTGGGCGAATTAGTCTAGACCAGTCATATATTTGCCATGCCCAGCCGCCTGGGTTCGATCCCCGCGTCCCAACTGCAATTGCTCACCTTTTGAAGCAATCTCTAGCCTCCTACATTGTGCGAAACTTAGGATTCTATAAAATTCTGCGGATTGGTCGCCATATTACCGTCCTGTCTTCTTGGACTACATGAAGTCCCCGTCATGACGAGGTCGTGCGTTCAATCCCATTCACGACCAATTGATGAACATGCGTATCTTTTGGGTTTGCATCTTTTGCATCAACAGCTCGGCTTCGATTCCACCTCCACAGCCTCTATGAATTCTAGACGCTCTCGACTGAACATGCGATACATGAAATTGAAGATACATGATGAAGGCATCATCTCATGATTGTGAAGAAGAGGATGAAATGTCAAGATTTCCATAGAAGCTCTAGCTTTGGAAGAAGATAATAATGAATCTTACAAGAACTCCATGAGAGCTTAAGAAAGATGATGAGCCACCAAGGTCACCATGGAAGCTTGCTCTGATACCAATGCAAGAGAATAAGGATTACGACCACCACATGCTAGAGAGATGACTCTCCTCCCAACCTTATGCCTGTATATATAGCTGCTCGAATCAACGAGGACCACAAATGTAACTAGAGTCCACAAGTGCATGTGCAATCTCCTCCACTTCTTTCATACCTTCCACTAGAGTCCACTAGTGGTTGTTGTACTCACCTCTTGAGTTAAGTCTCCCTGGACTCAAGTTAACTCACCTTAACTTGAGTTAGAAGGCTCTAGAGCTCCTTGGGCAAAACTCTCTCCTCATGCTCCCCATGGGAGTTGAACCCAAGACCTCCTCCTTCACAACCATGAGACTTAACCACTAGGCTAAGTGGATTACTTGAATATGAGAGCACATGAACTTATGCTTGAGTCTATTCTTGAGATCTTTGGTCCTATAGACGAGTGACCAAACGATGTCCGATTTCAGATCTGTTTGAATCGGCCAGACCCTTAGATCATAGACTTACTTTATTACAAGAGGACTCATCGTCACTCATGGATGTGCATGCTTATCGACAAGTTGGCTCTTTAATTTACCTAGCCAACACCAGACCAGACATTGCATATGCAGATGGCATGCTTAGTTAGTTTACACATCAGCCTCATGAGACACATTGGCAAGCTGCTTAGAGATTACTTCGATAACTTGCCCTCACTTGACATCATGGACTTTGGTATAGAGGGTGCATGGAATTTGGTTATATTGATCTGACACACCTTGTTTTTAGAGTACAATGATTTAAAAACACACTCACACACCCGGCTTCGTAAGGTAGAGACACCCATCTTTGAGGAACTCATAGATATGTTCAACCGAGACTTGAACTGAGGACTTCTTCCCAAAGACTCGAGGCCTAAAACCACTATGCTACGTGGACTTAAAAGACACACCTTTTTTTTTTCTCATGTCGTTCCATAATTTCTACAAGGTGTTCCCAAGTCTTATGTGTAAGTCTTCGTCTCACCCGGAGAGAAGTCCTTCCATGTTGTAGTAGGATTGGAAGGAGCATTTGTACTCATTCCCAAAATTCCTTCGACGAAGGTCGAAGGCAATTCCATCGAGACTCTTTGCTAAAATGGACGTTCTTTCTCTCAAATAGAGGGCTTCATTTGTTATCCTATCCAAAATACACGGTTGCCCACACACGTCCTGCGATGGCCTCGGCTGCTGCATTCGGCCTCACCTCGCTCTCCAAAGCTCTGGTGAGTATTCTCGTCTGCCTTCTTCTGGGTGCTTTAGAAAAGCCGATTTAGATGTATTATTTCCATTCTTCGACCTGGGACTGAAATGCAGCTCATCTGTACTTATTTGTGCCGGCTTTCATTCGTCCTGCTTCATTGTTATTCTTTTTCAGCCCAGCTGCAACATAGGTAGCAACAATTGTTCTTTCCGAGGCGTTCAAATTTCAAGCAGCAAGCTCGTATCGGTTCCATGTCTCAAGTACAAACCAGTACAGACTTTTATGATGGCAAAAAGGGAACAGGAGTTGGAGGAGCTTCGGAAAATGAGTGACCAGGAGCTTAAAGATGGTGTTGTCGAGCTTAAAGGAGAACTATTTGTACTCCGCATGAAAAACACTGCTCGAATAGAAGTAAAGAATAGCGAGTTTCAGAGGATGCGGAAGCGGGTAATCTTTCTCATGATTAACTTCTATATATAGGTGGCTCATGCCTGGATGGTAGCCTTAGTACGATTTACAGAATTTTTCCTGCCACTATATTATGGAAGTCCCGATCTCTCAGAGAAAGATTACTCGGAACACTATATCCATATATGAGTGCTCCATGCGTATACGTAGTTGAAGTCTCCTAAACGGTGAACGCAGTCTACCTTTGTTTTTGAACACTTTAAGGTCCTTATCAGGGGGATTGACTTGAAAGACGTTAATAGAAGACAAGGTTAGCATTTAGTCAAGCGAGTGCAAAAACTTTATTTCTTCGTTATCTTATGTAACTCATGTGCGTGACCATAGCTGAATACTCAATGTGAATATGTAGTGGAAGCTCTTTAAACAGTGAATGCAGACCTTCATGTGTTTCTTGAGCATTTGAAAGTTCTTTCTAGTGGTAATGACTTACCAGAGGGAAATAGAAGCCAAGAAAGATATTAGGACAAGACAAGCCAGAACATTGCATTTTATCCTCTTTTCAGGGTATTCATATGGTTTCGTGGCATTATGTTAATAATAGTCTTTTCTTCAGCTTGCATACTCCACCATAAATGATGTAAGTTATAACTATACGTGAAAGAGTGAGGATACTGTTTGGTATCCGTCTAGTGGATATAATAGGAGTCCTTGTATTGTCACTTATCATGCATTCAAGAAGGTTGGATGTCCAATTTAATTGCAAGTATGTCTGACCAAGGAAGCCTAGCATAAAGTTATCATGCATATAGCTTCTTGGCATCAGATGAAGAAAGTCTTGACATATAGAGCACTATTAAATTAAGCATATTCCTCTGTTGAGAAAGTCTTGGTATCAATGATAACGTGCTGCATTGAAAACTCCTCGCTCTATAATTGTTGATATGAATTAGGCAAATGCTTTTATAAGCCTCCCCTTCCTAATTAGCCAAATAAATCAAATACTCTACTAGTTTTCTCTCTCTTAGTATAAATAAATGCTATTCTTAATGGAACTACTCCATGCACTTCAACTTTAAATTAATCCGTATGAGCTCTACTACAGTATACGACATCACATTGGAGGAATCAAGATGATATGCTATCAACCATAGAATCTATGTATTTGTAACAAAATCATGTTGGTTTGGTGTGCAGTCCTAGTGCGACCTTGTTGTTATCATCAATATTTTCCAATTAATGCCACCTTCAAGTGGAACACACATCAAATTCTTGACTTCTATTACTCACATTACATGATCACATATCTGAATTTCATGTGGAGTTGTCATGTGACCTTATTCTACAATCTCTATCATCAACACTTTGCAATTAGTGTCTCCTTGATGTTGAACAATCATCAAATTCTTACATGCATGATGCAACTAGACTATGGTCATTCATGTCATAATTCACATTACATGATCATAGACAAGGTCATTTGTTTCATCTATCTAGTCTCTTTATTGTAAGATGATTGCTTGTGTGCTGTTCGCTATAAATGATAAAGTAAATTTTTTGAAATTTACACCATCTAACCAAGGTGGTACACTACGTTTGATATTGTATGTATGGTATGTGCCAATGGGCTTATGTATTCTTAGTTGTAGTGTGGGAATTCTCATTTTAAAAATTATATATGATGGTGTGAGATGGCAAAATCATCTCCCTTATCCTAGATTGAGTCTATAGGGCTATGAGTCTACAAAGTGCTTGGATTTGATAGGCTTTTGCATCCATATTGGGAGAAAAAAGTGTATTCCAACAACTTTCTAAGGATGTTTATTAGCATGGTGATGTTTTCATTATAAGAAGCACGATGTGGGCATTGAACACTAGTTAAGCCATGTTAAAATAGAAATGCACTCAATGTAAAATGATCCAAAAAAATCCTCCACAATAACACTTCATTGTGAATGTCATGCTAAATTTAAGATACATTGAAATCTCTCTTTCAAGCAAGTGACCTCTTAAAATTTCATCTTGAATTAAAGTGGAAAGATATATTGTTTTACAAGAGGAGGAATTGTAGTAAATGTGTGGTTGATTGGTAGTGTGCTTAACATGGAGCTAGTCGTGTCATGGTGATGATGCACTAATTGACGAAGGGACCTGATGTTGTTGCAAGCTTGCAACATTTACTTCATATATCCTTCTTATGTTCATCTAACATCATTTACTTCATTAAGCTTGCAACATTTACTTCATTAAGCTAGTCCCATTACATATATCCTTCTTATGTTAGGGAATTAAAGAAAATCCCATCTAACATCATAACATTTGGAAATGGAGGCGATTCCCTTGTATTGAGGTACTTGGATGCTATGCCCAATATATGCTTCAATGGAGAGTTAGAGAGGAATGACCAATATGGCGACAATAGACCAAGGTATAACCCATATAATGCTGTTTTCCATTCCATTTCAACAATGTTGTAGCTCCATGAAGCTTGCAATCACAACATTTAAAGTAGAACAGGAAGTACAAAGTGGTGCATGCAAGAAGAAATGATTCTAAATATCTACTCATCATATGCCTTTGTAACGCACACCAACATTCTCTACAGAGTTGGAGAAGGTGTTGATCCATAAGGGGGATCGATTCTCTTGTTATTGAGGTACTTGGAGCCTATGACCAATATATGCTTCAATGGAGGGCTCGAAAGGAATGACCAATATGGTGACAATAAATCAAAGGTATAACCCTTATAATGCTGTTCTCCATTCCATTTCAACAATGTTGTAGCTCTTTGAAGCTTGCAATCACAACATTTAAAGTAGAGCAAGAAGTACAAAGTGGTGCATGCGAGAAGAAATGATTCTAACTATCTAATTGTCAGCCTTTGTAACACACACACCAACGTTCTCTATAGAGCTCCAGAAGGTGTTGATCCATAAGGGGGGAGCATGTCAACATAGTTGCATTATAAAAAAAAGTCCCTTTTACCTTTGTGTGCATTTGAAGTTGAACGAGACGAAGGCCTCCAATAGATTTTGGCTTGCAAAGGACGAACATCACAATTGAATTGTTTTATGTTTTTTATTTTATAAGATATTTTTATTCAATTAATTGAACTCCAAAAATTGATATTTTTTTGAAGTAGGTAGAGTAAATATTACATGGCATATGGTTGCATAAATGATTGTACAATTCTTACTCTAGGATGGAGAGGCCATTTTGGAGAGGGCTATACTTCCATTTTGATCCCGATTCTTTGCATTATCGAGTTGATGTTATCTTTAATCAATACATCAATTCCTTGTAGGTAACCCAAATGGAAAAATACATTATCTCCATGTCATGTCAAAGTGTGAAATTTCTTTGAGGAAACATCAAAGAGAGAAGATTTGCTCATATTGATGTGCAACCTCGAAGCTCAAGAGAAGTGTGTGAGTGAGGAAATGATGTTTTGAATTCTCATTAGAAGTTTTAGCAAAAAAGGAATGTGTCATCTCCATTGTGATTCACAAAATTCTATGTAGTCATGTAGTGATAATTCATGGATAGCCATCGACATTATTCTAGCCTTCAACAAGTAGAAAATTTATGCGGAAGCCAATGCATAATAGTGTGCCAAGCTGGTGGTCTTGTCTTACAAAACACGCAATAGAGAAGGGTAGCAATAGCCTTCCATTTATCTCCTTACAAATGAACTATTCTCAGCAATGACATAAAGAAGTTGGAGAAACTTCTTATTAACACCAAGTTTTCACGTTTCTACCATAATGAAATACCTACGTATGCTATTGAAAGCCTTTTTAAAGTCAATCTACATGCAGACCATCCATTGATTAGATTTGATAGCACGCTCAATCGTACTAGAAATATATTATCAAAGTTCAATCTTTCATGTATAAAACCAATTTGTGTTGGGTGCATCTTCTTATGAATAGTGGGCTTCAACCTCAATGCAAAACTTTTGCAAAGATTTTGTTACATGATGCCTATCATTGTAATGGGTTGCCGATCTCCAATATGTTTAGGCATATTGATTTTTGGGAGAAGTTCAGTTTGGCCTAGTTTCAATGGTAAAGGAATTTTTGAATCTCTTCAAATCTCATCACAAACCTCAAACAAATATTTGTTTTAGGGAAGGCCGAAATGCAACAATAAATCTCTTAGTTATGTCCATCCAAACCTAGTGCTTTCTCATTTTTCAAGGATTGTACAGCTATAACTTCCTTTTGTGCTATATTCTTTTCTAGAGCATCACCCATCCTTGAATCAAGGATTACGAGCAAGTGACTCCATTAAAGAAACATTATCAATCGCATCTCTAGGACCTGCAAACTATTGCTTGAAATGTTGTGTGCATGCATGTGCTATAGAGTTCCCATCCTTTAGTGTCTGTCTATGTAGTATGGACTTCTAATGAAGCAATAGCATTCTTAGTGCATCTAGCATGCAAATGATTGGAAGATCATTTAGAATTGGCATGCGAGCCATTAATTTCAATATTTTTAGCTTTCACTCTGATTGATTGAATCGAAATGTTCTCTATCACTTGTAAAGATCCATATGCATCACACAACTGACCACATTTAATATTAAATAGCATCAGATCATCATCCACACTTGCATAACAAAGAAATAAGGTCTTTGACCTAAACTTTATATAGCACTATAATGCCCTCAAAAGTCTCTAATTACATGATGCATGAGACTCACAATGTATTCCCACTTCATGCATGAAGATGCTTTTGTAAGAACTTGATCAATTAAGACTTCTCCTTTTGATTTAAACAATGGGATTGTTAGCCGTAAATAAGCTAGATTTCCCATTGAAGTCTTTAAGAAAATTCAAGAGAGGGCTACGGTGTGTTATGATGCATGCAGAACATGAGCATGATAGTAGCAGCAATGATCTAACCTACTCCTTGCATTTTTATATGATTCTGAATGAAATGTGTATTGGAGCGTAAGTCCCCTGAATGGAGCCCCACGAGTCCTTACAATTCAACATATCAGAAATTGAGACCCAAAGTATCTTCCCTGGAAGAGCAATATAAAATAGAGAGTTGTGCAATCTATATTAGTACTAACATATCGAAATCCTCACACATCAAGGTGTGAGTATCCTTCCATATGTGAGAATCAAACACATGACAATGATGGATAGCATCTAACCAGCCCTTCTAGGTTATAATTGTGTCTGTTGGGATCTTTTTTGTACCACCTGTGCCAGGAGATTGTGTATGGCTGGGCACTAGAGTGAGGCTGCATAGAAAAAAAGAGATGCAAGAGAGAGAGAGTAAAGGCTGTGTATGGAAGGCTTTTGACAAGAGATTGGGTACAAAGGTCATTGTGGACATAGGGAGAATTTTTTTGGTCTTCATCCCTATCAAGTTGGAGGGAGAGGCAAAGCAGAGAGTGAGGGAGTGAGGAGATGATAGGTGGAAGGGAGAAGATTCAGAAGGGAGGGAATTATGAGGAAGCAGTGGGGGGAGTGCAAATGCAATATACTATGCATTGTTGTGTGGTACGCTCGTTGGTGCCCCTTGTTCGTTTTTATGCAATTATGCTGGCTCATCGAAGTTCTGATGTAGTTCCTTCTCGATCAGAGGATGCTTGCTTGGGGGGAGTGCAAGTTCTGTATTGTTGTGTGGTATTCTTGTTTGTGCCCTTTGTTCGTTTTTATGCAATTATGCTGGCTCATTAAAGTTCTAATGTAGTTCTTTTTAGGTCAGCAGATGATTGCTTTGCTCACATTCTCACAAAATGTCAACAGTAGATTCACAATCGTCTGCAGGTCTTTTGTTACGTCCCCCAAATGGAGCCCCACAAGTCCTTACAATTCAACATATCTGAAATTGAGACTCAAAGTATCTTCCCTTGAGGAGCAATACAAAAGAGAGAATTGTGCAATCTATATTAGTATCGAACATATTAAAATCTGCACACATCAAGATGTGAGTATCCTTCCATATGTGAGAATGAAACACATTACAATGATGTATAGCATCCCTGTCAAGTTGGAGGGAGAGGCAGAGGAGGAAGTGAGGAAGTGAGGGAGTGAGGAGATGATAGGCGGAAGGTAGAAGATTCAGAAGGGAGGGAATGATGAGGAAGCAGTGGGGGGAGTGCAAATTCAATATACTATGCATTGTTGTGTTTTACTCTCGTTGGTTCCCCTTGTTCGCTTTTATGCAGTTATGCTGGCTCATTGAAGTCCTTTCCTTTTAGGTCAGACTTATAACTGTTAAAGCTCATATGGGCCATGCTAATGAGATCATGTTGGCTTGGGTCCAGACATGACTGTGGGTGCACCTGTGCTTGCTCATTTATGCAGAGGCTCTGCTTAGTGTGATTGGTTAATGACTAAATGATATGAGAAAAACTTGCAGTTTAAGGAACAATCTTTTCTGTTTGGACCTTGAAGGTAGGGAATGTCTAGTGATAGATAAGAGCTCATGGTTATGATTTTTGGTCCCTTATTCTTTGGCAGATTGCACGGATGCTGACAATATACAGGGAAAGAGAACTGGAAAGAGGTATCAACAAAAGAGCATCTCGCAAGTTGGACAAGGCTTGGAAGAAGAGCATTGTGGTGAAGCCACCTCCATCATTGGTGCCCTTGATTGAAGAACAGAAGAAAGAGAGAGAGAAAGCATCTGCCTAAGAACAAGTTTGGATCTTTGGACAGATCTATGAGCCACATTTTTTCCATTAAGACAAGGTTTTTATAGGTTTAGTTCTCAGTTATGATATATTATGCTCTGGAATTCTCAAGTTATGCCCTCATTCTCTGCTGCATAGGGCCTCATCCTCGTAAGTGGAAAAAATTTTCATTGGTTTTAATGGGGACACAGGTAATGGTTTAAATGAGCTTCCATTGTATGTATTAAGCCAACCATAAATGTATCATATTGGTGAAATATTTATGGCTCCTCCCCCTTCAGACATCTGTCCCTCATCATATTTTTCTTTTGTTTTTCCTTTAAAACATCCTTTGTTGATTCAACTGGCTCTATGGATGATTAGAGAGCTGCCATGTAATTGAGTACTTAGTCACAGAGGTCATAGTTTCATGTGACTTGAACTAAGTGAGGGGCCTGATAGGACGTTTGCATATGAATTAGGCAGCTATAGAAATACATAGTGGCTTGTACTAAAGGATGGTGGTCGATTCCAAATCTGCCTGATTCTAATGCAACTGAAGGTAGGGACCTTGATGTGCTCACTTTCTCATTGCCGAAATAACTGAAGTGTATATTATAATGTGCTCGAAAGAGTTACAGTGCACTTTTGTATTGAATATGCACAGGCAATCAGAACTAGTATTTTGTTGGCTTCCTTAATGGCTATAAGCAATAATGCAGAATGCTGGTGGGATCATGTGGAACTTTATTTCATGCTATTTAGAAACAAAATGATGGTAATGTTGTGTTTCTGGGCGTGTCAAATCAGCAAATAAAGCAAACTATCCTTGACATCTTAAATATTCCCAGTAGAGAAATGATGTGATAAGGTGTGGTTTCTACTCCGAAGATTGAGCACAGCGGTAAAAATGCCTTATAATGGGCTGAATTAAATCAGTGAAAGCTTGTGCTTCCCATACAGAAATAGCTTTGGCAGTCAGATTGATACGAGGTACCTCTTGATGGCATCATGTATAGGGCTTCTCCTGTCTTTGATCCCATGCAAGTGAATGCTATCTGTTGCCACTTCCTTTGAGGTTGTTGCAATTTGGGTAGGCAAAACTCATATTGGCTTATAGCAGGAATAGTTGAGGCTGTTGCTTCACAATTTTATTTGAGTTGAAATTACCCAGGAGACATGGTGCTAATGGGACTTATTTTTGTGGAATTGTGTGAGGTTCATTTAAACAAAGTATTGTGGAGCACACTGTCTGAACATATTGTGTGGACATTTTTCTTCACAATTTTATTTGACAAAATGTTGCTTCACAATTTTATTTGAGTTGAAATTACCTAGGAGACATGGTGCTTATGGGACTTACTTTTGTGGAATTGTGTGAGGTTCATTTAAACAAAGTTAGTGTAGAGCACACTGTCTGAACATATTGTGTGGACATTTTTCTCTTTGTTTATTTTCTGCTGTATGGCATTGAGTATTCCCTGCAGTATAAAACTGGAGTGTTCTAGTTTTTACCATCAGTTCGCTGCCATGTTGTTGCAACTTACGTACTCTACAGATGTCTCATATTATTATGGTGCAGGGTTATTCTTTGAGCATTCCAACTGACTGGGATGATAGGGAAAGTGATGTTCCAGAGTAGGGTGTCCCAGATTAGGGCATTAATGCTTGTGAAGTGCACACAGACCTCTACTTTTTTATTTCTAGTCATGTTAAGCATGAGTGCTTTTGGGAAACGTCAATGACAGAGAATCTATTCTTATGAGTGAGGAATAAATACATAATAGAACTATGACATTAACGAACTCACATTATCATTTGATATTATGTTTGGACAAAACAAGCAAAGGAAACAGTGCAGTGAGCCCTAGAACGGGAAGAAAAAATAATGTACCTTATAGCCTAAACACGAGGACATTGTGCTAAAACATTATATAGCTAGCAGTAGGTAAATTATCGTAACTGCATCAGATTGGTTGCAAGATATTTGTACAAAATCATGTCAGTCTAGGTGTTGGATGTGTACAATTGTCAAACGACTATTATGAACACCAACAGGATTTAATTCATTAGTTCTTTTTGATAAATCTACCAGTCTAGGAACCGATATAATTTTTTTTTTCTAATTTATTCACCATGTTAAGAGTATGTTCTCTTGATTTCTGTTCCAACTAATCTTGATGCTTTTCCACACTTTTTAAAAAAGTATCTCAAGAATGCGATTTCTCTCATCGTAATTGTCGACACACTATAGTAGTCAGACGAATAATAAAAATATGGATGATTGCAGTCTTTTCTATGTTGGATGAATAAGAAGAATTAAGGTAAATTTGTCCATTTGCACTCGCATAGCTGGAAGTTGACCTGAGTATTAATCATAGAGGGTGAATTTTAATGATGTGAGCTCTATTTAATATGTAGCTTACGAGGACTCGTGAAATTTAAACTGAAATCCAGGTCAACACAAGAATCTTCTCTTCAACTTCATAGCTCTTAATTTCTAGGTTCTCCCACTACGCTTTCTTTTCTTGCCACAGAGTATTTCTAGTTGAAACCGAACACATTCTATTGTGAATTATTCCTAGAACATACAATATGATATCGTTTGTTTATTTTACAATGGTATGCTCTATATGAGGTACACTTTTGATGAAGCTAGTGTTATAGTTAGTGTCCATGTGAAAGGTCAAATGGCTGTCGAACACTTTTATATATGTTCTTTAATAAAACATAGTGGCTTGGTCAATGACATACTTCATGTTTGACTGTATTTGTAACACCTAAGAAATTTGTGTTCGTGTTTTTTGTGTATCGTGTGTTTTCTACGTATTCTACAGGCCGTGTGGAGTATTGTGTGCGGCATTAGAAGCTTGGGTTTTTATTGCGAGTGTATCTTTGTCAAGCTCTCTGAGAATTCACTTGTGGTGCATCGCCATCACAACACTTCATTGGTCTCAAGAGTTTTTCAACGCAAAAAGCTTTGTTGCTCTTGTGTAAGCGAAGCAAGCACTCGCCCACTCACTCAAGGCTTTTTCCAAGGCTTACAACTAAGGCGGTGATTAAGGCATAGAACTTGACATACCTTGTCATCCAAGTCACCAAAGTCACCGATGCCGTTTACTACGTGCGAGGGAGAACCTCAACGATCAAGGAAGACGGAGGTTCTTGGTACTATCGGAGGTCACCCATTCTAGTATCGTTCTCTTTGGAGTTTCAACATTTTTTTTGAGCTTAAAGAACAAAGTTGACAGACACTTATAGGTGTTGTTGGTTAGAGTTTGGGCTGTAAATTCAGCCTTTTAGTTTCATTTTATCGCATTACTGAGCACATACATACTATGTACATTTATGTGGATATCACTTATGTACATCCATGTGGTCATTGATAAAGCAATTATGCTTTTGCATAAAGCCTTTGGCATTTTAAAGAGGGCCGTGGTGAGGTTTTCTTAATTTGGAGATACACATTTGTCAGGGTCTCTTTGGTGATGGAGGTGGAAGACTTACTGTCTCACCATAGGAGATGTATGTTAGTTGTTCATAGATGCTCGATAAGCCTAGTTGGATTCTTTCGGTTAAGCGGTTATATGCAGTGGAGTCAGTGCTTCACTATGTAGGTTTATATATATGTACTTGCAGTGTAATGAGTTTTTCGATTTGCAATACATATGAAAAAGAAACAAAAAAGAAACCACATCAAATAAAGTGTATATGATGAGAAAGTTATATGACCTTTGCATGAAGGACATAGATAATGTTGCTGCTCATCTAAATGAGTTTGATGCTATATTCTCTCAATTACAAGCTTAGAAAATGGAGATGGATAATGAAATGAAAGCAATCTTATTGTCATGCACCTTGCCATCATCATGTGATACATTTTGCATAGCTATTAGCAATAGTGCGCCCCAAAAGCCATGGTTGAGAATTATTTCCTAATATTCTCTCTTAGGGTGTGGTTTTGTTTGTTATTTCTTGATTCTAACACTATCCCGCCTAGAGATCACTGTCCTTAATGATTAGCTCCTTAATTCCCTTGGTGTCATTAACTTGATGTCCTTACCCTCACACACTATCTTGAACTTTTCTTGTTCATAACCTTGGTCACTCGAACCCTTTTTCTCAACCATGGTGTGTTGAACATTTTTGCTCACAACCTTGGTGTTTTGAATCCTTGTTCTCAACCTTGGTGACTTGAACCCTTGTTCTCAACCTTAGTGTCTTGAACTTTCTTATTCGCAACTTTGGTGTCTAGAACCCTTGTTCTCAGCCTCAATATTTTGAACCTTGTTCTCACCCATATTTGATGATTTGAACCTCAAGTAATTGTTATCCAAGGGAAGATTCCAAGAGCTTTCCAATGTACCTTACACATCTCGATCCGATCTACGAAGCAATAGATACACTCCAATCTTTGTTGGGAAAATTTCTCAAAGCATCACATATTTTCTTTTTTTACTTTTTGAGATACCAAAGTGCTCAAGCATATTTTCTAGAGGCCATTGGGTTCCCACAACTTTTGTGGAATCCATCCATCTTGCCTAGGCTTACTTTCTAGGATCCAAAACCAATTGTTGTATCTACAAAGGAATTGAACTCATAACTTGTTAATTAGGAGCTCAATGGGCTAAGCACATGCTCCAAAACCATGGTTGATGATTACTTCCTTATCCTCCCTCTTAGGGTGTGGTTGAACCATGTCCTATCTATCATTTCTTGAATCTAACAAAAAAAAATATTTTTTCTCAATAAATGAAATCATAATTTTACAAGTAAAAATTAAAGACTTATTGTTTTTTCATGATATAACTCTTGAGAATTTAGCAGCCTTAATGAAAAGATTCATGGAAAAAGAATTAGCCAAAAGTATTGGAAAACCCATCACAATCTATCTTTGTAGATATCTTTACTATGTAAACATACACGATTAACTTTTTTTTTGGAAATTAATTTCAATAGATCTATGTGTAAAGAAAAATTGAATAACTCCAATAACCACCATCTTTGAAATTCATTTTAATGAGAAATCTGAAATTTTTCTATAAGGATAAAGATTTGCTATTGGCATGTTTGTTTTGAGCAAAACTATTTTGGATAGAGCTCATATAATGAAAAACAAATCATGGTTGTTAGCCATGTTCATGTATAAAAGTTCTTTGATGTTTGATAGTATATTTCGGTAATGATGTGTGTGAACACACTTAGTAATATCAAGGAACTGTTTTCCTCTTTAGGAGGCTTTTATCCTCGGCTTGTATATAGGCCTATAACCTTAATGGGCTAATTATCTTTGTAGATTCACTTAGTAATTGAAGCTTCTTCTTCTTCTTCCTCGTGTTGTTTGCATGCTTTCCTAGTCAAGAAATTCCAACATTTTGTGCCAAGAAATGAGGCTCATGTTGTTTACCTTGAAAACAATGAGAGAGTGAGCACATGAATGACGGAGATTCAATTGACACTTTTCTCACAAAGATGAAGTATTTGAAAGTACAATTGATTGTTGCAAATGAAGTCTTGTGAGATAGTTCATTTGTGTGGACTCTTCTTAATGTTCTTCCAAATTCTTATCAAAGTTTTTCTTTTGCTCTTTTTTTGATGAGAAAGGAAATCCAAATTCCTTGAATTTAAAGGAGTTAGTCTCTATTTTCTTGGTGGAAGATCAATCTATACAAAACAAGTCAATTATGTATGTTGAAGATCAAGCTCTCTTAGCTAGACAAAAGGGAAAAAGTGAATTGAGCTCGAGTACAAGTAAGCAAAAATCTTCTAATGGTACACAATCAAAGAAGAAAGATAAATATGAAAAGAAAATAGAAAAGCAGCAACAATTTTGAAGTACTATAAGGCAAATGATCATGTCATTAAGAGTCATCCTAAACTAGCTATAAAAGAGGCAAAGAAGAAAGAGGTTGGAATGGTTGTTGCAAAGGCATCTATTCCTCATTCACAGTTTGCAAATCTTATTTAGAATGAAGAATGGGCATTTACCACTCATTGCACTTATGATCCATATTCTCATGAATAGTTTATGTTTTTAGTGGACTTGTATGTTTAATATTGTCACAGTGGTGCAACCAAACATATTATCTCACAACACAATTTCTTCACTTCAGATGAGCCTGCTTCTCTGTGAAGTATTGCGATGGCGATGCACCACAGTGCGCTCCCCTCCTTGAGAGCTCCACGACGATATGCTTGGAGTAGAAAACTGATCTCCTAAGCCGCACGCAGTACTCCGCACAGACGCTGCAGAATACGCAGAAAACACAATACACAAGGAGCACAAAGATAGACTTCTTAGGTCTTACAAATGCGGTCGAACTTACAGTCTGTGACTGACCATGCCACTATATGTTTTATTAAAGAACATATATAAAGAAGTGTCCAGTGGCCATTTGGCCTTTCACATGGACACTAACGGTAACAATCTCCCACTAAAGGCCAATATGGCCAGATTAACTATGGGAGAAAAATAAAGAATGATAAAGAATACCTGAGTGTAAGTATACAAACTATACCTCCCACCTGATGGGCATGTTACACAGTATACAAGTGACTGCGTAAGATCGAGAATCAAGTAACCCCCATCAAGTGACAACAATGTCGAAAGCTATCCTGTGGTAGAGCTTTAGTCAAAGCATCTACAAATTATCTCGAGTATGAAACTTCTCAAGAATAATGCTCTCAGTGGCTAAGCAATCTCTAATGAAGTGATACCTCACCTCAATGTGCTTGGTCTTTGCATGATAGACCAGATTCTTAGCCAAAGCAATGGCACTCTGACTATCACTGAGTAAGCGAGGTACATGCTGAGATAAACCCATATCACAAGCAAGACGAGAAAGCCACAATGCTTCCGTACATGCCTTAGTTGCTGCAACATACTCTGCTTCTGTAGTGAAACAGCTGTACATTCTTGAAGACGAGATCTCCAAGAGATAGCACCTCCAACAAAATGAAAAATGTACCCTGATGTAGACTTCCGATTGTCTACACAACCAGCATAGTCAGAATCTGTGTAACCAATAATGGATGCTTTCCCTCTACCTAAGCATAGACACTTGTCCTTAGTGCCACTCAGATATCTCAAAATCATCTTGACCGCTTCCCAATGTTTCTTGCTAGGATTAGACATATATCTACTCACAACTCCCACTGCAAATGCAATGTCTGGTCTCGTAGCTACCATAGCGTACATGAGACTACCAACAGCAGGCTGATAGGGAATTCTGGTCATGAATTCCTTTTCCTCATCTGATTTGGGGCAGTCATCCTTGCTCAATTTCACATATGTGGGTAAAGGTGTACTCAATGCCTTTCCACCCTGCATATTGAACCGGTGAAGTCCTTTGGATATGTACTCACTTTGAGACAAGTATATGCATCTTTTACTCCTATCACAAGTAATGCGCATGCCAAGAATATGTTTGGCATCCCCCAAATCCTTCATATCAAATGTCTGACTCAACTTCTTTTTGAGAATTGACAAATCATAAGAGGACTTCCCAGCAGTCAACATATCATCGACATAAAGTATCACGCATATCAAGCTGCCATCAGAGCATCTCTTTGTGTAGAGACAATGATCCTCATTGCTCCGAGAATAGCCTTGCGACTTCATAAAAGCATCAAACTTTTGGTACCATTCTCTAGGAGATTGTTTAAGTCCGTACAAGCTCTTCTTGAGCTTACAAACAAGACTTTCCTTGCCAGGAACTACATAACCCTCTGGTTGTTCCATATAGATCTCATCTGTAAGACCTCCATGCAAGAAAGTTGTTTTCACATCCATTTGGACTAGCTCTAAGTCCTCCATTGCAACGAATCCAAGCAACATGTGCAAAGTAGTCATCTTCACCATTGGAGAGAAAATTTTTCTCAAAATCAACACCATGTTGTTGCTTAAAACCCCTTTGCAACAAGTCGTGCTTTATATTTTGGAGAAGTGATGTGAATTTCAGCTTGTATACCCATTTACATGGTAAAGCTTTCCTGCCCTTTGGCAAAGGTACTAAGTCCCAAGTACCATTCTTGTGAATAGAATCCAACTCACTCTTCATGGCACGCTCCCTCTTTACATGATCCTCTGTCTGCATAGCCTCTTTGTAGCAAGAGGGCTCATCGGCATCTGTTAGCATAACAAAATCTAAACCTGGAACATATCTATCAGGTGGATGTGAGACACGTGCAGAACGTCTTAATGGTTGTTGAACAGGAACATGTGCAGACTGATTTGGATGGACATTCTCTTGAACATCCCTATGTGCAGCATTGTTATGCATGCTAACCGGAGGACTAGTATCCTCAAACACCACTCTTCTCACTTCAACCTCCTTAATGGTCTGTTTATGCATCTTAGACTCATTAAAAATGACATCACTACTTCTGATCACTGAACGTGTTTCGGGATCCCATAAGCGATATCCAAATTGTCCTTCTCGACCATATCCAAGAAAATTGCATTTCTTTGACTTATGGTCCAACTTTTGTCTAAGATTCTTGGGTATATGAACATATGATTCACACCCAAAAACTCGAAGATGATCATAATATGGTGGTTTCCCTGTCCATAACTCTTGTGCCACTTTCAGACCTTTGGCAGTACTAGGTGAAAGGTTAATCACATGAACTGCAGTCAATACTGCTTCTGCCCAAAAACCTTGTGAGAGGTTTGCATGATGCAACATAGAGACTACTCTATCTTGAATAGTTCTATTCATCCTCTCAGCTACACCATTCTGTACTGGGGTATAAGGGGCTGTAAACTCTCTACGAATCCCTCTAGACTGACAGAAAAGGCTGAATTCATGTGAGGTATACTCACACCCATTATTTGAACGTAAAGCCTTAAGCTTAGTTCCTTTTTCAATCTCAACTGAAGCAAGCCATTTTCTGAAAGTAGGGAATACATCATCCTTTGATTTGATAGGATATACCCAGACTTTTCTAGTAGCATCATCTATGAAAGTGACAAAGTAAAGAGAACCACCTAAGGACCTAGTGGGCATAGGACCACACACATCTGTATGAACGAGATCTAAAGGCTGAATTGAAGAGTCAATGTGCGTTCTATGCACATTTTTGGTTTGCTTTCATATTGACAATGCTCACAAAATGAAAAATCAGAGAAAGATAACATAGGTAAGTAGCCAGAATGAGAAAGATTTTCCATTCCACTACGAGATATATGTCCCAAATGACCATGCCAAATACAAGCCATAGGCTGTTTAGTAACGGCTAAAAAGTGTTCTTTCTGTGATACAAATAAAGGATAAAGTGAGCCAAATTTGCTTCCTTTTGCAATAACCATATTGCCCTTTGATATACAAAAGGACTGAGCATAGAAGACCACCTTGTAACCAAGGTCATCAACTTGACCAACTGACATCAAACTGCGCGATAACTGAGGTACATGGTGTACATTATGCATAGTAAATTTTGAACCATCAATGAACTGCACAACCACATCTCCAATCCCCACAACATCACACTGGTAAGAGTCACCAAGTCTCACGGTACCAAGAGACTTTGCTGCATAATTAGAAAACCATTCTCTATGTGGTGTCACATGGAAAGAAGCACCAGAATCTAGCAGCGAGGTGTGGGAAAGAGAATCAGCCATAAGTGCCTCAAATGGCACAGTACTATCAAGTGTCAATACATCAGCATCATCAGAAATAGCATTAATTTCTTCAATCTTCACAGTCGAAGTAGATGGTGCACGTAAGTGTTTAACATGCCCATCAACATTCTGTCCTTTACCTTTAGGATTCTCACAGTCTAATACTGTAAAGTAAACATTATCTGCTAGGTGCAAGCAAATGGTAGACCTGACCATTTCATCTAACTCATCCCAATCATCTTCATCCATGTCAGGAGGCTTCTTTGAAATCCCATTTACTGGCTTCCATTGCCTCCTTTGAATCAGCACATCTTTAATCTGATTCTTCCATAGAGCAAAGTTTGTGCCATCAAATTTTCGGATCTCAAAATGGTCTTTGCCCTACAAGTTATAGCTCCTCCTTGGAACACTAGCACTAGACCCTGATCCACCGGATGTGCCTGAGAGCTCTGATGCCATGATGGTAGAGAACTGAATAGAATGATAATGGAGCTAGAAGAGTCACAAACAAATAAGTGTATCAAGGAGTAAATCAACCACTCTATAGTTGACTAAACCAGAAATCTGGAAAAATTTTGCCAGAGTATCCTCTGCAAAATTAGCATATGACCAGTGTCAGAGTATCATAAAACTGCAAGTACTGACATGTCTACCTGCATAGTGAATCACTGACTCCACTGCATATAATCAGTTACCCAATAGAAGCCAACTAGGCTTATCGAGCACCTATGAACAACTATCATACATCTCCTATGGCGAGGCTGGGTAAGTCTTCCACCTGCATCACCAAAGAGACCCTGACATCTGGGTGTCTCCCAGTTAAGAAAACCTCACCACGACCCTCTTTATCAAACATAAAAGGCTTTATGCAAAGAATGTAACCGCTATATCAATGACCACATGGACGTACATAAGCGGTATCCACAAAAGCGTACATGGTGTGCATGTGCTCAATATATGCAGTAAAATGATACTAAAAGGCTGAATACACAGCCCAAAAACTAGCCAATAACACCTGCAAGTGTCTGTCAACTCTGATGTTTTAAGCTTAAAAAAAACTTGCATAAATTTGCAGCGGCTGCTCCCACCAAAACTGAAAACCTCTCGAGAAACCTATAGTTTTACGAGTGTGGCTAAAAATACAGCCCCAAAGGTTGATATTTTTTGTCTGAGAAGTACAAAGAACACTCTTCTTGATGTTCTTGGACCTGTGTGAAGAGAACTATGTGCGAAAGTACTCCAAAATAGCTCCAAAAGACACCCCAAAAATGCTTCAGAAATAGGCTTTGAAAGCAAAAAATGAAGCTTTGAGGGACCAAAACTTGTTCAAGGTAATGTCAACCTTAGTCTTTCCCCTTCTTCACACACCACAAGAGTGTAGCTTAGTGGCAAGAGATTGCCACGGTTAAGCGAGCTCTAGGGGGAACAATACTGGGATGGGTGACCTCACAGGAAGTACCGGGAACCTCTATATTCCTTGATCGTTGAGGTCCTCCCTCGCGCGCAGCCAACGGTGACTTCGGTGACTCAGATGAAAAGGTATGCCAAGGTCTATGCCTTAGTTGCCGCCTTAGTCGTAAGAAACCGGTTCTCGCTTCGCTGGCACAAAAGGAACACAGCTTTTGCCTCGAACTGCTCTGATACCAGTGAAGTATTGCGATGGCGATGCACCACAGTGCGCTCCCCTCCTCGAGAGCTCCACGACGATATGCTCGGAGTAGAAAACTGAGCTCCTAAGCCGCACGCAGTACTCCGCACAGACGCTGCAGAATACGCAGAAAACACAGTACACAGGGAGTACGAAGACAGACTTCTTAGGTCTTACAAATGCGGTCGAACTTACAGTCTGTGACTGACCAGGCCACTATATGTTTTATTAAAGAACATATACAAAGAAGTGTCCAGTGGCCATTTGGCCTTTCACATGGACACTAACGATAACACTCTGGTGAATAATGTCATATGTACATATTAGCTCCTCTTATGTTGTTATGGGAGTTGGGAAGACTATTCTTACTGCTGCAAGTGGGAATACATTCACTTTATTAGATTCTTTATATATACAAAAAAAAAAGAATATGTTTTTCGTATCAACATTAGACAATTTTACTTAACAATGAAATTTATTGATGGTATATGTACAATTGATGATCTCTCTGATGATGAAAAAATTATTGCATCTATAATACTATGTCATGGGCTATATAAGCTCACAATTTATGGAAATTTGTGAATGATTTTTCATGTCCAATTGAAAATTCTCAGATTATTTCAACTTCAAAACTTTGACATGCATATTTTGATCATCTGAATTCTGCTTGTCTTCGTGTGCAAAAATATGAAGTGGTATCTGCTTTACCAAAATTTGAGGCACCTTCTTAACATGTTTTTGAGGGGTTGTATTTTGGGTAAAAAACAACATTATTCATTTCCCAAAGATGGTACAATAAGAGTTGAACAAAAATTGTAGCTTGTTCACACTGATGTCATATAGACACCTTCATTTGGGAATTACCTTTACTTTGTGACTTTTATAGATGATTTCTTGAGGAATGCATTTGCATATGCATTGAAATCAAAGTCCAAAGTGTTCATGTACTTCAAACTAGGATGATTCAAAGAGTTTCTAGCTATGGCTGAAAATTTTCAACATGTAAAATGAGAGCCTTATATATTTTCTAAGTTTAACGCATTTCTAGCTGAGCCTAGGATAAAGCACCATTTTAAAATTCCATATATACTTCAAAACAATGGAGTTTTCAAGAGTAAAAATAGGTCTGTTATGGAAATGGCAAGGTATATGGTAAAATATCAAGCTTTACCACATAGCCTTTGGCTTGACTCTATTATGTGTGTAATAGATGTACTTAACAAGTGTCCCAATAAAGCATTGTAGTCTATAAATCCTTATAAGGCTTAGCATGGTTGTAATTCATTTGTTTTTCATCTTCATGTTTTTGGTTGTTTGACATATGCGTTAGTGCTTGAGAAATAACATAGAAAAACGATGATAAGGTTGTGAAATGTATTTTTTTTGTAGAGTTATGAAAGTCAGGGTTATCATTTGTATCATCCACCAACTAAAATGTTTTTGGTTGGTCAAGATGTAATATTTGGGGAGGATGAAATTCAACTGCCACTTTCATGTACATAAGAGATATTAGTTAGCTCCAAGTATGTGTATGACACTATGTTGTCTTTTTTTCGCTATTGGGAAATCAAGTGTATCTTCCAATGAGGCGATTTCCCAGTCTATGCAAGTTTGCAATGAATGTACATATAATTGTTATCTTGATGTTGATATACATGCTTCACTTTTCGATGAGAGGGATGACATTGAAGAGGCTAACACTATGCGTAAATGATTGGTGCATACTTTGAGAGATAACAAGTTAACTACACCGTTGTCATAACATACACGTCCAGGACCTCATAGTGATTCTTTTGCATCAAGTTGTTATGCAATGGTTGTTTCTAGTCTTTATGATGAGAATCAGATTTTTTCTTTTGACAAAACACATAATATAGAATATTGGATGATTATTATGCAATCAAAATATGGTGCTACTATGAAGAATGATACTTGGTCTTTATGTGTTGTGCCTCCTAGGAAAAAGGCCATTGACACCAAATAAGTCTAGAAGTTGAAAAAGAAGCTTGATGATAGTATTGATTACTATAAGGCTAGGCTTGTAGCCAAAGGTTATGCTCAAGAGAAGGGCATTATTTTTATGAGACTTGTGCTGCTATGTGTAATTTCCCATAGCATCTCTAGACTTGCAACTCATAATGGTTGGAATGTACATTACTTAGAAATTAAAAGTAAATTTTTGAATGATGATTCACATGAAGAAGCATATGTATTTCAACCTCGTAGGTTAAATAAGGCATTGTGTGGATTAAAGCAAGCTTAATGTGCTTGGCGTGAGAAGATACATGCTTTCTTGTTAGCACATGGATTATGATATAGCGTGAAGATGATGTAATTCTTATCATGATTGTGTATGTAGATGATATGTTAATCATTGGTCCTAATGAGACATATACTTTATATTTTAAGGTTGATTTAAATGCCTCTTATGAAATGTTAGATTTGGGGCATTTTCACCACTAATTGGGAACTTAGCTTATGCAAACTAATGGTGGTATCGCTTGTGGAAAAACTGAATAGACACTTTATTGTAGTTTTTTAGCCTTGAAGAATGTAAAACTATTGCTATTCTTATGGAAATAGGTTTATCATTGAGTGTTAATGATGTTGGAGATGTATTTGATGTTGATCTCTATCAAAAAGTTGTTAGATGCCTCATCTATGTATGCATCACTTAGTCCAATATTCAATTGTTGCCATCAAAGGTCAAGAGCATATGGTTTATTGCTTGCATAAGGATTTATATGGACTTAATCAAGCTCCATGTGCATGGTATGACAAGATACACAAGCATTTGATTTCTCTTGTTCTTATGTGTATTCCAATTGAAAGCACACTTTATATAAGCAAAGATGGGATTGATCTTATAGTGCTTGTCCTTTATGTTGATGATAGAATCTTGAATCGGTCATGTGATGAGAAAATTAGCATGTTTATGGCTGATTTTAAGATACTTTTGATGTCACATATCTTGGCCTTTTAGAGTATTATCATGGCATCCAACTTGTATCCATTGAGGGAGGAGTTCTTATGCATCAAACAAAGTATATTGAGAAACTACTTCAGCATTGAGTTTCCACACTCCTTTGATCATAGCGAGGCATGGGCTTTTGTAGCATGGTGTAAACTACTTTAGTGACTCCCAATTTATTCGATCATGAGCTTGAGCGTTTGGATGAAGTGTGGGTCCACCCTTTCCTCACTCAAAATATATTCAATTAATGCTCTACCTGCACTAAAGGATAGGCAATGTCTTTCTTGCAAACTCGTGATAGTGTCCTAAAGCCTTTGTGATTGTGTAGTATAAGCAAGGGCTCCTACCACTTCCCTTTGTTGTTCATCATGCTGCTCTTCTTTTTCCTCTTCATCTTCTTCTTCGTCTTCTCCAACCGGTTCTTGTTGTCCTTGTTCTTCATGTGGTTGTTGCTGCTACTCCCCTTCTCGTTCTTCTCCCGATTCAAGATTGACCTCCTAAAGGATTCTTTCAAAATTTGCATGACTAAGCTCTTCCAAGAGAACTCCTCCCGGGAATTCTAGATCCAATGGCACTAGTGGGAAAATCAAACTCAATGCATCTCTGCTTCGCCTTGGCATCTTGAGTGTAAAGGGCCTGACTACTCTTTGTGGCATGGGAGATATGTTTGGGGTCAAGGTGGCACCCCTGGGTTGTGCACAAGGTATGGATCCCCTCATTCTCTTAGATGGTGGAGCAAAAGATTTTGTGCTTTTAAACTATTGTACTCTATTCTAGGATAGAGCTCTTTGAATCGAAACGTCATGAGCAAGGCACATATAGATTATTCGAGTGAGGGTGCAACAACCATGTAATACAGGCTTGTGTGGCCACCTCTTACATGCTTAATGAATTTGATCACTAATCCAATGTGGCAAGTTGATTATCATGTTCTATGTGTTAGTAAGATGCAAGCTAAACCATATCTTTTTATGGGGCTTCGTGAATCTATCCTACCCTGGGAATGCAAAATAATGCATGCACATTCTCAAGTGTACTTTGATATTCGGTGTGATTGCTACCATATCGTTTAGCTTTGTTAGGTTCGTATTCTTCATGTTTTCTGGGACCAATCCTTCTTTTTTAATGCGAATATGCATCACTCTCATGTCTAGGGCTTCTCGCACTAAGTTATTGGTCAGATGGAATCTCTTCAACACATTTCCACACATTAATGATGGAACTACATAGGTGCTTGAAGCTCTGGAGTCTAGGTGGGAGTGAGTGAGTTGATGAGATAAAAGCACCACATGAAGTCTAGTTTTGGGAGTCTGGTAGCAAAATATTCTGCCAAGCCTACTCTTTGCCACACATGTCTTAGATCAGCTCCATTCTAAAGCTTCTCAAATTCTCTCATCTATGAGTTCTTATTAACTCTCATAGTGTGACCCATGGGTGGATCATGTATCAGGATAATTTGAATTGCTAGCATCTTTTCTGGCCATTCTTTAGGTTCCTTTGATATGGGCAAGCTCTCCATGTCAGTTGTTTGATAAGTAGTCCCAGCTTGCAAACTTATTCCTATCATATCTGCCATTGTGCCCGTGATTATGGTTGCATGTGAATCTACTAAAGTAAGAATATCATATTAGCATTGCATTAGAAACAAGATGATAGCTTGTCCCCTTTACAATACCAACATTATATTTGTGTTTATTTAGCTAGTTTCGGTGAGGTGTGGTGTGAATATGAGTGGTTGTTAAGGGTCAATCACTTCCCTATATGCATACTCTAGATGTGAAATGTACTCAGAATGCCTCTATACTTTGGAGGGGGATTTTTACATGATTGGATCAGGGGGTTTAGAGCAAAGTTTGAATCGCCAAATGTCCCTTATGGGATTACAAATCTTAACATTAGTGACCTTTATAGGTGTCAGAGATAATTCTACCCGGATTTCGAGCTTTTTAGGTACTCATTTCCAAGTAGACCTAGGTGTGATTTGATGTGCTGAGTGTTGAGATATCAAGCTCAACATGTGATGATCTAGGATGACATGTATCAATTTTTATTTCTCTGACATGTATAACGATCACACCGGTATATGTCAGGGATACTTCATTGAGCTTTATTAGATTAATCTACAGAGGGTGATGACACATTTGTTTCTTGCCAGCTCACTCATACGCGAACATTAGGTTTTTCCTTATGTACTGGACTTTATGTATTGCACTTGTTGTATTCTTGTTTTTAGGTCATTCTTGTACATTCCTTTTATGTAATAGAAGAAGAAGAAGAAGAAGAAGAAGATCATTCTTCCTTGCCTCAATTTGTGTGTGTGCTTCTTTTTGATCGTGAGAGTGTGTGTGTGTGAGCTCTCTTCCTTATCTCCTTCCTCATGGCATGGTATTAGGGCCAGTGTGGCTGTAGAGAGCTCGTGGAGAAGGCCAATGGTGAAGACATTCAGACAAAGAGATTGAAAGACAAGGAGACAAAGAGAGATAGACAGAGAGATAGATGACTAGATGTATATATAGATAGATAGATAGATAGATAGATAGATAGATAGATAGATAGATAGATAGATAGATAGATAGATAGATAGATAGATAGATAGATAGATAGATAGATAGATAGATAGATAGATAGATAGATAGATAGATAGATAGGCAGATAGGCAAATAGCTTAGATAGATAGATAGATAGATAGATAGATAGATAGATAGATAGATAGATAGATAGATAGATAGATAGATAGATAGATAGATAGATAGATAGATAGATAGATAGATAGATAGATAGATAGATAGATAGATAGATAGATAGATAGATAGATAGATAGATAGATAGATAGATAGGCAGATAGGCAAATAGCTTAGATAGATAGATAGATAGATAGATAGATAGATAGATAGATAGATAGATAGATAGATAGATAGATAGATAGATAGATAGATAGATAGATAGATAGATAGACAAACAGATAGATAGATAGATAGATAGATAGATAGATAGATAGATAGATAGATAGATAGATAGATAGATAGATAGATAGATAGATAGATAGATAGATAGATAGATAGATAGATAGATAGATAGATAGATAGATAGATAGATAGATAGATAGACAAACAGATAGATAGATAGATAGATAGATAGATAGATAGATAGATAGATAGATAGATAGATAGGTAGATAGATAGATAGATAGATAGACAAACAGATAGATAGATAGATAGATAGATAGATAGATAGATAGATAGATAGATAGATAGATAGATAGATAGATAGATAGATAGATAGATAGATATATAGATAGATAGATAGATAGATAGATAAATAGATAGATAGATAGATAGATAGATATATAGATAGGTATGTAGGTAGGTAGCATTAGGGCAAAAAACACCTGAAAAAGGGGTGTTTGCTAATGATGGATTAAGAAAATTGACAAATAGGGTCTTTCCATGTGTACAAGAATATAACATTCTTGTCTCTTTTAATCATATGAAGTAATGTTTTTTTTAAGAAAATATGCTTAAAAGTGCCACTTAAGTGATAGGTTTTCTTGATTTCAGTGTACAAAGAAATGATTTTTGAAGATATGAAAATTTTATGTTCACAAAATTGAATGATGTTTTGGTCACAGTTGATACATCAAATCAAAAGATTCCATTTCACTTCCACATGTACAAAGTTTTTTTGTCGATAAATACTCACAAAATTTGTGAATCTTGGGTTCCCACTTTGGGCGTTCTCTACTCTTTCTCTGAGTGTTTGAATGGCTTCTACTTCTCGTTGAACTTTCAATCGTGTAACCTCATGTGAGGTTTACAAGAGAAGAGAGGATTCTTTATGGAAACCTCTTTCTGTGAAGCTTAATGATTGGGTGACTATGCTTCCTAGTTGTAGAGGTGCCCATAAATCAAGCGTACTAAAAGAGATGACACAAAAAACCATTGGAAAGGTCATATTTTAAGTTTTAAAGTGAAGAGAGATGGTTGGTTTGCAAAAGTTTAAGATGTATATAGTGCTAAGGATCTCGTGCTAGACAATCATCTGTAATTCCTGTCGTACTGTAAGTGAAGTTTAACAATGCTCTTTCATCAATTTCATTTGTTTTTGTACTAAAACATATATGTTTTTGTATTGCAGATATTTTTCCTTCCAATATTCTTGAGTGGCAACCTTTTGAATGTTTGACAAGAACATTCAAAGTCCTTCATAAGGATTATGTAGAAATTTTGTATGCAAATAAATCTGTTCAAATTTTCAATAACATTCAATTATTTGTCTACTTTGCAGATTATCAGGTGCCATCAGGGAGGAGTGCTTATGGAAATCTTGTACATCTGCCTCCTCCTTGCATCTCTTCATTAGAATGGGATGCTCTTGATCATTCAATAGTTTCAAGTTTTTTATGCAAAATGAAAGATGATGTCCAAAGGGCAATATCTGCAAGCCGAATTTCTTGAAGGATAAAGATTGAATGATTTCTTGATCTTCACATTTTGTAGCATGTTTTAAAAACATGTTATTACAGGAAACAAAAACAATATGGTTGAATAGGAGAGTTCCAATTTTAGAGATTGATGATGTTTTAGGTAGGGAATGTAATATAAAAGAAGATCAAAAGTTAGGAGACATCATTTTAGGTAAAGTTAGCCCAAATTCTCTTTCAATTTCATATCAAATATCTCGACAATCAATTGTTTTAGGACATGATTACAGAAGATGGAAAAAAAAGCTTGGATTTTGGATACCCTTGGATATCCAGATTTTCAACCTAGGAAAATAATTTTCACTACAAATAGGATACTAAAAAATATAAGGGAGCTCCTAGAGTTCCTTGATGAGGTTTCATCACAATTCAGATTCTCAATTGATGGTGCAATGGTAAACATTAGATCAGAGAAAACATTATCTTGCATAACTTGTCTACCAGCCAAGGTGATCAAGTTCCAACCCTTAAGAATGTCACCAATCTCGCCCTTTTTCTTCTACTGAATACATCTTTTTGTTTTATTAAGCTCACCATATTCATATTGGCATTGTTTTGGTTTGTGTCATCACTCTTTTAAGTTTTATATTGTGCAAAGACTTTTATAGGTTAAAGAATATCTCCATTGACCAAAAGCTTTTATCATTGTCTCAAACATGCAACTATTGTGCAAAAATACATCTCTTTTTTATGTAAACCATGATATTGATATTGGTATTGTTTTGGTTTATATCATCACCTTTTTAAAATTTCTATTGTGCAAAGACTTCTGTTGTGCAAGGTTTCTATTGCTCAAGATAAAGATAAGAAGCTCTCCATGTTACTTGTCCAAACAAATTCTAATGGTCAAGGTAAGGATAAAAAATTCTCCATGTTACTTCTAAGTAAGATAGAGCAATAAGGTAGGAATATTTCAAAGTGGGGGAGCTTGGAGGACATGAAAAACTCAAGAGATAAGAGGTAGTGAAGGTTCTTCGAAGGTGCTTATCGCTTGAATTGGTTGTCTTTCTTTTTCTATGTTAATGGGTTTTGTGAGACCGATTCAAGCAATAAGGGCCAATTGAAGTTCTCGGACTACTCTCCTGGCTTGAATCAGTCGTGATTTTTGTGTGGGTGAAAAACATAGATAAGAGCATCAAGGATTACATGGAGAAGATTGGAGGATATAACTGATTCAAGTGACTAGGGGAAATGGAGGATTTCGGAGTGCCCTAATCACTTGAATTGGTCGTGTCCTCCAATCTTCTCCATTTTCCTTCACAAGCCCAATTGTTCAATTCCATATCATCAAATCATGTTTAGTGGCTTTTGTGTGGGTGAAAAACATAGTAAAGAACATCAAAGATTACAATATGGAGAAGATTGGAGGATACGACCGATTCGAGCAACTAGGGGCAATGGAGGATTTTGGAGTGCCCTAATTGCTTGAATTGGTCGTTGTTGCTCTAGCACAATGGTAAGTACCACATTAAGAAGTTCCACCTCCTTAATGTCAATCCATGGAATAGATAGGAGTGATATGAAGATCATGAACGCATGAAGAAGTGAAAGTGAAGATGAGAAGCATGAAAATGCACACACACATACACACACAAGGAAGAGACAAGCGAGACACAATGGAAGGTAGAAAGTAGACTCTATTGCTCAAAAACACTATTACAAGCTCAATCTAACTCTAAGCTCTTCTCATCTCATGGGGAATCTGGCCTGGGAGGTTTTGAGTGAGCTACCACTTGAGCTTGAAGATCGAGTACACATGCCTATAAGGTAGTGAGTTTGTCAAAGAGTTATGGGGGTGTGATTTCGAGAGCATTTTGTGGTTGTGCCGGTTCCTTGAGTAGTAAGGCTTTGTGATCTGCATGTAGCTTCTGATATTCTTCATTGATTTTATTGTGGTCATCGAGTAATCACGCATGATCATCCAATAATACTTGCATGGTCTCAGAGGGGACCACTTTGAATCTGCTGGGACTTAATGGTTCATGATGTCAATCCATCGCAGCTTCAAAGTTCTTGCGATTTTGCTCTTGTAGCCTTTGGTTTTCTTCTTTGGCAGCTACGAGATGGCATCTTAATAGTCCCATATTTCATGTGAGTGTGGTGTTGTGTACTGTCTCAGCATGTAAAAGATTTTCTACATTTGTGAGGGATTGTTTAGACTTTTGTTCTGATTCTAACTCCAAGGAGTGATAAGCCTCACGTAGTTTGTCATTGCGTACATTCAGGGAAGCATTCTCAATGCTCAAAGAATTTAATTGCACCTCTAATTGTGTAGTGGTCTGCTGTAATGCCTGGTAGTTGCTTCCGAGAGATGCAAATTCATCTCTGACTTGGGTCATGCATGTGAACATTTGACAAAATGCGGTGTCGAGAGTGGGTGATAACAATAATGGTGCGGTGTGTGAAGATGATGCTAGTGTGGTTGTTGATGCAGGGGAAGGGGAATTTGAGGGTGAATGCAGTGGTGACCATAGAGAATTGTGATGTGCCGAGATGTAGTGGTGAAATGGTGGATGTGAGTGGTGGTGCTATAGGTGGTGAAATATCCATGTCACTAGATGTGGCATCTAGTGCACTAATAGTGAATAGTGGTGTGACAGTGGGTGCATTAGTGGGTGTGAACATGGGATTTACAAAGGAGGAGAAATATATGACCTGTTGAGTTTCATGGATGGCTTGATGTAGAGGAGAAGGTAGAGGTGATGCAGTCAGATGGGGAGGGGATACAGGAGAGAAGGTCATAGGTTGAGGGAAGGGGAAAAGAGGTCATGAAGGAAGGGGAAATGAAGGAAAAGATGGGGTAAATGGGCTATGGGGAATTAGGTGTGATGTACTAGGGGCAAAGATTTCTGGAATATCTTGTGTGATGGGAGGTGCTATGGCTTCTACTACAACACTTACTATGAATGAGGATAATGGAGGTGAGCTAGGGTGGCCAGGGGAAGCCGAATGTACAGGAGAGGGAAGAGTTTTGATGGGAGTGGAGGTGATTTTGATGGTGGTGGCCTATATGGAGGTTGATGGTAGTGGTGGGGAGTCAATGATGATTGTAATTCCTACTACAGGTGATTCGAGTGGGGGTTCAACTATTAATTGTGCCTCTTCTAGATGTTGGGAGGACTGGGCATCGGTGGGCATGTGGATGTATTGACCTGGTTTGGACATCTTATGGATTCCTCGAGGGTCGAATTTTCATAAAGGTTTCCTCTTCAAAAAATGAAGTGCTTCGACAGTTCCCACAGATTTGACTAGTTCATTAAAGCCTTGAATGAAGTGCTTCACTTGTTTTTGTCAGATCGAAGTTTCGAAGCTATCTCCACCTTTGTTTTGAGCCTGCAAGGTGGGGCCCATAGTAAAACTAGGTCAGTTTGCAAAACTATAACTTGTGTCGTGTTCGGCAATACTTCCATATCCAAAATTTCAAGCGATTTCGTGTACTGTTGATACACGAAAACTGTGTTTTGCTAAGATCAAAGTGTCATGCTATAGTGCCACAATGTTCAAGCAGAAGTGTTGCTTGTAGTGCTTTCCAGTGTTGTGAATTGCTGCAGAAATGGCAAACGCAGATGGAATGAGTCAGCTTATGAGCGATAAGCTGGACAAGAACAACTCCCATGCTTGGAGATTCAGAATGACAAATTTCGTGATGGGAAAAGGCTATTGAAAGTACATTGAAGGAGAGAATGAAAATGCTCTACAGTTACCAGAGAGGAATCCAACTAGAGAATAGTTAAGTGCATATGAGGAATGGAATCAAGGAGCACGAAAGGTAATGTACTGGCTATTTGTTAGCATACAAGATAGCATGATTGGACACATACAAGATGCCAAGACTCCGAAAGAGGCTTGGAATAGTTTGGTCACTTTGTATGAGACCAATACAAAGGCACAGAAATTGCAACTCAAGAGTGAGCTGCATACTGTGGAGAAAAAGAGCATGTCAGTAAGTGACTACACCCTGAAAATCAAAAGCATATGTGAGTCACTTGCATCTATTGGTGTGAATGTAGATAATGATGATAAGGTGGAAGTGTGCCTTCGTGGTCTAAGAGCTGCATATAAGCAGTTCAGGACTTCCATATAGACCAGGGAAAATATTCCCAATTTTGCTGATCTGGTGTCCATGTTGATTATTGAAGAAAAGAATCTTGGTGAGGAGTCAAACCCTCAAGGAAAATTTAGTTCTGAGCAGTTACTCTACTCTAGCAGAGGAAGAGGCAGAGGTAGAGGTTTTGGAAGTGGAAGATGAAATAAAACCAAAGTCAACAACAGAATTATGCAAGAAGTAGAGGATAGTTTCGAGGCAGGGGGAGCCAAAGAGGTCACAGAAATTTCCAAAGAAATGATTTAGGTAATGACAATAAAGGATGTTGGAATTGTGGTAAACCTGGACACTTTGAACGTGATTGCAGGTTGAAGAATCAAAATAACAGAAGGTAGCAAAACAACTATGCATCCACAAATGTAGATGATTCTGAGAAGTTGTTCATGGTTCAATATCACATGATGAATACGATGTCTGCTGGTGTTTCAAAATCGAATGATAATGCTTAGTATGTTGATTCAGGTGCTTCAAATCACATGACCAGTCACATAGAATAGTTTAGTACTTTGCAAAAATTATTAGTTTCTGGATATGTTGAAACAGATGATAACACATCACACCCTATCGAGCATACAAGAAACATAGCATTGTCTATGGAGGACGGGAAGGTAAAACATCTTGATGATGTGCTTCATGTTCCAAATATATCTAAGAATCTGGTTTCTATTGGACAAATGGTTGACCAAGGATTACAAGTTAGGTTCAATGCTAATTGGTAATATGTAGAAGAGTACAAACAGGATGGATAATTGATTGCCAAAGGAAACAAAATGGGTAGGATGTTCACCTTAAATGTGAAAATTCTTGAAATGAATGCATCCATGTTTGCAAAAAGTGCAGGATTTATTGCTGATATAGAGATCTAGCATAAACGAATTGGACATGCAAACTTGTAGAGGCTCAAATTGATGTAGTCCAAGGAGATTGTCAATGAACTACCAAATTTCAAAGTTGCATAAATGCAAAATGTATGTGCAACATGTCAGTTTGGTAGAAAGTCAAGAGCATCATTTCCGCATGACAAGCATGTTATTGAGAATGTGCTCGAAATAGTACATACAAATGTTTGGGGTCCTACAAAGGCCACATCTATGGGTGGTTGCAGATTTTATGTTACTTTCATTGCTGACCATACACGAAAAGTGTGGGTATATTTCATGAAAGAGAAGAGTGAGATGTTCACTCACTTCCAAAATTTTAAAGCTATGGTGGAAAAGCAGATAGGGAAGTATATTCAAACATTAAGGTCTGATGGAGGAGGTGAATATATGTCAAACAACTTTCTTAAAATTCATGGAATTTGATGTCAATTTTCATGCATGTACACACCACAATAGAATGGTGCTGAATGCAAAAACAAACATATTGCAGAAATAGCAAGAGCCTTAATGGCTGAGAGGAATATGCCTCATTGTTATTGGGCAGAAACTATGCATACTGTTGTATATGTCATGAATAGAACTTCGACTGCTGTAGTACATCAAGTTACACCAGAAGAGAAGTTTACATGTAAAAAGCCAAACTTATCACATCTGAAAGTTTTTGGTTGTATTGCATATGTACATGTTCCAAATGAGTTGAGGACAAAGCTTGATGCAAAAGTAGAAAAATGTGTCTTCATTGGATACTCCCTTGAGAAAAAGGTGTATAATGTTATAACCCACTCACATGACAGGTCAAGGTGAGCATAGATGTGGTATTTGATGAAATGTCAAGCTTCTATGCAGATGCCAAAGATGGGCTTAATATTGAATCAAATGACAAAGAAAATGCTAAAAAATCAAGTCCAGAATCTCAAGTTTTGAGTGGACCGTATGCATCACCAAGCAATAGTTCCAACTCAAATCCATGGAGTGGAAGATTGCATGGAAATTTCAGTCCAGCAAATTCATCAAATACATCCAAGAAAGGTAAAGATTTTTTTTTTGCTCGTAGTAAAATATGTGTAGGTTTTGAAGACGTTGATGGAGATTCAAGCGGTTCATAAAAGAGCCTTGATGAAGAGCTTGGATTGCGCTTTATGAAGACTCGAGGTGTAAGAAAGGCACATGCAGATGATACAAGGGGAAGTGACCCAGGACCAAGAAGATCTGGGAGGATGTGGAATTCAGTGCAACCATTGACATATGTCACTTACACGGCTCGTCATTGTGCCTACATGGCCAAGGTAATACAAGATGCTGAACCTTCTTGTTTTGAAGATGCAATTGGAAATGCGGATTGGGAAAAAGCTATGGATGAGGAGATGGCTGCACTTTTTGGAAATGATACATGGAAGCTAGTCCCATTGCCCCAAGGAAAGAAACCCATAGGCTGCAAGTGGGTTTACAAGGTAAAGCACAATGCGGATGGTAGCATAAGCATGTACAAGGCATGATTGGTAGCAAAAGGATATGCACAAACATATGTCATTGATTATGAGGAAACATTCAACCCTATAGCTAAATCATCTACTGTCAGAACACTTGTTGCATTCGTTACAACAAAATGATGGAATTTGCATCAGATAGATGTGAAGAATGCTTTCTTACATGGTGAGTTACACGAAGAAGTATACATGGACCAGCCACAAGGATATGAAGATTCAAAGCATCTAGAATATGTTTGCAAGTTCCAAAAGGCTTTGTATGGGTTGAAGCAAGCTCCTCATGCATGGCATGCAATGATTGCTGATTAATTAACCACCATTGGGTTTTCTATCTGTGATGTAAACACTTCTTAGTCACTCTTCATGCACACTTTGCACTTCACTTCTCTGCCTCGCACACTGTGTGTCTCTTGCACTTCTCTCTATTGCCTCACTTAGACTATGCTCACCTTGTTTAGTCTTGCTTACACTTGCTTGGTCCAAGAATAGTCCTTGCCTTGATTTGAGTGTCGATTCACGTACGCTCCTAACTGCGAGAGTATCTTGGTGCTCACTTTGATGTCCCAAGATTGTCTCCACAAGTGCCAGCCAACGAATCCCTGTTTTGTCCTGTAGTGACTTTAGGCTAAAACAAAAATTTTAATTGGGGAGGCATACTTTCACTTCTACGTACGCTGCCGCTTCACATACCTTCACATTTTCCTTTTAATTCTTCACTTGTGCATTTAAGAGATGGTTCACCTGAACTTTCCAACACTTTTAAAAACACTTTGAACCTTAGGGAAATTAGAGAAATACCTCTACAACTTGCAACCAACTTTCTCCAATTTACCCTTTGTGAACAATTAATTGTGCACTACCTATGCACTTTGACACCTGAACTTCGAACACTTTGACTTTGCCCATGTTGACTTTGACCTTGACCACCTTGAATTTGATTGACTTGACTTTGACCTTTTGACTTTGACTGTGGTTGACTTTGATTGTAGTTGACTTTGACCAATATGACTTTTATGGGCTCAACAATTATGCATGTTGCAAATCAAGCTTTCTTAGCTAGTTAGAGGATCAAAGGAAAATGAAGCTCATGTACTGGTAAGAAGAAATTTGCTAATGCTCCACAATTGAAGAAGGAAGATAAGGATGAGAAGTAAACAGAAAACCAGTTTTGCAAATACTATAAGGGAAATGATATTTTATAAAGACTTATCCAAATTTGGTTGCAAAAGAGGCAAAGAGGAAAAAGTTTAAAATTGTGTTGTAGAGGCCTCTACACCTAAAATAGAGTCTCCTGATCTTGTTTAGAATCAAGAATGGGCATTTACTATTGTTTGGAAGTATGATCCATCTTCTCATGAGCAATATATGTCTGTAGTAGCCTCAGATATTTGGTACTTTGATACTATGGTAACCAAACATATTACCTCATACCCTAGTTTCTTCAATTCACTTGAGTCTACCCCTACAGGGAATAGTGTCACATGCACTAACAACTCCTCTCCTTGTAATGGGAGTTGATAAGATCATTCTAACTACTGTTGATGGTACTTCTAAATACAAAGCATCTTGTCAGATGCTTTGTATTTGCCATTGATCAAGAAAAATCTATTGTTAGTTTCAGCATTATTCAGAATTGGTTTGGTTGTCAAATTTGTTGATGATAGATATATGGTCCATGATCTCTCAAGTGGTGATGTTATTATTTCTTCTGGCATTTTATGTCATGGGATATATAGGCTCATGGACTATACAAAATATATGAGTGATTTCGCATGTGCAATTCAACATTTCTGAGGCTATCTCAGATGCAAAGCTTTGGCACGAACTCTTTGGTCATCTGAATTTCGCTACTTTGCTGCACTTGCAAAAATCTCAAATGGTGTCCTCTCCACCCAAAATTGAGGCACCTTGAAAGCTATATTTTTGGCGGAATGCAGTGTTCCTCATTCCAAAAAGATGGTCCAATTGGAGCTTCTCATAAGTTGCATCTCGTTCATAGTGATGTTTGTGGCCCTATACAGACACCTTCTTTTGGGAACTACCTATACTTCATGACTTTTATTGATGGTTTCTCTAGGCATGCATGGGAGTATCCTTTGAAAAAAAGTCCAAAGTGTTTGTGTGATTCAAAGATTTTTTGGTTTTGGCCGAAAATTTATCAGCATGTAAATTGGGCACCCTCCATTCTCATCAAGGGAGGGAATACATGTGTTCTAATTTTAATGTATTTTTGGCTAAGTGTGGGATAAAACATCAATTTATAGTGCCATATACACCTAAAAAATGGATTTGTTGAAAGAAATAACAAGTCCCATGGAGATGGCAAGGTGTGTGGTCAAAAGTCAGCCTTTACCACATAGCTTTTAGCTTGAGGTTGCAATGTGTACCGCATATGTACTTAACAGGTGTCCCAACAAAGCACTACAATTGATCATTCCACATCAGGTTTTCCATTATTGCAAGCCATCTGTTGCTCATCTAGATTTCTTTAGTTGTCTTGCATATGTATTAGTGCCTAAACAACAATGTAGGAAATTGGATGATAAAGTAGTAAAATGTATTTTAGGTGGATACAATTTTGAATGCAAAGGCTATCATCTGTATCACCCATAGACTAAACTCATTTTTTTTATTTATGATTTTCTTTTTTGTGGAAGATGGAATTCAACCATTAATTTCATGTACTAAAGAGACATCAATTAGCTCTAAAGATGTGTATGACATTGTTGCCTATTTTTATAGGCAGATAGTCAAGTGCTAGACCAAATGAGGCTAGCTTCAAATCTAAAGATGTCTCTCACTCTATCGTTGTATCATATGTCAACTAGCAATACATGTATACTTCATATTCATTGCTACATGGATCTTTGTTCACTATCATAGTACATTGTGTAAAATCTATCAAGTTTTTTGAGTCATTTCTATGTGTATATAAATTGCTTATCCAATCTATCTATTGAAGTAAGAAGCTAGGAATGTGTTCAGCATGCATATAAATTTTCATAGTCATTGGATCCATAGATCTTGAGTGATGTGTAAATCTATGTGACTACATCTATGTATCTCCTTCTTCCTAACAAGTTAGGATTACTACCCCGAACTTTTATGTACGTTGCTCTGTGTGTAGTCCTCTAAATTCATGAAATAACTTAGTACATCTCACTTAACACTTCATTTGAAGGTGTGCAAAATTTCATGGGTCAAATGCTACCAGTATGTGAGCTTTGAGTAAAACATTGAGTGCCTTCTTCCATAAATAAAAGATTTTCTCAAAGTGCTAACTTATTTTTTGGCATAGATTTTTGGGATGCTTAGGGAGTCTATTTCAATGGAGTAATATGGTGGTCTAAATGCATATATTGCAAGCTTAGGGAGTCCATTTTTGTGGAGTTATTGAGGCTAGTCTAGAGCAGGGATTTTTCAAGGCCCTCACTCCTTAGAGTGGCATCAGAGCATAGTCAAATATTGGACATTATGGGTAATGGATTCCCCTAATCTATTGAAAAATTGGATCGAAGCAACTACTCAGCATGGTCTCTAAGGTTGGAGTCTTACTTGCAATGGAGAAACCTTTATGTGATATATCTCAAGAGATGAGATGATGCTTGTACTTAGAAACAAAGTCCAAACAACTCAAGATGAGCAAGAAAGGTTGAATACCTGGTTTCCAAAGCATGCTTTTGCAAGGTCATACATTCTAAACTCTATCTTTGATTCCCTACTTCCTCATATTAAGAACTATAAGACCTTGCAAGAGACATGGAATGATTTGGAAGCATTCTTATCCTCTAGTACAAAATCTAGGAAGAATGAGTTGTGGATGGAGTTCACACACTTAAGAAGATGTCCAAGCAAAGTGTGATTGATTTTATCACTAAGATGAAGGATATTGTAGATCAACTTGGGAGCATTAGAGAAATTATTGATGAAGAGTAGATTTTGAGGCACGTCATCAGTGGAATCAAGGATGATGACAAATGGTAAGCTATCACCACAACCATGGATCTATACATGGATATGCAAGTGCCATATTTCAATATATGCATGGGCCTCTTCACTTATGAAGCCAAACTCATGAATAATGACAAAAAACCAAAAATGTAACCTGTCCTCTACTCTTTATTGGTGGAGTTCGAGATCTGCGCAAGCACATGAATAGCACAAGGAAGAAGAAGAAGCTTGGAGCACAACACACAATACTAAATGTATTACCAACTAGAATGTGCAAAGATAAGTGACCCATTAGGGCAATATGCATATATAGAAGCCGGGGGAAAGACCTCCTAAAGAGGGAGAAAAGTGCCACAACGGTCCTTGAGAGTTCACACACATCACTACCTAAATATACCAACAAATCCCCCCTGTGCGTGATGCGGTGAACAAGGAGTTGGCACTCATGTATAAGGAAGTTCCAAGCTATGTGGAATCAATCCACAAAAGGAAGTAAGCCCAAAGCTTTGCGGAAAGCTACAAACTTCTCCCTAGGCAAAGCCTTCGTGAAAAGGTCTACAATGTTCTCCTGCATGGGAAACATATGCCAAGATGATCTCTCCAGTAGAGAACCTCTCCTTGAAATAATGATAATGCATTTCAATGTGCTTAGTGCGAGCATGGAACACACGGTTCCTTGCAACTGCCAATGCACTCTGACTATCAGTGAAGATGGTGGTGGAAAATGACTTACCAACACCCAAATCAGCCATAAGGCATCTGAGCCACACACACTCAACAATTGCTATGAAAGCTACCCTATACTTAGCCTCACAACTCGAAGTGGCCACGATAGGTTGCTTCTTGTTCAACCAAGATATACATGAGCTACCAAGCATGAAGCAAAATCCAATAGTGGACACACGAGTGTCATAGCAACCAGTCGAGTTAGAGTCAGAAAAAGCATGTAAATATGGTGATAGTGATCCCCCCTTGGGATAAAACAATCCAAGTAATCGGGTACCACTAAAGTAGCGAAAGATGTGCTTAACTGCCTGAAAATACTTGACACATGGGCAATGCATAAACCTGCTCATCTGTGAGACAACAAACTGAATATCTGGTCGGGTAATGCATAAGTAAATCAAGCATCCAACAGGTTGCTGATAGAGAACATCATCAAATGCATCTCTAGCATCATGAAGACTCAATCGTAAACATGTCTCCATAGGAGTGGCAATTGGTTTACAGTCTTCAAGGCCAAAACGTTGCAATATTGTGTCAATATATTTTGTTTGACACAAAGCCATTCCACCATCAACTTGCATAAAATGAATGCCCAAATAATGATGTAAATGCTCGAAATCAAACATCTCAAATGAGGCATGCAAATCAGCCTTAAAATCATCAATATGCTTGTCATGAGGGCTAGTGAGTAGCATGTCATCAACATACACAACAATGATCAGAAGCACATCATTAGCACGCTTAACATATAAGGTGCTTTTAGTTGGATTGTTCTCAAAACCGTGTGCAATCAGATAGGCATGTATCTTTTTGTACCAAGCATGTGGTGCTTGCTTTAAACCATATAATGCCTTCTTTAACCTGCACACATGGATTTCATGCCCTTTTTGCACCACAACAGGACTGAAAGACATACACTTCTTCATGAAAGTCACCATTTAGAAATTTAGTTTTAATGTTCAACTGATGTATATTCCAATTATGATGAACTGCAAGTGCATAGATGCTACGAACCGTAGTCACTCGTGTTGGTGTAAATCACAAGCCTACACATTTGGCTTGAAAGATATCTTGAAGACTCTACATATGTGAAGAAGCAATGGAACCATTTCTAGTGGTTAATTACCATTTTATCCCCTTGTAAAAGTCAAATTGACTTGGAATCTTTTGTAATCACCTATTAAAAGGATTCGTGGAAAAAGTTATCTATTTGATTGAAGGAATATCTCCTAGGATATAGGAGCTTGATCATAGGGATCCAAAAGTTTGAATTTGAATTCAAATTTTTACTCATTCCTTATAAAAATGAACATGGAAAAGTCGCGGGCAGAACTCATCATTCCCGAGCTTCGCATCAGTGATTCTGAGTGTGTGTGAGGCCTACACTCTAGCCCACACCTATCTACACCATTAATCAATGATTTTCATGCCAATGGATTTGTATACAAGTGTTCATTAATACATACATTCACATTGTTCATTTTTGAGTTCTCTGTCATACTACTCAAAAGTCTGTCAACTTGTGGAGTGCATATCTCGGTCAATTCTTCATCAAATTCAGTGATTCAAAGCTTTTTGGATTCAGCTTTAAGTTATCTACATGCTGTCAAAGTTTGAAGAGATTCTATTCATCCATTTCAGAGAAATCTACATCGAGGTGATCACTGGTTAACATCTATTACAGTCCTAAAAAATCGGGGGTATAGCTTAACTTGCTAAATTGATTTCTCTTAGCATGGTTTATCTTTTTACATCATTCCACTTGAAATATTTAGCTTAGTAAGTTAATTAGATATCCCTAAAAGGAATTTTTCCAATTCCTACTGTGTTGGTTATACTGAGCAAAATACCCAGCAAGTATCAAGACATAAATAGAAAGTTTTCTTGAGTTTGTGAGTTTCAAAGTTATCTGTTTTGGTTCAATCATTACACACATCATTTCCAAAGTACATAGGGCATTTTATGGTGTCATTGGAAAGCTAAGGAGGTCTACTTATCAAGTTTGAAGCAAAAGAGGGCTGGTACAAAGCAAGTTTTAGCAGTACCTACTCAGTCTCTTGGAGCATCCATCCATCTTTCCCAACAGTGGTATCAGAGCAAACTAAGGTAAAATGGGAGATGGTTTTCCTTCATTTATTGATAAATTGGACAGGAAAAACTATCAAGCATGGTCTCTAAGGATGAAGACCTACTTACAAGGAAGGAGTCTCTATGCATACATCTCAGGAGATGAGGAATTGCCCTCATTCAAAACAAGAGGATTACCAACCAAGGAAGAACATGAAAAGCTCAACACATGCTGTGCTAAGGATGCATTGGCAAGGTCTTATTTACTCAACTCCATCTCTGATTTTCTTTTGCCACATATTAGAAATTGTAAGACATCCCAAGAGACTTGGGAAACCTTGTCATCATATTTTTCCTCAAATACAAGGGCTAGGAAAAATCAGTTATGGATTGAATTCACAAAATTAAGGAATCAACCTAAGCAAGTTGTTTCAGAATTTGTGACCAAGATTAAAGATGTAGCAGATCAGTTAGTAAGCATAGGAGAAGAGATTGAAGAAGATCAGATTGTAAGACAAGTGATCAATGGGATCAAGGCTGATGACAAATGGGAAAGCTTCACCACTGCCATGGACCTTTACATGGGCATGCAAATACCAGATCTTACAACTCTCATGGGACAATTGTTTACTCATGAAGCAAAGCTCAACAAGAATGGAGATACATCCAAAGGTAATAACTCTTCTACCCTATACACTGATAAGAAGACTAAAACTAAAGGCAAGAGCAAGAAGGTCGAAGATGAAGGCTCTAGCTCCCAAGCCAACTATGCAGGAAGAGGTAGATCATCAAGAGGAAGGGGCAGAGGAGGTAAGCAAGGTAGGGGGAGATCCTATAACTCCTCACCATGCAACATTTGTGGTTTATCAAATCATACTACAGATGAGTGTTTCAGGAATTACAAGAATCAGAGAGGAAGAGGATACCAAAGAGGTGGATACTCACAGTCAAGAGGTAGATTCAACCATCACCAAGGCTACAACAATAACTACAACAATAGTTACAACAATAATTACAATGGCAACTACCAAGGAGGATTCAAATCTAGAAAGGACTACAACAACTACACAGAGGAGCAGAATGACTCTCTTCTGATCATGAACATGACTTCAAAATCAGGTACAAATGATGACCACCTATTCTACATTGACTCAGGGTGCTCAAATCATGTGGCTGGCAATGTAGCACTACTCTCTGATCTTGAGGAACCAAAAGGTAAGCATCAAGTCCAAATAGGTGATGACACAAAGCATTCAGTAGTTAAAGTTGGAAATGTTAAGACTTGTGATGGAAATCAGAATTTGTTGAGCAGGGTACTCTATGTACCAACCATTACCAAAAATTTAATGAGTGTTGGACAGATTGTGGAGAAAGGTTTGCAGGTTAGATTCAATCAATATGGAGCATTTGTGGAGGATCCAAGGCATGGGTTCAAGAGAATTTCTAAAGGAGAAAAATCAAGTAGACTTTTCACTTTTGAGTTAGAAGATACAAAGAATATTGCACTATACAGTTATAAAGATCAAACACATTCAGAGCTTGAGATTTGGCACAAAAGATTAGGGCATATAGGTGAAAGAAGCTTGAAGCAATTATGCAAGGATCAATGTGTGCTTGGAATACCTAATGTATCCAAGCAACATATGATTTATAAGTGTGGTGCTTGTCGATTTGGGAAGTCTCACAGGTTACCCTTCTCAAGGAAAGGATACATGTATGAAGACTACCTAGAGCTTGTCCACACAGATGTATGGGGACCAAGCAAAGACCCCTCAGTCTCAGGTTCAAGGTACTATGTATCTTTTATTGATGATTATAGCAGATGGACTGTATTGTATTTCATGAAGCACAAGGATGAGGTGTTTAATTGCTTTGAAAAATATCTTGCACTAGTTGAAAATTAGACAGGAAGGAATTTGAAGAGGCTAAGGTCAGATGGAGGAGGTGAGTACTTCTCCAATGAGTTTGAAAACTTCTTGCCGGACAGAGGCATCAAAAGAGAAATAACCACAAGGTATTCTCCTGAACAGAATGGGGAAGCTGAGAGAAGAAATAGGTTAATTGTTGAGACAGCAAGATCTATGTTGAATGAAAAAAAGTTACCTAACTATCTATGGGTAGAGAGTGTTTCTATTGCCACTTACCTCATAAACAGGTTACCATCTTAGTCTCTTGATGGCATGACACCCTATGAAGCATGGCATGGTAAGAGACCCTCACTAGACCATTGCAGGATATTTGGATGTGTAGCATATGTACACATTCCTTCTCAGATAAGAGGTAAGCAAGACCCAAAGGCTGAAAAGTGCATCTTTATTGGGTATGACTTAAATAAAAAAGGTTACAGGTTTTATAACCCTACCAATAAGGGATCATGGTAAGCAGAGATGTTGTCTTTGATGAAAATGATTCTTGGTATGAGAATGAATGCAGGAAGGTTAAGTTACCCTATGATTTGGAAGAGGAGTTTCCAAATCTTGCAAAAGAGGAACCTACTCAGAATGAAGACTCAAGTTCACATGATGAAGGCACTATCAACCTTGAAGAGTTCAAGGCATGGAAGTCCAAGGGCAAAATGAAGATGAAGAAGCTTGAAGACATACCTGAATCTTCAACTCAATCAATTAGAAAATCACAAAGAGAAAGCAAAAAGTCTATCATATATGGGTATGATACATCTCTTGTTACTATTCTGTTTATCTTGCCAAAGATTTGTCAAATGAAGAACCAGGATCATATGAAGAAGCCATAACCAAATCAGAATGGAAAGAAGCTATGGATGAGGAGATTGAAGCACTCAAGGAGAGTGACACATGGGAGTTAGTACCTAAGAAGGACTCCATGAAGGTAATAGGATCCAGATGGATCTATAAACTTAAAAGAAATTCTGATGGCAGAATTAATAGGTACAAAGCCAGATTGGTAGCCAAGGGTTTTGCACAAACCTAAGACATTCACTATGAAGAGACATTTTCTCCTGTGGCCAAGATGCCAACAATCAGAGTGTTGGTAAGTGTGGCTGCATCAAAAAATTGGAATATGTACCAATTGGATGTCAAGAATGCTTTCTTGAATGGATGGATTTCAGAGGAGGTATATATGTCATAACCTCCTGGCTATGAGGACCCTAAGAAGGTAACATATGTTTGCAAATTGAATAAGGCTTATATGGATTGAAGCAGGCACCTAGGGCATGGAATTACAGGTTAACTACATACCTCCAAGACCAAGGTTTTGTCATGAGCAAGGCAGATACTTCTCTATTCATCAAGAGAAGTAATTCAGAGGTAATATACCTTTGTGTTTATGTTGATGACATCATCATTATAGGTAATGATGTCAATGGAATCAGATATATCAAAAGCCAAATGATGAAGGAGTTCAAGATCAATGATCTTGGTCTATTGAAGTACTTTCTTGGGCTTGAGTTAGTTTATACTAACTCAGGAATATACATTACTCAGAAAAAATATATACAGGACATGTTAAAGAAGTTTCATTTGCAGGATGCCAAAGTAGCAAGCACTCCAATGGAGGTAAACCTAAAACTAAGTGCCCATGAAGGTGATGAAGTCAATGACATTACACGTTATCAAAGTATGGTGGGTAGCTTCAATTATGCTACCTTAACAAGGATAGATATTGCTTATGGAGTCAGTGTGCTAAGTCAATTTATGCACAAGCCAAGGATACCTCACTTAGAGGCTGCCAAGAGAATCTTGAAGTATCTCAAGGGTACACACAAACATGGTTTGTATTTCCCTTACATTTCATATATTGATATCAAGATCTATTCAGATGCAGATTGGGCAGGATGCAAGGATGATAGGAGGAGCACTTCTGGATATATATCTTTTGCAGGTGATAAGCCAATTTCATGGTCTGCAAAAAGGCAACCAACGTTGCATTGTCTTCTATAGAAGCAGAATATAGAGGGATGGCTAATGCCACACAAGAAGCAATTTGGATTAAGCTTTTGTATACAAAATTGGGTTTATCTACTAGGTCTCCAATAATCTTTGCAGATAATACAAGTTCTCTTCACCTTGCAGCTAATCCTATCTATCATGCTAGGACCAAACATATAGAGGTCCATTACCATTATGTGAGAGAAAAGTTGATAAGCAAGGATATTCAACTTACATGTGTATCAACCAACATGCAATGTGCAGATTTGTTGACTAAAGCTTTGGATGGAACCAAACCTTGCAGGTTCAAAGCAATGATTGGATTGCAGGATATACATGAAGTTTGAAGATGAAGACCAAGCCAAAATGTTTGGCTTGAGGGGGAGATGTTGGTGTAAATCACAAGCCTACACATTTGGCTTGAAAGATATCTTGAAGACTCTACATATGTGAAGAAGCATAGGAACCATTGCTAGTGGTTAATTACCATTTTATCCCCTTGTAAAAGTCAAATTGACTTGGAATCTTTTGTAATCACCTAACAAAAGGATTCATGGAAAAATTTAGCTATTTTATTGAAGGAATATCTCCTAGGATATAGGAGCTTGATCATAGGGAGCCAAAACTTTGAATTTGAATTCAAATTTTTACTCATTCCTTATAAAAATGAACATGGAAAAGTCGCAGGCAGAACTCATCATTCCCGAGCTTCTCATCAATGATTCTGAGTGTGTGTGAGGCCTACACTCTAGCCCACACCTATCTACACCATTAATCAATGATTTTCATGCCAATGGATTTGTATACAAGTGTTCATTAATACATACATTCACATTGTTCATTTCTAAGTTCTCTGTCATACTACTCAAAAGTCTGTCAACTTGTGGAGTGCATATCTCGGTCAATTCGTCACCAAATTCAGTGATTCAAAGCTTATTAGATTCATATTAAAGTTATCTACATGCTGTCAAAGTTTTGAAGAGATTCTATTCAGCCATTTCAGAGAAATCTGCGTCGAGGTGATCACTGGTCAACATCTGTTACTGTCCTAAAAAATCGAGGGTATAGCTTAACTTGCTAAATTGATTTCTCTTAGCATGGTTTATCTTTTTACATCATTTGTTGATATATTTAGGTAGTGATGTGTGTGAACACTCTAGGACCGCCGGGGCACTTTTTTCCCTCTTTAGGAGGTTTTTTTCCCCCGGCTTGTATATACGCCTATTGCCCTAATGGGCTACTTATCTTTGTACATTCTCTAGTAATACATTCAGTCTTGTGTGTTGTGCTCCTAGCTTCTTCTTCTTCCTTGTGCTGTTCGCGTGCTTCCGCAGACGTCTAACTCCAACAATTGGTATCAGAGCAGGTCGTTGCTTCTTCTAGGGCGTCGTCGACACTCCTCCGTTTGCAGTCTCAGATTCGCATGAAATTTGGTGAGCATACTCAGGGTGTTTCCTAGATCAAAACGGCTTCGCTTTGTGGTGCCGAAATCGCGATCTGAGCTCGTTTCGGCCTCCGAACGCACTATCGCAGCGCTTGTGCAGGCTATTTCGTCCTTTTGTGCCAAAGGTATATACCAGTTTCTGTTCGCTAGTTTAAGCGTCTCGAAGTCTGTTACAGGTCTAGCAGAACTCGTCTGGGCAGTTCCGTTCAACTTTTTGAGATACAGTCAATTTTCTGCATCAAGGTATTTTAGTCACCGGCCATGGCTGAAAGCAGTGATGTATTCCGTATGTTGGCTGTTGAGGATAAGTTGGATGGTACCAACTACCCATTATGGGCTTATATGATGCGACATGTACTGGTTGCAAAAGGATTGTGGAACATTGTGCAGGGTGTTGAAAGACGTCCTGTTACACCTGTAACGACAGGTACTGCAAATACAGGTGTTGGAGCTGATGAAGATGGTGTCGAAGATGATATTCCGCAGATTCCTGTTCGTGCTGCTGTTTCTGTTGCACCTACTGCAGAGCAGATTCGTTGGGATGGCAGAGATGCCCAGGCACATGCATTGATAGCTTTGTCTGTCAAACGTGCCATTATCCCTCACATTCGCTCTTGCAGAACAGCAAAGGATGCTTGGGATACACTTACCACTTTGTACCAGGCTAGGAATGAGGCTCGTGTTGCTTACCTCCGAAAACAGTTGGAGAGTGAGCACATGAATGAAGGTGATTCTATGGACAGTTTTCTTACAAAGATCAAAGACCTGAAGGAACAATTGATTTCTGCTGATGAGGTTATACCAGATAGCTCACTTGTGCAGACCGTTCTGAATGGCCTTCCTGATTCATATCAGAGTTTTGCCTCTACTCTTCGATTGATGATGAAAGGCAATCCGAATGCCTTGTCATTTGAGGAATTAGTCTCTGTTCTGTTGCAGGAAGATCAGTCCAGGCAGAACAGGTCCATTATGCATGTTGCAGATCAAGCTTTCCTAGCTAGTCAGAAGGGCAAAGGAAAATGGAGCTCTTCTACTAGTAAGCAGAAATCTGCAAATGCTGCACAATCGAAGAACCAGGATAAAGATGAGAAGAAATCAGAAAAGCAGAAATTGTTCTGCAAGTACTGTAAAGGAAATGATCATATTATAAAGAACTGTCCAAAACTGGCTGCTAAAGAGGCAAAGAAGAAAGAGGCTGGAATGGTTGTTGCAGAGGCCTCTACACCAAAAACAGAGTCTGCAAATCTTGTGCAGGAAGAAGAATGGGCGTTTACTACTGTCTGCAGTTTTGACCCATCTTCTCATGATCAGTGCATGTCTGCAGTAGACTCAAATGTTTGTTACTTTGACAGTGGGGCGACCAAACATATTACCTCGCAGCGCAGTTTCTTCTCTTCACTCGAGCCTGCCCCTACAGGGAATACTGTCACATGCGCCAATAACTCCTCTTATCCTGTTATGGGAGTTGGTAAGATCATTTTGACTACTGCTGATGGTAGTTCTTTCACTTTGTCAGATGCTTTATTTGTGCCAGGGATCAAAAAGAACCTGTTATCAGTTTCTGCATTAGCCAAGATTGGCTTGGTTGTGAAATTCGTTGATGACAGGTGTACAGTCCATGATCTCTCAAATGGCGATGTGATTATTGCTTCTGGCATTTTATGTCGTGGGCTGTATAAGCTCATAGACTATGAAAGATCTGTGAATGATTCGGCATGTGCAGTTCATGATTCTCAGGCTATGTCAGATGCAAAGCTTTGGCATGCACGCTTTGGTCATCTGAATTTTGCTAGTTTGTTACGCCTGTAGAAATCTGAAATGGTGTCTTCTTTGCCCAAACTTGAGGCACCTGGAAAACATGTTTGTGAAGGCTGTATTTTGGGCAAAATGCAGCGTTCTTCCTTTCCAAAAGATGGTTCAGTTCGGGCTATGCAGAAATTGCAGCTTGTACATAGTGATGTCTGTGGTCCTATGCAGACACCCTCTTTTGGAAATTACCTTTACTTCATGACTTTCATTGATGATTTTTCCAAGCATGCATGGGTATACCCACTCAAAGCAAAGTCCGAAGTGTTCATGTGCTTCAAACAGTTTTTGGTTTTGGCTGAAAATCTGTCAGCATGTAAAATGGGCACCCTCCATTCTGATCGAGGGGGGGAATATATGTCTTCAGATTTTAATGCATTTCTGGCTGAACGTGGGATAAAACACCAGTGTACAGTGCCGTATACACCTCAACAGAATGGAGTTGCTGAACGAAAGAACAGGTCACTCATGGAGATGGCGAGGTGCATGGTCAAAAGTCAGGCTTTACCACATAGTTTCTGGCTTGAGGCTGTCATGTGTGCAGCATATGTACTGAACAGGTGTCCCACCAAAGCGTTGCAGTCTATCACTCCATATGAGGCTTGGCATGACCGCAAGCCATCTGTTGCTCATCTGCGTGTTTTTGGTTGTTTGGCATATGCATTAGTGCCTGAACAACATCGCAGAAAATTGGATGATAAGGCAGTAAAATGTATTTTTGTTGGGTACAGTTCTGAAAGTAAAGGCTATCGTCTGTATCATCCACAGACTAAACGCATTCTGGTTAGCCGTGATGTTGTCTTTGTGGAAGATGCTATTCAGCCATTGCTTTCATGTACTAAGGAGACATCTGTTAGCTCCAAAGACATGTATGATACTTTGATGCCTCTTTTTACAGGTGGACAGGCTAGTGCTGGTCCTAATGAGGCAACTTCTCAGCCTTTGCAGGTTTCATATGATGATGCAGATCATTCCATTTCTGATGCAGATTTACATGATGCACTTGTTGATGAGAGAGCTGATATTGAACAGGCAAAAACTATGCCAAAATGGCTGGTGCAGACTTTGCGTGACAACAAATTAGATGCACCTTTGTCATATCGTACTCGTTCAGGCTCTCATAGTACCTCCTTTGCATCAGATTGCTATGCTATGGCTGCATCTAGTCTCTGTGATGAGAATGAGCCTGTTTCTTTTGATGAAGCACAAAATTCAAAAAATTGGATGGCTGCTATGCAATCTGAATATGATGCTATAATGAAGAATGGTACATGGTCTTTATGTGACTTGCCTCCTGGCAAGAAGGCCATTGGCACTAAGTGGGTATACAAGCTGAAGCGTAAACCTGATGGTACAGTTGACAGGTATAAGGCTAGGCTTGTTGCAAAGGGTTATGCGCAGGAAAGAGGCATTGATTTTGATGAGACCTTTGCACCTACATGCCGTATGACTACTGTTCGGAGCATTTGTGCACTTGCAGCCCATCATGGTTGGAATGTACATCAGTTGGACATTAAAACAGCATTTCTGAATGGTGACTTGCATGAAGAAGTGTATGTTTTTCAGCCCCGTTGTTAAGGAAACACTCACGAATTTGACACAACAAACAAGACAGAAACGGAATCTTCAGAAAATCGGTGCACAGGTGTACAGTATGCGAAGTTAGTGCGCGGTGTCCGCATAACAGAGCAATTAACCGCGGCGGGCGCGTAAGGCGCGCATAACACGAATTGAAGAATGACAGAGCAGAGGAGCGCCAAAGAAATTGTATATATATATACAGCAAGATTTGAAGAAGAAGAGCGCGGGAGTACATGCGTGAATGCGAGAGACACTGATACACAGAGAAGCACGAGAGACAGATATAGAGAAGACGCCATAGATGCGTATGAATGGAGAGAGTTAGAAATTCTCAGAAGACGCCATAGATCGCGTATGTACAGATGAATAACACAAGCCTGAAGTGTCGGGTCTTTTCATCTGAAGAGAGATGGTAATAAGAAACTACTCACTGTAGGAGAGTTTCTGTAACTTGAGCAAGAAGAGGCCAAGCTTACTTGTACACATCTTCTCTAATCGAAAACACATGTTCATGTGGACGACTGCGTGCAACTTTACTTGTGAAGAATCTGAAATTATTTCGTATTACGGTAGGAAGCTTAGTTTATCGTTAACTGTCACGACTCGTTATTAACCGTACTTCAGTATCTTCTCTGTAAACGCATGTTTCGGCATATAACAGTTTACTCAGTAAACATATTAAGTAATTTTTCGGTCAGTTACAGTTTCTCAGAAAACAAGTTTTCGGTAGAACAACGAAGTATAACTCGTAGCAGAGTTCAAAGCTTTGTATGAGAGATAGCTCATCTTGTAGCTAGACGTCTCTACTTTAAGCTGGTCACAGTTTCCGGTGGAATGAAGATGTACACAGAGTACAAAAGTTAACCGGAAAGTAGCAGTTCAGAACTGTGAAGTTTCCAGAAGGAAGTTCATTCGGTGAAGGAAACTCACACACTACTTCCTTACTTCACATAAGTTCATCTGAAGCATTTACGAACAGAACTGAGTTTATTTCGGTGAAGTTCCGGTACGATTACGGTGTCAGTCCAGTAACAGTCTGGTGAAGTTCCGGTGAACCTGAGTCGCAGAATAATACAGTTAAAGCGACGTAAATTAGGCCGAGCTACTGTTGATTACAGAGGTGTTCTGAATCACTCTAGCTCAGCATCCTATTACGGTGGCGCGGCATTTTCCGCAGGCTGACAGAGATCAAGCCTTGTCGCGAAACCTACCTTCAGGGCGAAAGTATTTCCGCAACAGTAGGCGTTAAGGCCGAAGTTTTCGCCAACATTATCCTAACACCCGTGGCTTTGTGCAAAAAGGGCATGAAAACCAGGTGTGCAGGTTAAAGAAGGCGTTATATGGTTTAAAGCAAGCACCACGTGCTTGGTATGAGAAGATACATGCCTATCTGATTGCACATGGTTTTGAGAACAGTCCAACTGAAAGCACCTTATATGTTAAGCGTGCTAATGATGTGCTTCTGATCATTGTTGTCTATGTAGACGACATGCTGCTCACTGGTCCTCTTGAGAAGCATATTGGTGATTTCAAGGCTGATTTGCATGCCTCATTTGAGATGTCTGATTTGGGGCATTTGCATCACTATTTGGGCATTCAATTTATGCAAGTTGATGGTGGAATGGCTTTGTGTCAAACGAAATATATTGACACATTATTGCAGCGTTTTGGCCTTGAAGACTGTAAGCCTATTGCCACTCCTATGGAGACAGGTTTACGATTGAGTCTTCATGATGCTGGAGATGCATTTGATGCTCTTCTCTATCAGCAGGCTGTTGGATGCTTGATTTACTTATGCATTACTCGGCCAGATATTCAGTTTGCTGTCTCACAGATGAGCAGGTTTATGCATTGCCCAGGAGTCACGCATTGGAAAGCGGTTAAGCGCATCTTTCGCTACTTGAGTGGTACTCGGCTACTTGGGTTGTTTTATCCCAAGGGGGGATCACCACCGCCAGATTTGCATGCTTTTTCTGACTCAGATTGGGCTGGTTGCTATGACACTCGTGTGTCCACCAGTGGTTTTTGCTTCATGCTTGGTAGCTCATGTATATCTTGGTTGAGCAAGAAGCAGCCTACTGTGGCCACTTCCAGTTGTGAGGCTGAGTATAGGGCAGCTTTCACAGCGACTGTTGAATGTGTGTGGCTCAGACGCCTTATGGCTGATTTGGGTGTTGGCCAGTCTTCTGCCACCACCATCTTCACTGACAGTCAGAGCGCATTGGCAGTTGCGAGGAACCCTGTGTTCCATGCTCGCACTAAGCACATTGAGGTGCATTATCACTATGTCAGGGAGAGGTTCTCTGCTGGGGAGATCAGCTTGGCATATGTGCCCACGCAGGAGAACATTGCAAACCTTTTCACGAAGGCTCTGCCTAGGGAGAAGTTTGAAGCTTTCCGCAAAGCTTTGGGCTTACTTCCTTTTGTGGAGTGATTTCCACATAGCTCGGCACTTCCTTATACATGAGTGCCAGCTCCTTGTTCACCGCATCACTCCCAGGGGGGATTTGTTGATATATTTAGGTAGTGATGTGTGTGAACACTCTAGGACCGCCGGGGCACTTTTTTCCCTCTTTAGGAGGTTTTTTTCCCCCGGCTTGTATATACGCCTATTGCCCTAATGGGCTACTTATCTTTGTACATTCTCTAGTAATACATTCAGTCTTGTGTGTTGTGCTCCTAGCTTCTTCTTCTTCCTTGTGCTGTTCGCGTGCTTCCGCAGACGTCTAACTCCAACATCATTCCACTTGGAATAATTAGCTTACTAAGCTAATTAGATACCCCTAAATGGAATTTTTCCAATTCCTATTGTGCTAGTCATACTGAGCAAAATACCCAGCAGGTATCAAGACATAAATAGAAAGTTTTCTTGAGTTTGTGAGTTTCAAACTTATCTGTTTTGGTTCAATCACACACATCATTTCCAAAGTACATAGGGCATTTTATGGTGTCATTGAAAAGCTAAGGAGGTCTACTTATCAAGTCTGAAGCAAAAGAGGGTTGGTACAAAGCAGGTTTTAGCAGTACCTACTGAGTCTCTTGGAGCATCCATCCATCTTTCCCAACAATTCGACATGTAGGTGTGATTCCACAAAATCACTATAATGATGAAGATGCAATAGAGAACAATAGACAGAGATGTACTTGAAGAAATGTATCAAAATGTATATGCTAATGAACATATGATACAAGGGAAGTGTAGTGGACTACACAAAGGTGGTGTGAGCTCAATGTATGCTCACTGAAGTAGCTCAATACCTCTAATAATGGCTCTCTTAGCCCATGACTAAAAGTATGTCTATTTATACTCCAAGTTTGAGTTTGAATTTGAATTTTGATTCACCTAAAAGTGATCCTACACTTTAGGCATGATTTGAATTGATTCTTCCTACCACAAGAGTCATGGTTTTAGCTTCCTAAATTCTCAAGATTCCTTATTCCCTTTGCTTTTATATTTATCCAAAGTAACTTTGCAAAAATGACTAGCATAGGTTCACATGTAGTTCTTTCTTGTGAAGAGATAAAATGATGTGTAGTCCTGAATAATTAGCCAAGCACTTAGGCTTGCTAATTGTACCAATAGCTCCCCCTAAAGCCTAAGATGCTTGATTCTTCATTCCTTCATGATTTCCTATAGCCAAATCATTGATTTGAACCTGTTTAATTTGCTTCTATCCAATGTCTTTGTCATCATATCTGCACATTGTTGATGTGTGGATACATATGAGAGTTGTATCTGCTTACTCATGATCTTTTCTTTTACATAATGGTAGTGCACTTATATGTTTAATCCTGGCATGATAAATAGGGTTAACAGCAAGATGTAATGAACTAATGTTGTCTCCAAATATATGTGGAGTAGAAGTATTCAACCCTAAATCTCAATATAGGGTCTTAATCCACGTAGCTTCTTGTGTAGTATTCGCAAGTCCTCTATATTCAGCTTCTGTTGATGAAAGAGAAACTCTAGGTTCCTTCTTAGAATACCATGAGATCAATTTGGTACCTCCAAAAGTAAGATAACCTCATGTGCTTCTCCTATCATCTTTTGAGCCTACCCAATCTACATCAGAGAAGAGTTTAATATCTATATCAGACGTATATGGATAGTACAGCCCTTCATTGATTGTAACCTTCAAATACTTTAGGATTCTCTTAGTTGTTTCCATGTGAGGCTTCCTTGGAGTGTGTATGAATTGACTTAGCACACTAACTCCATAGCATATATCTACTCTAGTTAGGGTGGCATAATTCAATATTCAAACTAAGCTTTGATATTTAGTAACATCTTCAATTAACTCACCTTCATGACCACTTAGCCTCAGATTTACCTCCATGGGTGTACTTGCAACCTTTGTATTTCCCATCTTGAACTTGGTGAGCATGTCTCCAATGTACTTTCTCTAAGTGAGGAACATACCATTCTCTGTATATACCACTTCCAAGCTTAGGAAGTATATGAGTAAGACAAGATCATTGATCTTGAACTCCTCCTTCATTTGATCTTTGATCCTCTTTATTCCATCTGCATCATTACCTATAATGATTATAGCATCCACATATACACAAAGTTATATGACCTCTGAGTGGTTCCTCTTAATGAAGAGGGAAGGATCTGCCTTGCTTACAATAAAACCTTTGTCCTACAAGTAAGTGACAAGTCTATGATTCCAATCTCTAGGAGCTTGCTTCAAGCCATACAAGGCTTTCTTTAACCTGCATACATATTCTAGGTATGATTTGTCTTCAAAGCCAAGAAGTTGAGCCATGTATACCTCATGTAAAATCCAACCATTTCAAAAAGCATTTTTAACATCTGTTTGATATATCTTCCAATTCTTGGAAGATGCAACACTCATGAGTACCCTAATCGTGGGCATTTTTGCCATAGGTGAGAATTTTTCTTCATAATCAATACCCTGGGTTTGTGCAAATCCTTTGTCTACAAGCCTTGTTTTGTAGCTATTAATTGAGCCATCATACTTCTTCTTTAGCTTGTAAATCCATCTTGAGCCAATGACCTTCATAGAAGGTTTCTAGGGAACCAACTCTCAAGTTTGATTTTCTTGTAGGGCTTCTATCTCTTCTTCCATGGAATCTTTCCATTTTGGCTTCTTCATATGTAGATGGTTCTAGGTCATAGCTAATGAATATGCATTTTTCTACCTTTGGATCTAATTTGCCTCTTATTTGTGAAGGTATATGTGCATCTGCTATGCACCCAAAGATCTTGCAATGATCAAGGCTGGGTCTTCTTCCATTCCATGCTTCATAAGGTCTCATCCCATCCAATGCTTTTGATGGGAGCCTATTGATCAGATAGGTGGTTGTACATATAGCCTCTACCCATAGGTAATTTGGCAACTTCTTCTCATTTAGCATTGATCTTGCAGCCTCCACTATGGTTCTATTTCTTCTTTTTGCCACTCCATGCTCTATGGTATATCTGGTTGTAATTTCCCTTTTGATTCCTCTTTTTTGAAGATAAGAATCAAATTCATGGGAGAAATATTCTCCCCATCCATTTGACATTAGCCTCTTCAAAGTCTTACTTGTTTGATTTTCTACAAGTGCTAGACATTTCTTGAAACAAGAGAACACTTCATCTTTATGCTTCATAAAATATAGTATTGTCCATCTGCTACAACCATCAATGAATGATACATAATACCTGGATCCAGAGATTGATGGCTTCTTGCTTGGTCCTCATACATCTATATGGACTAGCTCCAATAGTTAGTCTCCATGAATGTATCTCTTCTTTGTGAATGGTTGTCTGTGAGACTTGTCAAATTGACAAGCACTACACTTGTATATCATGTGTTGTTTGGATATGTTTGGTAGACCAAGCACACTCTAATCCCTACTGATTTGCTTCATAGAACTTTCACCTATATGAGCTAACCTCTTGTGCATAATTTCCAATTCTGATAGGGTTTGATTATGATAATTGAATAATGCAATGTAAATAATCTACCTGACTTTTCTCCTCTTGATATTCTCTTGAATCCTTGATGTGGATCCTCAACAGATTCTCCATTCTTTGTGAATCAGACATGCAATCCTTTTTCAACAATCTAATCTACACATGAGATTTTTCGTGATAGTTGGCACATACAATACCTTGCTCAATAGGTTAATATTACCATCTGAACTCTTCGCATTGCCTATCTTCTCCACTGGATGCCTTATATCATCTCTTGTTTGGACTTCATGTCTATTCCTTGGATCCTCCAAGTCTGAGAGTAGAGCTACATTCCCTGCTACATGATTTGAGCAACCTGAGTCTATATAGAATACATGTTCATGTGATTTACCTTACTTCATGGTCATGTTAATCTGAACTAATGAATCTTCTTGAGTTAGATCATATGCATAGTTGTTGTAATCTCTCCTTCCTTTTGTATTCTCCTTGATAATTATTTTTGTTGTATGAGTTGTTCTTGTTGTAACCATTTTTGGTGTTGAATCTGCCTTTTGAGCTTCCATAGCCTCCTCTGTTGTATCCTCTACCTCTTTGATTTCTAGGATTCTTGAAACAATTCTCCATAATGTGATTAGTTAAGCCACATATTGCACATGGAAAGGAGATTTGAGCTCTCCCCCCTGCCTTGTCTTCCGCCTCTGTATCTTCCTCTTGATCCTCTACCTCCACTTGCAAAGTTTGCTTGAGAGGTGTTGCCTTCATCATCAGAATTTTTATCGTTGCCTTTTCTTTTTTTTTTATTGTTCTTATCTGTATATAGAGCAGAAGATTGATTACCTTTTTAGTTGTCTCCATTCTTCATAAGCTTTGCCTCATGTGTGAACAATTGTCCCATGAGGGTGTTGAAATCACGAACTTGCATGTCCATGCACAGGTCCATGGCTATGGTGAAAGCTTCCCATTTGTCATATGCCTTTATTCCATTCATTGCTTGCCTTACTATCTGCTCTTCATTAATGATCTCTCCAATGCTTCCAAGTTGATCTGCTAGGTCCTTCATTTTGGTGACAAAATCAATCACACTTTTCTTGGGCATCTTCTTGGGTGTGGTGAAATCCATCCATAGTTGATTCTTTCTTGCCTTGGTACTTGATGAGAAGAATGCTTCAAGAGTATTCCAAGTCTCTTGTGAAGTCTGTAACTCTTGATGCATGGAAGTAAAAAATCAGAGATTGAATCAAGAATATATGATCTTGCTAGAGCATCCTTTCAACATCATGTGTATAACCTCTCTTGTACTTCTTGAGTTGGTTTCCCTTTGCTTCTGACGATTGGCATCATCTCATCTCCAAATATGTAACCATAGAGGTTTCTCCCTTCAAGATAAGCTTCCATTATAAGTGACCAAGCTGAGTATTTACCTTGATCCAATTTGTTTATTGATGAAGGAAATCCATCTCCCATGTTGATTGTTGTTGCTCTCATACCACTATGAGGAGATGGATAGGTGGCTCCAGAGATGAGCTGCTGTTGCACAAAACCTGCTCTACACCTGCCAAGTTTACTCTAGTGATGCCTAGTAGACTCCTTTATCTCTACACTAATGCATTTGGAACCACTAAGTGCTTTGGAGCATCATTCCCAAATGTTTTGCATCACAATAGGTAACTTGCATATGCAAGAATGTCAAGAAACCTTCTATTTTGGGAATAGAAGTGCTCAGTATTTTGTTCAGAGCTCACAACCTGGTATGCATTGACTAGAGAGCTTTTGCACACATCTAATTGGAGTGTGTAGCTAACCAAATCAAGTTATTTCATCAATTTAGGTGTAACATACATTGATCAACGATTCTAACAAGTCAGAGGGTCATCCGAACATTTAAGGATCTAGAAGGTATGCAAAGAAAATCACCTTCTATGCTTCATATCTAAAGACCCTCTAAACCAAGCGTGATGAAAATTGATATGCGACACTCCAATATAACTAACCCAAGTTAAAGTACAACAAATGAGTGAGTAAACTCAAAGAAGTCGATTCCACAAAATCACTGTAATGATGACGATGCAGCAGAGAATAGTAGATAGAGATGTACTTGAATAAATGTATTGAAATGTATATGTTGATGACCATATGATACAAGGGAAGTGTACTGAACTACACATAGGAAGTGTGAGTTCAATGTATGCTCATTGAGGTAGCTTAATGCCTCTCATAATGGCTCTCTTAGTGCACGACTAAAAGCATGTCTATTTATACTCCAAGTGAGTTTGAATCTGAATTTTGCTTCACCTAAAAGTGATCCTACACTTTAGGGATGATTTGAATTGATTCTTCCTACCACATGAGTCATGGGTTCAACTTCCTAACTTCACAAGATTCCGTATTCTCTTTTCTTTTACATTTATCCAAAGTAACTATGCCAAAAATGACTAGCATAGGCTCACATGTGGTTCTTTCTTGTGAAGAGATAAAATGATGTGTAATCTTCAATAATTATCCAAGCACTTAGGCTTGCTAATTGTACCAACATCCTCACCTTGTGCCAGATGTGGTATTTCAAATCACATCATAGAGCATTGCTTCAAAAATCCAAGGAATCAGAGAGGAAGAACATACAATAGAGGTGGTTATGGAGCTTCAAGAGGTAGGTACAACAATTCATATGGATACAAAAATAATTCCTATAAAAAAACTATCAAGGATGATACAAAGGAAGGAGAGACTACAATGATTACATAGATTATCAAGCTCAAGAAAATTAACTTCTACTTATGAATATGACAATGAAGAAAGGTAATTCTGATAAGCATGTATTCTACATTGATTATAGATGCTCAAACCATGTGGCATGAAATGTAACCTTGCTCTCACACTTGGAGGATCCAAAGAACAAGCATGAGGTCCAAATAGGTGATGATACAAGACATCCTGTGGAGAAGATAGGGAATGTGAAGACCTGCAATGGTAATATGAATTTGTTAAGTCTTTATGTGCCAACTATTACAAAACATTTGATAAGTGTAGGGAAGATTGTGGAGAAATGATTGTAAGTGAGATTCACCAAGCATGAAGCCTATGTAGAGAATCCATTTCAAGTTTTTAAGAAAATAGAAATGGGATACAAAATAGGTAGACTCTTCACATTTGAACTTCAAGACACCAAGAATATCACTTTGTTCAAAATGGCACCCAAACCCTATTAGAACTAGATTTGACATAAGATGTTAGCTCACATTGCATAAAGATCCCTCAAACAAATTAGTAGATATCAAAGTGTGCTTAGAATACCCAATCTCACAAAGTGACACATGATATACAAGTGTAGTGCATGTCAATTTGGAAAATCACACAGGTAATCATTCACTAAGAAAGGATACATACATGGGGACCTTCTAGAGCTTGTCCACATAGATATTTGGGGACTAAGCAAAGAACCATCAATCTCAAGATGAAGGTGGTATGTGTTATTCATAGATGATTATGGAAGATAGACTATTTAGTACTTCATGAATCATAAGGATGAAGTTTTCTCATGTTTTAAGAAATATTTAGCTCTTGTGGAGAATCAAAAAGGTAAAACCCTAAAGAGATTAAGTTCTAATGAGGGGAAATATTTCTCCCATGAATTTGATTCTTATCTACAAGATAGAGGAATCAAGAGAGATATTACTACTAGCTACACTCTTGAATAAAATGGAGTAGCAAAAAGGAGGAATAGGACCTTGGTGAGGCAGCAAGGTCCATGTTGAATGAGAAGAAGCTACCAAATTATTTGTGGGTGGAGGTAGTATCTACTGCAACATAATTGATAAATAGGTTACCTTCAAAGGCCTTGGATGGAATGACCCCTTATGAATCTCGAAATGGAAGCAAGACAATCTTAGATCATTGCAAGATATTTGGGTGCATTGTATATGCACACATACCATTAAAAATCAGAGGTAAATTAGACCCCAAGTCAAAGAAACGTGCATTTATAGGCGATGACCTTAATCAAAAGGGTTATAGACTATATAAACCTAGCAATAAAGGTTTTATAGTCAGTCAAGATGTTGTGTCTGATGAAAAAAATCATGTTTTGAAGATGATTGTAGGAAGATTAAGCTACCTTATGATCTAGAAGAAGACGTCCCAACTCTTTCAAGAAAGAATACACATACACTTGAAGCATCAAGTGATTTTAAAGATGATCAGAAGGCTCCAAGAATAGAAATCAACTCATGAAACTCCAAAGGCAAGGCCAAGGTACAAGAGTTGAGGGATGTTATAGAATCCTATCAACAAACAATCAGAAGATCTAATAGGGAGAAGAAGAAGCCAAAAAGGTATGGCTATGATAAATCTATAGTGACCAAACATGTTGGAGTTCGAGGTTTGCAAAAGCACACGAACAACAAAAGGAAGAAGAAGAAGCTTGGATCACAACACAATACTAAATGTATTACCAAGATAATGTACAAAGATAAGTAATATGTTAGGGCTATAGGCGTATATATAAGCCAAGAAGGCCTATTCAGGAAAAATGGGAATTACACAGGATTTTGAGACAATTCTTTGTGTCCTAATGTTTTAGTTTTTGACTCATTCACACACCACAACATGTTATTATCTCTTGATTGGAGTATATTAAACTGACACTTTAACATTAAGGATAATTTTATTATAAATGGGGTATCAAGGCTAGGCTCAAACGTGAGAAATTAACATAATAAGTAATATAAATGGGACTTGAATAATTCCCAAATTTCATGAATAGGCCTTCAAGGGAAAAAACCTCCTAAAGATGGAAAACAGTGGTCTAAAAGTCCTAACTTTGTCACACACATCACTACCAAAATATATCAAAAAATCCCCCCTAGAAGTGATGCGGTGAACAAGGAGTTGGCACTCATATATAAAGAAGTGCCAAGCTATGTGGAATCAATCCTCAAAAGGAAGTAATCTCAAAGCTTTGTGGAAGGCTTCAGACTTCTCCCTACAAAGCCTTTGTGAAAAGGTCTACAACATTCTCCTGTGTGGTCACATATGTCAAACTCATCTCCCCAGCAAAGAACCTCTCCCTTACATAATGATATTGCACCTCAATGTGCTTAGTGCAAGCATAGAACTAAGGGTTCCTCACAACTGCCAATGCACTATGACTGTCAGTGAAGATGGCGGTGGCAGAAGACTCACCAACACACTCTACAACAACCATTCCAACCTCTTTCTTCTTTGCCTCTTTTGCAGCCAGATTTTGACAACTCTTTATGACATGATCATTTCCATTACAGTATTTGCAAAACAATTTTTGCTTTTTTCTTTTTTTCTCATCTTTGTCATCCTTCTTTGATTGTGCAGAATTAATAAATTTTTTCTTACTAGTAGATGAGCTCCATTTACCTTTGCACTTCTGACTAACTAGGCAAGCTTGATCTACAACATGCATAATGGACTTGTTCTACCTTGATTGATCTTCCTGCAACAAAAGCTCCTCAAATGTTAAGGCATTTGGATTGCCTTTCATCATTTGGATTGCCTTTCATCCTCAATCAATCAAAACTCTTATATGAATTTGGAAGACCATTCACAATAGTCTGCATAAGTGAACTGTCTAGCAAGACTTCATCAACAAAAATCAACTACTCCTTCAAATATTTGATCTTTGTCAAGAAACTGTCCATGGAATCTCCTTCGTTCATGTCCTCACTCTCCAATATTATTTTCAGAGGTAAGCAACATGAGCATCATTTGTTGCTTGGCATAAAGTGGTAAGTGTATCCTAAGCATCCTTAACTCTTTTGCAAGAGTGAATGTACGAGATAATGGTAGGTTTGCCAGACAAAGCTATCCAAACACAACATTGTATGTTTCACCATACAATGCCTTTGCACTTAAATTATGCATCACATATAAGACCACATTACATAACCTTGCATGACACATAGTTGTTGATATCCCATACACAAGAGTGAAAGCTTGTAATGTGAGGATACACATAACCTCTAATACTTGGTTTTTCTACTCACATTTTCTTTTAGATCACCCTCACTTATAAGCAAAAACATGCTACATGGAAGTGGCATCATGCTCTTTTCCAAGACATACTAGCCCACCTCAAGTATACGTTTTGAGTAAAGCTAATGATTGTCTTCTTCAAAAGGGTCCATTCTTTGAATATTCAAGTAGTTGTTGATATATTTAGGTAGTGATGTGTGTGAACACACTAGGATTGTCAGGGCACTTTTTTCCCTCTTTAGGAGGTTTTTTTACTCTGGCTTGAATATATGCATATAGCCCTAATGAGTCACTTATCTTTGTACATTCTAGTGGTAATACATTCCGTATTGTGTGTTTTGCTCCAAGCTTCTTCTTCTTCCTTGTGCATTGTTATTCACGTGCTTCCGCAGACCTCAAACTCTAAGACTCGGTATCAAAGCAGGTCACCGATTCATCTAGGGTGTTGTTGATAGCCCTCATGTCATAGTCTCATAATTGCATGAAAATTGATGAGCATACTCAAGGTGATTATAAGATTAAAATTGCTTCGTTTTGTGGTGCCGAAATCAAAATTTGAGCTCATTTCGACCTCCAAATGCACTATCATCGCGCTTGTGAAGGGAATTTCCTCTTTTTGTGCCGAAAGTATATACAGGTTTCGTTTCACCAATATAAGCTTCTCAAAGTCTGTTACAGGCTTAGCGAAACTCGACAGGGTAGTTCTGTTCAATTTTTTGGGATACAGTCATTTTTTTGCATCAGGGTATTTTTAGTCAGTGGCCATGGGTAAAAGCAGTGATGTATTTTGTATGTTGGCTATTGAGGATAAGTTGGATGGTAGCAATTACCCATTATGGGTTTATATGATGCATCATGTATTAGTTGCAAAAGGACTATGGAATATTGTGTAGGGTGTTGAATAATGTCATATTACGCTTGCAAACATAGTTGCTAAAGGTGATGCAAATGGTGTTGAAGATGATGATATTCTTCATGTTCCTATTTGTGTTGGGGGTCCTACTGCACTTACTGCAAAGCAAATTTGTTGGGATGGTAGAGATGCTCAGGCACATGCATTGATAGCCTTGTCAGTCAAACGTGTCGTTATTCCTCACATTCGCTCTTGCAGAATAGCTAAAGAAGCTTAGGATACACTAACCACTTTGTACCAAGCAAGGAATGAGGCTCATGTTGCTTACCTTTGAAAACAGTTGAAGAGATCACATGAATGAAGGAGATTCCGTGGACAGTTTTCTAACGAAGATCAAAGATTTGAAGGAGCAGTTGATTTCTGCTGATGAAATCTTGCCTAATAGTTCACTTGTGCAAAGTGTTTTGAATGGCTTTCCGGATTCATATCAGAGTTTTGCTTCTAGTCTTCGATTGATGATGAAAGGAAATCCAAATGCCTTGACATTTGAGGAGTTAGTCTTTGTTTTGTTGCAGGAAGATCAATCTAGGCAGAATAGGTCCATTTTACGTGTTGCAAATTTAGCTTTCTTGGCTAGTCAGAAGGGCAAAGGTAAATGGAGTTCTTCTGCTAGTAAGCAAAAATCTGCTAATTATGCACTATCAAAGAAGGATGATAAAGACGAGAAGAAAACAGAAAAGCAGAAATTGTTTTGCAAATACTGTTAATGAAATGATCATGTCATAAAGAATTGTCCAAACCTCGCTACAAAAGAGGCAAAGAAGAAAGAGGTTGGAATGGTTGTTGTAGAGTCCTCTCCTCTCATGAGAAGTGTATGTCTATAGTAGACTCAGATGTTTGTTACTTTGATAGTGGGGCAACCAATCATATTACCTTGTAGCACAATTTCTTCACTTCACTTGAGTCTGCCCCTACAGGGAATATTGTCACATGTGCCAACAACTCCTCTTATCTTGTCATGGGAGTTGGTAGATCATTCTGACTACTGTTGATAGCAGTTCTTTTACATTGTCAGATGCTTTATTTGTGCCAAGGATCAAGAAGAATCTAATATCAGTTTCAACTTTAGCCAAGATTAGCTTAGTTGTTTGAAGCAAGCACCATGTGTTTGGTATGAAAAGATACATGCCTACCTGATTGCACATGGTTTTGAGAATAGTCCAACTGAGGGCACCTTATATGTTAAGTGTGCAAATGATGAGCTTCTGATCATTGTTTTGTATGTTGATGATATGCTGCTCACTAGTCCTCATGAGAAGCATATTTATGATTTTAAGGCTGATCTGCATGCCTCATTTGAGATATAGATTTGGGGCATTTGCATCATTATTTGGGCATTCGGTTTATGCAAGTAAATGGTGGAATAGCTTTGTGTCAGCCAAAATATATTGAAACATTATTGCAATGTTTTGGTCTTAAAGACTACAACCTATTGCCACTCCTATGGAGACAGGTTTATGATTGAGCTTTCATGATGCTGGAGATGCATTTGGTGATGTTCTCTATCAGCAAGCTGTTGGATGCTTGATTTACTTATGCATTACTTAGCCAGATATTCAGTTTGTTGTCTCACAGATGAGCAAGTTCATGCATTGCCGAACTGTCAAGAATTGGCAGGTGGTTAAGCACATCTTTCATCACTTGAGTGATATCCAACTACTTGGATTGTTTTATGCCAAGGGGGGATCACTATCGTCAGATTTACATGCTTTTCTGACTCTAACTTATGACACACATTTGTCCACTCTAACTTATTGGTATAGAGCCACTAATAAGTTTCGTGAATTCGTTACACAAAGATAATTTAAGTGCAAGGATAGAGGACCTTTGTGACTTCATCTTACAAGAGCTAAGTAGAGTTTCATCATAAATATGGGACAAATGTTTTATTCAATGAGAATGTACATGTATGGATTGGAGATGGAATCAAATAGTTTGGGATGGTGGAAAAACAACTCCCTTTGAGGACTCTTCTTCTATGACCAAGGAAACAAGGACTCATCATCCATTAGACATTAAACATAGAAAGAGTTCATCATTATGCTTTTGAATAGGACTTAAATATGTAGTTTTCTCCATATTAAACATAAGAAGACGTCAACTATCCTAACTTCTTTGTGCTAAAAAGATATGTAGTTTACTCTACGAACATAAGAAGAAGCATAGGATTTATCCCAAGTGAAGTAACTATAGCTTACTCCTAAAAGAACAAAGAAGAGATTATCTCTTGAATGTCCAATGATAGGAATGGGACTATCCTATTGGGCAAAAGAAAATTGGATATCCATAATGATTAGATTGAATTTCATATCAAGGCATAGTTGGCATAAATCATTGAGTCTATAAACGACAAGCTCTAGTACTAAACATTGTTATTAAATGAAATAGAGATGTGACTATCTAGTCTATAAGAGATATTCTAAGAGATGAGGGCTGATCTTATGCCTAGGGGATAGATCTCCAATATGGTGATTACGCACTAAGATTAAGGAATTAATTTAGGAAGATTGATTCCAATGGTTATATCAACCTTAAATAAGAATGCTTTACATATTCATAAGAAACACCAAGGGGAAGAAAAATATTCAAAGTCTATATAATTGTGTCAAGGGGTTCTTCCAAAGAACTTGTCAATTTCATGTCTATGATTCATACTAGGAATTTCCTTTAGTGGACTATTGAGATCTTATCCTACAACTAGGAAATTTTGAAACATGAGCAAGGTTAATCAGTTTATGTAGTACACAAGTAAAGTTTAAGATAAATGCTAGTATTTTGTAAATACACTCAAGGTTTGGAGAAACTTAAAACGATAAGATGGCAAGTATATCATATGATTCATGGGAGTTAGTTTGAACATTCCATAAGCAAAGTGAGAGAAGGTTAAGGTTTGCAATGGCTATAACTTCATAAGGAAATCTAATCAACCACTTTTTGTTGAAAGTGATGCAAGCAATTTTCATATAACAAAAAAGTTAGTACAAGACGGTTGACTAATTTCTTTTGAGAGCAAGAAGTTAGATCTCACTCAGTTAAACTACTCAATCTATAACGCATATGCAATAATTTATGCTTTAAAGAAGTAGCACCATTACTTTCATAGTGCCAACGTTCCAAGAGTGTTTGACCAAGAGAGCTCCAATGGTTCTATAAATCAACCAAACCCTAAAGGTCATAAGCCTCAATGGATAGAGAAATTTCAAAAGTTTTCTTATGAGCTGAAACACAGAAATGCAAAATTTAATGTAGTGCTTTACAAACTAAAATGCATGCCTACATTCAATGGAGGAAATATTACCCCAAACAATATTCAGCTACTTGAGTCCATTAGAGAAAGATTTCAAGATGACCCTATATATTATACTCTATGGGAATCCATAGATACAGAGGATCTTCACATATTGGAACATCAATCAATGTTGAGAGAAGTCAAGTGGAATATACATGGTGTGTCCCAAGTAAATTAGATATGTAACAAGAATTCTTATATGCATGTCATGACACTCCTAGTGGGGAACATTCTCACAATTTCTTTGGCATGGACCTCATAAGGATGTCCTAAACTATGTGTTTAAATTCACCAAATGTTGGATCAATAAAGTTAAAATACCAAAGATGGATCTTCATTCTTTACAGATTCCCATTGAAAAATGGAAGATAATCTCCATGATCTTCATAGCAAGTTTATATGATATATCACTAAACATCATCTTTTATCAAAATAGAAAAACGAATAAGCACTTTTGGAGAGTTGTTTGCAAAAGGTTAGATATGAACTTAGCATGAGCACATCTTAGCACTCTCTAATGTATGGGCAAATAAAAGAGTTTCAAAACGTAGTTTCCATTAAACATAGTCTATTTATGCTTATGGATGGGTTTTACCTGAGAACTCTTCTCAAAAGATATAATTGGTAAGTTCAGACTTGCAAATAGAAGCATTAGGAGAGCTCATGGCATAGCTATAGCATATGTGATCCTCAAAAGTGCAACATCAACTTTGACGTAGGAGAGAAAGTCTATCTTAGAGTTCAATCTAGACCTAAGACAATGAAGATGAGACCTTGTCCAAAGAGAAAAAGTTCCTCAATAGTTCAAACTACCAAAGGATAGTCAAATCCATTTAGTCTTTCATGTTTGAGTGAATCTAACAACCTCATTCTTGATAGTGAAGTTTTCAATGCCATTTTTGTTCAATATACTCCAAGTGAGCTAGATAAAATTACTACACACATCATAAGAAATGGAGAAGAGGTCATCTATATACAAAGTGCCTAGTAAAATGGAAAAACAGGTCACAAGGTAGTGCTATATGGGAGAGGGTATGCACTTTGAGTATCTTCCTAAGAAGTTTCTTAAGGGAAAGGATAGATGGAGACACCACAAAAAGATGGGTATGTACAATTTTTTAATGGGATTCAAATCATAATCTCTTTCTTCTACACTTCAAAATATCATTTTCAAGGATAAAAATAGACTTAAGGGGAAGAAATTCCATGCAGCGAGTAGGAGATCGTTGAAGTTAGGACCAAATGGACTAGCCACATCTCTAGTTGCATGTCATCAGAGACTAGGAGGTAGAAAGGGCCTATGAGAAAAGTGGAAGAGAGAACTAAAGATATGCATCTCTAGCTTTTGACTGGCTTCATCACCATCATCGTATAAGGAATCAACTCTCAAGAGCATTTCATAAAACATAAATACATGACAGTCAGGCACACACATATACATACAAATACATACATGTGTATTAAATACATGATAGTCAGGCACACACATATACATACAAATACATACATGTGTATACATATGTATGCATATGCATGTACATATGTATATATGAACATACATGTGTACATATATGCATACATATATTCATACATATATATGTATGTTCATAGATATATGCATATGTATATACATGTGCATACATAGATGCATACACATATATAAATGCACATATCAATGCATGCATACACATATCTACGGATGTAAGCACACAAAAATTCCAAAATGTCATACATCCGTAAGGCATTAACAAGATTGTGAGAATGCAACAAATTGATACAAATTTGACATGTGAACCAGACGTATCCAATATTGAGCACCATTCCACATACTCATAATCATAATTCCAACTTAGAGCTATAAATCATGACAACTACATTTGTAATGCACATGTAAGAAATCAAAATAAATAATATTTCAATACCCTATCCTTGAGCACTCCCTCCCATTAAGATGGGGAATTCCTAATTTTGAAAACTGAATCTAAGCATGAATTTTATATATGTCAAAAATATATCTGGCTAGGTGTATGGTCTTGTCAACACTAGGATATCCTGCTTAAGGAACATCATTGTTATCATGCATGACTTTTCTTCTCAAATCTTGGAAATGTGAGTATGCAAACTCTTCCTTTCCATTTAGCCATTCCATTGTTCACTAAAATCGGAATACAAACTTGACATGTTGCTTTACTAGGGGAAAAAGCGAATAGAACTGCCCTTGCTCCTATAATAGATTCATCATTGATGGCTCTAATAATCAATAACAAATGTGTTTCTTCCACTAATGCTTCCTTTCTCTTGAAGCAATGACCTTTCTAGAATTGAAAAGCTCATTCAATACATTATCCAAGATAACGCATGAGCTACTATACCTCTTTGCCTTTTCTATACAAGATTTCCATACAAAACTCTTGCATAACCTTAGCCCAATTAAGCATGTCTGAACCATAAAGATAGTGTTTCCATACTTTAAGAGCATGCACCACTCCATACAACTTCCATTCATGCACCCGCCAATAGTTTATTATGATCTATGTATATCCCAAAGTCTGAACCATAAAGATAGTATCTCCCTACATTACAGTATGCACCACTCCATATCACTTCCATTCGTGCACCAACCAATAGCCTTGTGCACCACTAAATTTTTACTTTCTAGAGCTATAGTTCTGCCATCTTGGCTTAGAACCACCCCTGTGGCTATGCCATTAGCATCTGTCTCCAACTCAAATGGCTTCTTTGGATCCATAACATTGAGCATTGGACCCTCTAAAAGGGCTTGCTTAAAAGTATCAAAACTATCCCATTGCTCTTACTTCCATGCAAATGGAAATTTTCTTTGAAGTAGGTTCAGCATAAGCATTGTAAAACTTTCCTTAAATTGATTGAAGCTTCCTCTCAGCTAAAGAGTTCACCATTCTAACATGCCCTACATACTTTATCTTTGGAAGAAATAACTAACTTTTGACAGGATTTACAAAAAACTAATTTATCCATAACATTGAGCATTGGACCCTCTAAAAGGGCTTGCTTCAAAGTATCAAAACTATCCCATTGCTCTTACTTCCATGCAAATGGAAATTTTCTTTGAAGTAGGTTCGGCATAAGCATTGTTGTGATTAATAAGATGAAATGCATTCTCAATAAAAACTGAGAAGTCGTAAAACTTTCCTTAAATTGATTGAAGCTTCCTCTCACCTAAAGAGTTCACCATTCTAACATGCCCTAGATACTTTATCTTTGGAAGAAATAATTGACTTTTGACAGTATTTACAAAAAACTAATTTTTTTTATTCAATATTAATCTTAAATGACTTTCATGTTAGGCATTGATTTACTATCATCCAAAAAATCTACAACAAACTTGTCAATGAAAGGATATAAAATATTATTCATTAATGTCATAAAAGTTGCACATGCATCAGTAAGATGAAATGGTGTAAACCAAGTACTCATAATGATCCAATCACGTTCTAAAAGCTGTCTTTTATATATCCTAGTCTCTAAATTTAATCGAGTGGTAGTCACTTTTTAGATCTATTTTTCTAAATACAATTGTTCCACCAAGGAAATCAAGTATATCATCTATTATGGGCATGGGGTATCTATGCTTGATGGTAATCTTATTGAGTACGTGGTAATCTATGACATCCGCAAATATCTGTCTTTATTCTTTATTGAGATAATTGGAGCAACAAAGGGCAAATTGCTAGGTATAATCAACCTTCTCTCCAAATACTTGTCCATGACCTTGCGGACTTTGTTCTTCTCTTGCTGACTAATGCAAAATGGTGGCCAAGCAATCGAACTCACTTCTAGCACCAACTCCATACTATGATCAATGTTCCTACAAGCATGTAAACCCAAAGGTAAATCACATAGAAAGGAGTCCTAGAATTCTATGCTTACCTTCTCTTGAAGTGATTGAACATTCCAAATGGAATTTCCTTGACTATCAGAATCCATCATGACACAACAATACATAATTATAAACAATAAATGTACTTACAATCAATTTTGAGCAGACAGTCATCAATCGCATCTCTTGGAGATTTGGCTCTCCATTGATTAATAATCACCTTTCCTCATGCTCAAACTGATGAACGTGAAGCAAAATTTGACTCGTCATTTCTTGGCAAGCCACTACTTACTAGGCGAACTACATCCAAATATGTCAATCCAACGATCTCGAAATCCAATATATCCTTATAGAAATGGAGTTATATACATAGACCAACTACTCATCAGTCCTATATCTCAATGCCCTTCACATCGGCCAACTCCACTATGAAGGCATGATCTCAAATTCTTTTGAGCATGTGCACTTGTCTAACCTCTCTCTAAGGTTGTGCATTAGTCAAAACTAGAGCACTCGAAAAAAGGGCCAAGTTATCTTAATGCAAGATTATCTTTGGCCCTAGGAGCCTATGCCCCTATAGCCATTTTCATAGACTAGAGCTATCTCTATGAGCTATGCCAAAGAGTGACACCTCTCCTTTCTAACTAAGGATTTGATAGTTTCTCTCATGCTCAAAACAAACTTATGGACTTGGAGAACTAGTTTTTTTTATGAATTAAAAGCCATGTACTTTGGGCCCTACATCTCTCATCAATTGGCACAAAATTATTATTAAACAATTAAATCATTTCCATGTGGCAAGCTCTCTCTTGTCTTGTTCAATCTTATGCCAACACCTATGGAGGATGCCCGTGAGGTGTGATGTGCTTTGTTAAATCTTACATCTATCATCCTCGATATGGCATAAGCAAAAATATTGTTCTCACTTCTTGAGCCACTCCTTAACAGCATCTAGTGGCAGCACTCCCAGAGTCATGATAATGTGGTAGCTTAAGATCCTTAAGTTACCACCAAACCTCTCTTTTGGGATACCCTTACTAAAAACTTCTGGAGATTGACACTCACCTAGACCTCCTAATTTCATTCCTAAGGCCCCAATATCAAGCATTACCTCTTCTTTCTTAAAGTTATGTATGTCTCTAAAAAATGTTATAAAGGGTATTCTTTAGGTGTGCCATTCTTTGACTCATGCTCTCTTTAGACTCTAAGGAGTGCTCTTGATGTAGAGAGGATAATCTTCAATTCATGTCTACAAGGATGTAGTTCTTTCTTTTTAGGTTTTGATTTGTTTTATGTTTTCTTTAAATTTATGTGTGTATGTATATACGCCTAAAGGTCTATGGTATAAACAATGGCATTTAGAAAACTAGTCACTAGCTTTTGCAAAACGGAAACAAGAATCAAAAGCATAGATGTTAGTATGCTTCCTACTATGATTCAAACAATCATGCACACAAATTTTTAAAATTTCAAAAATACTTTGACAATATTTTAATAGTCTAACCAAAAAATCCGGTGTGTTCTACATGCACTTTAGCAATATAGGTATGCTTGTTCACACAATTTGTCACCAAAAACCATAGGGCAGTATACCCTTATCAAAATACATGTGCTTGTGGAACGAGTTACAACAATAGACTTAAGGTAATACATGCCCCTTTTTTTTCCTCAAAATACTTGCAATTAAAAGCATCCTATCGAATCTGGTTGACAACTTAAGAAAAAGTGCAAAAAATATATGCATGCATTGGAGCATCCATGCATATATAAAACCTAAATGCCTACTCTTAACGGCATATAAGGGATGAAAAAGAGAGTTATAGAGGCAACTACTAACAAGCTACTTATCTCAAATTGAAACAATACATAAGCAAAGATGGTTAAAAGGATGGTAATTCTCATAAACCATCTTTTAAATGCTATTACATTGAAATAGATCATCCAAATATCTTTGAATCACTTCTTCGAACCTCCTAGTGTATGAACAATCGACTTCAAGAGGTCAAATCCTCATTGGATAGATCTTGAAGCATGGGTTCCACAACAATTGAAATCTCTCACCTTCAAGCTATATGAAGAGAGAGATATGCTCCAAATAGTGTGGATGGGTGTTGAGAAAAACGTTATGGTCTCACCTCTTCATCTTTATACTCCAAGAGTGCACATGGACGGGCCTTTTGTGGGTTGTTGACGAACACCCTATATTTGGATTTCTCCTTTTAGCATCGTTCACATGTGATACATCCTTGGGGGAAAGGGAGAGGAGGGCTCAAAGCTTCTCTCAAGGGACTCAAAACTACTCTTTTTTTTTTTTTTACGAATACTAGTTCTTTACAACTCCAGCTGATTAAACTCGATGAAATCGAAGTAGATAATGACTTGTTAGATGCAAATGGACGTTCCTCTCGAAAATCTCACATACTTCTCTCCAAAACTTCCTAAACCAAGCTTTGAACACCAAATTGTGAGACTCTCAAAGACTCTCTTCAAAGTCACTTAAAGACAAGACTTGAATGTTGTGTGTGTAACCTATCTCCCAGCCTTTATATCCACTAGTACCCAAAACAGTAGTGCTTAGGAATGCTCTGGTGTCAATATGCCACCATCATGCAACATTCATTCCCATTACCCATTATGTACCTTAGGATATTATCATAAAGTGATAGGTAGGAGATGATTGAACCACACCCTTGATAGGCAAGAGATAGGGCGGATTAGGAAGTAATCCTCAACCATGGCTTTTGGGGCAAGTGATTAGCTCATCACACTCCTAGCTAGGGGGTTGTGAATCCAAATCTTGCATTGAGACATGTAAGGTACCATTGGAAAGCTCACGGATCTAAGTTTCCAAATCTACTAAGCTAGTTAGGAAGTGTGAAACCCTTGGATACCTTGGGTGCCACTTGATTCAAGGTTCAAGATATCAAACATAAGTGAGAATGAGGTTCGAAGGTTGAGAATAGGGTTCCAAACACCAAGGTTGCAAACAAGGTTCAAGAAAAAATGAGGTTGAGGACATCAATTCAAGGGAATCTAGGGAGTTTCGGAGTTCATTACCTCTCTCTCTCTCTCTCTCTCTCTCTCTCTCTCTCTCTCTCTCTCTCTCTCTCTCTCTCTCTCTCTCTCTCTCTCTCTCTCTCTCTCTCTCTCTCTCTCTCTCTCTCTCTCTCTCTCTCTCTCTCTCTCGCTCTCGCTCTCTCTCTCTGTGTGTGTGTGTGTGTGTGTGTGTGTGTGTGTGTGTGAGAGAGAGAGCAACCTCTTCACGTTGCAGCTCAGCTCCCCTCGGCGGCCAAAACCCTAAACATATTCGTTTCTGTGTGAGTCGTCGCCTATAGCAGCCCCATCGCCACTCCGATCTGCAGCAGCCCATCACCTACAGCAGCCCCATGGATACATCGATTTGCAGTCACCTACAGCAGCTCCTCCAGCAAAGCGTCAGCAGTAAGCAGTCGAGTGCACTTGTACAGCAGCTCGTACAGCAGGATACAACAGATCTGGGTCCCATTGCAACTCTGCTCCCCTCAGTGGCCAAAACCCTAAAGCGGGTACGACAGCTCACGAAGACAACAACTCTACTTCCATCAATTTTAGGGTTTCCAACTGTGATGAGGGAACCCTAAAAAAACCATAAGTTCTCAAGCATATACAAATAAAATGGCATGATTAGGGGGGAAAAAAAAGAGGTGGAAGAGATGATCGGTAAAATGTCAAAGAAGTAAAGAAAGAGGTAGACAAAGCATTAAATCAAGAAGAAGAGCCTTCGAGAAGATCAAAGCCTTGGAAGATCAAATCAAAGACCGAGACATGGAGAGATTGAAGGAAAGAGAACTATGGCTCAAGAGGCAACAAGATTGGATGAGGATAAAAAGATCATGCAAGAACAAATCGAGGCCCTCAAGGCATCGATAGCCTCCCTCAGCCCAGAAGAAAGTGAACTTAGAGCAGATACAAGGGAAGCGCTTAAAATGGAGCTAACTGAAGCCTTGACTGCGAGCATTGACACCAAGCTCGAAGCAACCAAAGAAGGATGGGTTGACGTAGTGAAGGAAAACATCAAAAAAGAGGCAAAAGCTCTCAGGTCTGGCCCCCCGATGTTCATTGCGCGGCTTCTCGATGGGGGAAGGGAGGGACTGTCCTCCATATGTCAGCAAGGCCGCCTTGTTCTCAGAAGCTCGTGGCTTTGACCTCCCGTCGCGCCCTATGTGAATGCCACCCACGGGTCCCTTCGTGGCCGGGGCAAAGATTCAAAGTAAAACGGTCGGCGTGAATGTAAGACACACCAAGCGCTGCACGTCCGTTCCTATGTGCAAAGCGAAGCTTGGGCCATCGATAGGACTGTTTTCATGCAGCCAACGGGTGGCCAGCGGGTGTGTGACCTCGCCCTCCCATCCATGCCTTATGGGTGCCGCCCGTAGGTCCCTTCATGGTCGGGGCAAAGTTTTCAAGTAAAACGGCTGGCATGAATGTAAGATGCACCATGCGCCACACGTCCGTGCCTTTGTGCAAAACGTAGCTAGGGCCGCCAATAGGCCCGTTTTCAAGGAAACAACCAGTGTGAATGTAAGTAAGTCCATGCGCCGCACATCCGAGCCTTTATGTGCCAGACGCTACAGGGACGTCAATAGGCCCCTTCCTCTTGGTGAGAATTACCTTGGCCGGCGCTTGTTTTCGTCGTGCCTTGATAATTATGGAATGACAGAATTGACCCAACAGGTATGCATGGAGTGGCAACGAGGCCCTCCCATTACGAAACAGGCATGGTCCCATAGCGATATATCTGCACGGGTCGGGGTAAAACTTTAACTAAGAATGGCTTGGGGCCTTAGTGTTTCACTTAGGCTCCTGCCTTAAGCCAAATGGCCCAATCTACCATTTTGACGGTGAAGGGCACATGGATGACCAGTCATCATCAATCGGCTTAGAGGGACCGGCCATCCTTTTGACAATAGGATCTTCTTGGAAGTCCTTGGACGGAATCAGCAGATGCAACCTACAAAGAGGCAAAGGTGCCATGACCCAACTCCGAGGTCCCACACTTATGCAAGATTTGGCTCATGCCGAGCTTGGCTTGTCCCGGTGCAGTCGACGTGGGGCGACCCGTCCCTTCTTAGTAGTCCCTTTGCTTCGAGCCAAACCAACGGTGTTAGGTTCGCACCTCTCTTGCATTGAGTTAAGTTTCCCTTAGATATGCATTCGCACGACAACCCATGGTACTAAGGACACTACCCCAAATTCGAGGGTAAGAACACCATGCAAAGTCTCACAAGCCATCACAATGTCACCCTTTCGACTCCACCGCAAACTAGAATCATACTAAGGCTCGTAGGTGGACTTCATGAGGACGCGAAGTCTGTCGAAGAGGGGGTGGATGTCATGCCCCATTTGCTTGCCTTTCTAGTTTTCTATCCAGACCACTTGGTGCTTGGGTGGTTTGCCCTATTGTACTGAATTGTGCGCAACTATAAGGGTACTGATAACGGTGCATGCCTCTAGACTGCAGACCGGCTAGGAACGCGTCCAACGTCCGGGCGACAAAGCACCACAAGTTTCTTGGGAACGTTGGTTGTCCCTTGCATCGTGGGTAGATGCCCGGCAACGGGATCGCCTCCCGTCCATCCTTGATGGGTCTTGCACTTTGACGATCGGATGGGCCGACACCGGGCCGGCCCATCCCTCATCTTGCCCACTCACTCAAAGGGGCTTTGGACGTGTGTGGCAAAGGAGAGCCACTATGCCTCTTGGCAAACCGCAACCATGGACTTGACGGCTATGTCCTGCCGGACCGGCCCGTCTTCGACGGCCATCCCTCACATCTTCCAGGTTAAGTCCCATTTCAGTTGCAACTTGCCTCCGGGCCACTCACATATATGTATATGTATATATATATATATATATATATATATATATATATATATATATATATATATATATATATATATATATATATATATATATATATATATATATATATATATATATATATGTGTGTGTGTGTGTGTGCACTGTGTATATGTATATGTATATGTATATGTATACGTATATGTTGTATATGTGTATGTATACACCCGCAACATCTCGTCCCGCTTCAGCTTTCGGGTTACTTAAGGGGATTGCCCCTTTAACTCGTGGCCGTCCTTCTCCTTGTGGGCTGAAGACAAAACCCCCCTTGGACTTGAACCATCACAGCTCTCCCCCCCCCCCCCCCCCTTCCCTCCCTCCCTCCCCCCCCCCCCCCCCCCCTTCCCTCCCTCCCTCCCTCCCCCCTCCCCCCCTCCCTCCCTCCCTCCCTCCCTCCCTCCCTCCCCCTCGCTCTCCCTCTCTCTCTCTCTCTCTCTCTCTCTCTCTCTCTCTCTCTCTCTCTCTCTCTCTCTCTCTCTCTCTCTCTCTCTCTCTCTCTCTCTCTCTCTCTCTCTCTCTCTCTCTCTCTCTCTCTCTCTCTCTCTCTCTCTCTCTCTCTCTCTCTCTCTCCCCCCCCCCCAACCCCCCAACCAAAGGGACAGATTGTTGATATTCACAGATGACATCCTGGTGTCAGATCATAGCTTTAGCATGGACCGACTACCACCGCTTCAATACTCCATAGAGGCTCCCTCTCTTACTTTGACACAAATAGAGATTATTAGACTCATCCATCAGGACTTGATTCAGTTGAATACTCAGGAGGTTGCCCAAAGATAGCTTTTCCTATAGAGAGCCTTTTCTCCAGCTCATCGCAGATGGTTTGAGGAGTCGAGCATAGATAGATGGATACACATATATCGCCTGGCAGGCTGGCATACAATGTGTTATCAGCTGGGGATTGAAAGTAGTAGATACAGAGGAATCCCAGCAGAGGCCAGGACATGCGAGGCATGTCATAGGGAGCTGGAGACAGAGCTACACTGCATTTGTTATTGCCCAACATACTATGAGATAAGAGGGACGCTTTCATTACCTACTCAGAAAGCAGTTTGGATCACTATCCAGAGTTATGGGACACCAGGACCACAGATGTTTGAGGCTATTTTTCCATGAGCTGGGGAGATGTCGAGATTAACATCCAGGAGATCAGACGGACAGATTCAGCTGCAAGCTACTCATTATTTCCAGCCAGTCACTACCGCTAAACATCAGATCTTAAATACCATACATACTAGAGGTATTCAGATTGACTAACGAGGGTGGTATCCAGCACAGCTGGCGATTACAAAGGAGGATTTGGACCATCTTCGCATGCCACATACAACTCCCTGCGATGATCCTCACCATGGAGGAATTTGACGAGTTTCAGTGCTGATGAATGCTCGATTACTTCTGAGATGGAGGATCATACCTCATGAGATTGTATTGTTCACTGTATTGCCTCGCATCTGCCTCCTTTCAGGACCTTGTATCAGCTAGAGAGTCTCAAGCCCACTCAAGGCTCACCCAATCCTACTTATTTCAGTCATTGCTAGTTTCTTAGTTTCTTTTCTCAGTATCCCTAGCTCAGGCATTGTATCAGAATCACCACTTTGTAACCTTTTGGTGTCATAGGTCATTTTGGCCTTTCAGTGGTAGATGTGATTATATCCTTTCATCATTGTGTCCCTCTCTCTCTCTCTCTCTCTCTCTCTCTCTCTCTCTCTCTCTCTCTCTCTCTCTCTCTCTCTCTCTCTCTCTCTCTCTCTCTCTCTCTCTCTCTCTCTCTCTCTCTCTCTCTCTCTCTCTCTCTCTCTCTCTCTCTCTCTCTCTCTCTCTCTCTCTCTCTCTCTCTCTCCCTCCCGCCCGCCCGCCCGCCCCGCCACATCTTCAAGGATTCAGACCAGATTACTGTACCATAGGCCACATCTTCACTCTGAGATGCCTGATTGACCAAGCACGAGTGAAGAAGAGATTATAATGTTGCTTTGTGGACTTCCACAAAGCCTTCGACACAATTCCCAGGGAGCAGCTTTCTGATGTCTAGTCGATCTCGAAGCTCTAGAGGAGATGATATGGGGGATCTACACCCTCTATGAGAAAGTATCAAGTAGAGTCTAATGCCCAGGTGGCCTATCCAATTCACTTGCCAGCACCGTCGGGATGAAGCAAGGATGCCTTCTCTCCCCCACCCTCTTTGGTCTATACATTGATGGGATAGTGGACTTCATACGACAACAGGGAGGAGATGGCATTGAGGTACGAGTGACCATTGTCCACATTCCTTTATATGCTGATGATATTGTCCTGGTTTCAGAGTCTCCAGAGGGTCTACAGCATCTCCTACGCGGCTAGACAACTTCTGCACACATAGAGGGCTATCCGTGAACCTTGGTAAAACCAAGGTTCTTATCTTCCATACATCAGCCCAAGTGAGGAGACAGAGTTATTTCACATCAGCATGCGGAACCATCGAGATAGTCGGATCATGTCTACTTGGGAGTGACCTTCATGGCAGCCTCTAGTGTTCTTTCATGACTACTTGGGAGTGACCTTCATAGCAGCCTCCATGACATCATCAGAGCAGAGCTTGCTGAACCACCGATGCTAGTAGACAGAGCGCATCACCTACAGAGCTTTGCAAGCATCATGCCACATGGCGCTAATAGGAGACACCTCCTCATGGTATGCACAGACACGGGATTGGCTGGCCCACATAGATAGACTCCCAAGTCTCCACGTATTCGCTCTCCCACCAAGGGAGGAATAGAATCATCCGTCATGAGATATGGCACACATACATACAGAGGACTTGGATCAAAACGAGGGATACATTGCCACCGAAAAATGCTCTACTATCATGAGCATTTCTACATATCTCAACCAAGGCTTCATTGAGACTCCGCGCTACATGGAGACATACCTACCACACCAACTCCGTGTCGTCATTTGGAAGGTTCGAGTTTCATCGCATTAGCTCGAGATCCAGAGGGGTCAAGCTAGATGAGTCCCTTGTGAGGAGAGGTGGTGCCCAATATGCCATACAAAGATAGAGAGTGAGGAGCACTTGGTGACCATATGCCTAGCATACTCAAACCTAGGAGCACAATTCCAAATAGAGGAGTCACTCGAGTTCTGCATGACTAGAGGAGACCAACGGAGGATGGGAGGCTCCCTCATGGTGGCATATGAGAGAGGAGAGAAGATGTTATAGCCCACACATCAGACACAGATGGGTACCCAGAAGACTATCACTCACTTCTTTCAGCGAGCTCGATCAGGAGGTACTTTGACCGCCGCCGATGTACCACATACTACACCCACCTCCACCTATCATCAGTAGTTAGGGTATACACATTCACTCTCCCATAGATCCCCCTGTATTAGGTGGCCATTATCTGCAGTGTCAGAGCCATGCTCCCCTTACAACTAAGATATTCCCACTACCCCCTCATTACCATGTACACCATCATTTTTGTTGTTTTCAGCCTGCACAGTTTTGAGTAGCAAGTATATTTCCTTTTCATTTCTACACAAAGATTGAACACTGTTGTACATGGTTTTGTCTAATAGGCCAAGTTTGGCCTTTGGAAGACGTTAATCTCTCTCTCTCTCTCTCTCTCTCTCTCTCTCTCTCTCTCTCTCTCTCTCTCTCTCTCTCTCTCTCTCTCTCTCTCTCTCTCTCTCTCTCTCTCTCTCTCTCTCTCTCTCTCTCTCTCTCTCTCTCTCTCTCTCTCTCTCTCTCTGTGCATGACCGCTGGAGGCCAACGGAGGTTGGGACGTTTCCTTACGACAGCATATGAGAGACGAGAGCAGTCGCTGCAGCCCACGCATCAGACACGCATGAGTCCCAAGCAGACCATTGCTCAGTTCTTTCAGCCAGCTGGGCTACATCTGACGGGCCTGCCTTCCAGGAGTCTTATGCCCCCTGCTCTAGCAAGCAACGGCTCAGAGTGCGACGTCGACCACGTAGGGCTGGATACGGATGACCACGACTATACCAAGAGGATATCTCACACATCATGATAGCCCATAACCACATGATAGAGCTCAAGTGCACCACCACCACCTAGGTAGCCTTCCTTCGTGAGGCACTCAGACCGCCACCGATGTACCACATACTCCACCCACTTCCACCCATTATCTGTAGTTAGGATATACATATTCACTCCCGTCATGGGGCCCCCATGTATGAAGTGGCCATTATCTGTACAGTCAGATCCACATCTCCCCACGCACCGTTACATTATCCCCACTACCTCTCCATCACCTCATACACTATCCCGTGGTTGTTTCCAGTCTTTTTCAGCCTACAAAGTTTTGTGTAGCGAGTACTATTCCGTTTTATCTCTACACAAGGGTTATTACAGTTGTACATGGTTCTGTCTCATACGCCAAGTTTGGCCTTTGGAAGACATTACTCTCTCTCTCTCTCTCTCTCTCTCTCTCTCTCTCTCTCTCTCTCTCTCTCTCTCTCTCTCTCTCTCTCTCTCTCTCTCTCTCTCTCTCTCTCTCTCTCTCTCTCTCTCTCTCTCTCTCTCTCTCTCTCTCTCTCTCTCTCTCTCTCTCTCTCTCTCTCTCTCTCTCTCTCTCTCTCTCTCTCACATAGAGGTTGGAAGAGGTGCCCAGAGCCATCATTCTACTCTACTAACAGAGACACACGAGAGCCCAGAATGAGCCTACCTCAAGTTCAGGTTTCCAGTGGGAGTCCACATACTAAGAGCTTACATGCAAGCACACTACCAGGGATCAAGGGTAGCCATACTCTTCAGAGATGGACTTCAATGCAGGATACATGTAGTCACACGTGATTGACAGACCAGATATCTTTATATCCGACTCGAGCTCTCATAGGAGCGGATCATCTACTAGCGTTATGCTACTTTGCTACTTCCAGCTCACGGTTCACTATGATAGATTGAGAGGACTCACCATACACCTGCTTGACAAAGGAGATTGAAGAGTAGTCTACACTTGGGGAAGTCTTCCTTATAGGAGACTTCAATGCCAAGACGGGCAATGATCAATGCGAGACATTTGACCCAGACGACCGAAAAATACTACTTACCATACAAGAGAAGTCTACAGCTCGAGCTTCAGCCGACTAAGTATGTACTATGACATACCTAAAGTTGGATGATGTTAGTAATGTGCATAAAACATGCATATACATGCATGTGTGCATGCATGCCTACATACATGTAAATACATAAGTTAATACATACATAGATAAATGCATGTGCATATACATGATTATACGTAGTACATATATGCCAAGATGAAAACAAGCGAATCCCAAAGTCACTCAAAAAAGAAAATGCTACAATAAGTCCAAAAGGTAGTCAATAACAAAACAATATACCCTTCACATCCATCATGCCTACTCTCAACCAGATACTATGACATTCCCACCAATGTCATCAGTGACCAATAGTACGCACTTGGTACATAGACTAAAAATTCTATGTTACTTTACCTACGTGTACGTGTAAATAAATGCGCAATGCTACTTGCCAAGAAATAGTTCCCATCGTTTTTTATGTTTTCCATTCTTTTACATTCATGAAAGAGATTTAAACTCTCTAAACTCGTTCACATGCACAATTTTATTACAAAGAACCAACAAATTCTATGAATCAGAAAAGAATTTACAAGTGAATGATTGATAAGCAAAGATTATAAGTTAAGAACAACTTTCTTTCCATGCATGGAGACTCCAACAAGGTCCACCTAATTCAGTAATAAAAAAGAAAGATTAAACGCTTTTTCAGAACCACACCCCTTTAATGAATGAAAATCAATGAAAATACTCAGACACTCATGAATTACTGATCAAGATCAAAGCATAGTTTGGCCTCATCCCACGGTCCATTTATTTCAAACTTATACTCCTGTATTCTGATGAGCCAATATGGGCATACCAATACAATGAATATGATAACCACCACAAAAAGCACCAGAGCAAGGCGATTGAGTGGAAAGATTAGACCCATAGTGACAGCGATGAGCACAGAAGAGAAGCCTAGATGTAATTTCACTGAGTATTGCTTCATGCAGCAAGTCACTAGAGGAAATAGAAGGAAGAATTCGGATGAAAACAGCATGAGTGCAAAGACTAGCAGACTTGATGGCAACCTTGATGCAATGAGGACGGATGCAACAATTGAAGCGTTCAAGGAGACGTTACCACTCAGAGTAGCAGGCTTTTTTACAGTGAGCTTTCTGGGTAAATCATCAGATTTTGAGCCTTGCGATGCTGCAAAGGCAGGAGGAGTACGTGTGGATGCATCGATATAGTCATGAAAACAAAGATGGACCATCAACAAGCATATTGTGAGGGCCCATATGGAATCTGAGCTTATAGACCTGGTTAATGTTTGGAATACAGGCGCCAATACATAAAGACCACTGACAAAATAGGTAAAGTACAATGCATACCTACAGAGAATAGCTACAGAAATACTGCCTGTGGTGAGAAGGAGTACGAAAAATCCCAGTAACAACAAAACAGAGTCGAGAATGAGGAGAAGGGATGCATCGAGTACTCCATTCAGAGAATATGTCCATACAGCAGAAACCATGGCGACGACGCACACATATTGTGCTATGGCTACAGAATCTCGGATTGTTGTCCACGTGTCACGCTTCACCACATTCGCATTCATCACCATAGCCTCCAAGAATGATGAATCGGTGTGGTTATCTTCGTAACCGGCCTGCATGCCGCCGTACACTACCTTTTGCCACTTGACTTGGGGAGACCCGTCTCCGGTATGCTGTTGCTGTTGATGTAGCTTGGTCAATCGATGGATGCGCAGGTTCTGTTCGTTTTCTGTTGATGTAGCTTCCGCACCATCCTGCTCCTTCACCTTTGCTCTGCCCATTTTCGACACGTTCTTGATATATAAATGGCGTTTCAGCAGACAAAGCGGTTCAGAACTTTGGGATAGAAGATCTTTCTACACCTCAGCGACTCGCGCTCCGGCACGGGATACTACATTCCCCTGATGCGGATCCATCATGAATGAATGCTTCATGATGCTGTGCGCTCATGGAGGTGAAAACGAGCATTCTGAATCAAAAAATTTAACTCGATTTCATGATTCGCCACAATGGACAATTCATGGCTTATGCCACAATGAATGTTGCATAAGCCATGAATTGTCCATAAATGTCATGCCATGGGAGTGATCGAACCCTAGAATAGTTTCACATCAAACTGACATTTAAAAGTGTATTGTTTCAAACATAGCAATGAAAAAATAATTAGTTCTGTCATTCATATGTGAAAAAAACTTTTTTTTTTAAATGGAGCTTGAACTTTGAAAAAACAATTGTACAAGGTGAATTGGTATAGTACCCGCGGGACACCCTTTGTTCGACATAGCAAGGGTTAGACAAGAGATTACAATAGCCCGAAGATTTTACAATTGGTTTAACTGCCCAAATGCTACAATCTACAACTGGGTTAACTGCTCGAAGGCATTTACATATCCTACCAGTGGGGAGGGTTGAACTCTTGCCCCTACATCAAGAGACGAAAGATTCAACCAATCGACCCAATATGTGTGGACACAAAAAACATCTTCAAAATAATATCAATAATAAAATTAAACACTCTTTTCAAGTGATAAAAAAATACGTTTGTCGACCATACAAGCCCTAGTGACCTTTGATCATCTACATGGAGAATTTGCATCCACATCAATGTTATGACCAATTTCTTGCCATAATTTTGGATGTTCAAGCATGGATACCTCTTGAAAGAGGGTGTTCAAGCTGATATCATCATCACCATCAACAAAGTCGCGGGCCTGATGATGCTACTCCATTTCTATTTCGTAAGCTTCCAGTGGCTATGATGCTTGCCAAACAAAGCCATTTCTATCTTAGGAGGGGCATTAGCAGATTACATTGAAACAATTAAAATGTGTCACTCTAGTGCCATAAAATCTTCAAACCATGAGATCATGTTGTTATGGAAGCTTACATATGTTGTAACATAAGAACTCACATTCATAAGGGTGATATATTTGCTAAATGAAAGTGCATTTTCTTCACGAGTTTTTGAAGGGAGACCTAAGAGCTTTTAATACTCTACAAGCACTCTTATTTTCATAGGTTTGAACATGCCATAAAATTTCCTTTTGCTTCATATCCCCATGGGATTAAAAACTTACCTCATCATTGATTGGACTAAAAGCTTGATGTAAGGAGTTAGACACTGTGAGAGTGAATCACACCTTGGTAAGACCTCTCCAATATGAGTGAAAAACCACTATATAAATTTAATGGACAAGGTTTTCACACATGGCAAACCAAAATCAAGGGTCATCTCATGACTAAACAATTATGGTTCATTACAAAACTACTTGCACCAAATGAGACACTTGAGCATAGAAGAGGGCTACAACATTTCACTCAAAAAAATGAACAAGCACTTGAAATGTTACTCACATCCCTAGCTGACAATTATGTGCATTTATTGGATGATTTCACTCCTTTGAATCAAGTATGATTACTCTAGAACAAAACTTTGGAGCTATTTCTTAAAAATACAAGATAGCACTTAAAATGAAACTTTATTCTCTTACAATGTCTCAAGGAGAAGATATACCCACTCTTGTAAACAGACTAAAGAGCATTGTACCCAATTAGCTTATGTGTGATGCCCCATTGAAAATGAAGATAAACTAGATGTCCTACTCAAAGTTGTTCACGATGATAAATTTGGACAAATTGTAATTGTTTTTAAAGAAAAGGACACTATCCTTAGGCTGGAGGATGTGATTAATTCTCTGCAAAAACATGAAAATAAGTTGAAAGATGCATGATGAATTCACAACAAATGTCTTGGTTGTAAGAGCCACAAAATGTATTCATTCTAATCGCACCAACCATTTGTCAAAAGATTGTGTTTGAATGAACCTTTGCAAAATATGTGGTAAACCTAACCGTGCTACAAAACATTGTCGACTATGCAACAACAATGACAATAATCAATCTCCATGCAAAGATCCATCAATAGGCGTCTCAACCATATACACTCCACTGTCGCTGTGAAAACTGCCCTGTACTCAGCTTCACAACTCGATGTCGCCACTGTAGGTTGCTTCTTACTCAACCAAGATATGCATGAGTCTCCAAGGAAAAAGCAATTACCACTAGTGGACACGCGAGTATCATAACAACCAGCCCAATCACTATCTGTAAAAGCATGCAAGCATGGTTGAATATCTCTGCCATAAAAGAGACCTAAACTCAAAGTTCCTCGAAGATATCTGCACACACGTTTCACCGCTTGCCAATGCTTAGTGCCAGGGCTATGCATGAATCAACTCAACTGGGAAACTGCATACTGTATATCTGGCCTTGTGTTGCATGCATATATAAGACATCCCACAGCTTGCTGATAAAGAGAAGTGTCAAATGCATCACTGGAATCCTCAACTGAGAACCTGAATCCTGTCTCAACTGGTGTGGAAACTGGCTTACAATCCTCAACGTCAAAACACTAAAGTAGTTTTTCAACATACTTTGCTTGATGCATAACAATTCCCCCCTCAACGGATACAAACTAGATGCCAAGATAGTAGCTCAAAAGACCAAGATAAGTGACATCAAAAGTATGCTACAAATCAACCATGAGAATGTCAAGTTTTGCATCACATGACCCAGTCAAGAGTATGTCATCGACATAAAGAACAAGCACTATAAGATCAGCCCTATTTTTGCGTACATAGAGTGTGCTTTCAATCGGACTACATGTGAAGCCAAGAGCAATCAAGTGCTTATGTATTTTGTCATACCATGCATGTGGAGCTTGCTTGAGACCATACAAAGCTTTATGCAAGCGACAAACCATATGCTCTTTCCCTTTCATAGCAAATCCAGGAGGTTGCTTCACATAGACCTCTTCTTGCAAATCTCCATTCAAGAAGGTTGTTTTTATGTCCAATGGATGTGCTTTCCAACCTCGATGGGCAGCCAATGCAACCACAGTACGAATGGTAGTCATGCGTGAAGTAGGTGCAAAAGTTTCCAAATAGTCAATGCCATATTGTTGCGCATATCCTTTGGCAACCAATCTAGCTTTGTAGCGATCAATGCTACCATCAGATTTTCTCTTAATCTTGTAAACCCACTTTGTACCAATGGTATTCTTTCCTTTTGGCAATTCACATAACTCCCAAGTACCATTCCTATGTATGGAATCCATTTCTGATTGCATAGCACTCATCCATTGTGGATCGTCACATGCATCTTTAGAAGAAAGTGGCTCTTCATTACATGCTGTAGCAATAAGAGAATAATCCACAAAATTACTTGATGCATGGTGAGAGCTTGATCTTGTTCTACCAAGTAAAGATGCACTCAATTTGTTGTCTTGCAAAGTTTGTTTCAGCCACTTTGGCATAGATTGTGCACTCTTAATAGACATGTGTTCATTATGTAAAACATCTTCAATATGTACATCATGTGTGGGCTGAATTTCATGCTCAATTTCAGCCATATTTTGACGCAAATGTTCAGCCATACGTGGCTGAAAATTTCCAACAGTTTTGACAATTTTTGGCTGAAATTTTTCAGCCATGTTTGGCTGGAAATTCTCTGCATTTTCAACCCTATTTGGCTGGAATTTCAGCCCTTTGAACCTCAGTTGGCTGGTCTACATGGCCATAGTCAAGCGCAGCATTTTGGAACAAAGGCATGAGTGTATCGAACACATCTTGTGAGCTAACTGTTGGCAGTTTTTTGCATTCAAGTAGAGGGAAAACTGAATTTTCAGCAAATACTACATCTCGACTCACAATAATTGTGTTCATCAATGGATGGCACAACCGATATCCCTTACTTTCAGCACTATAACCAACAAATATACATTTCTTTGCCTTGTCATCAAGTTTGTGACGTTGTTGTGATGGCACAAGAGCATATGCCAAACAACCAAACACACGCATATGACTAACCATAGGCTTATGACCATTCCAAGCCTCATAAGGAGTGATGACTCTCAATGCTTTTGTAGGGCAGCGATTCAACACATAGTTTGCACACATGACCGCTTCCATCCAAAACTTATGAGGAAGATGCTTTCCTTTAACCATACATCGTGCCATTTCAAGTAGAGTTCTATTTTTACGCTCGGCAACACCATTTTGTTGAGGTGTATATGGCATTGTACATTGGTGTGAAATACCTCTTTCACGAAGAAAAGCATTAAACTCATGTGACATGTACTCACCACCACGATCCGTGCGTAGAGTCAAAAGCTTTTGTGAAGAAAATTTTTCAGCCATAGTTAAAAATGCTTTGAAGCAAGAAAATACCTCATTCTTTGCTTTCATAGGATACACCCATGTATGGCGAGTAGCATCGTCAATGAAGGTAACAAAATATACATGCTTCCCAAAAGATGGAGTCTTGACGGGACCACATACATCACTATGAACAAGCTGTAATTTTCTTGTAGTGTGTGTATGACTATCTTTTGGAAAAGAAGCACGATGCATTTTTCCAAGAATGCAACATTCACATGCATGCTTTTCAATGGACTCAAGTGTAGGCAAGCCAATAACCATGTCCTTCTTTTGCAAGTAGAGCAAACTATTGAAGTTTAAATGACCAAAACGAGCATGCCAAAGCTCCATTTCAGCCATGGAAGAAGTATGAGCAACTAAGGCATTGGAGGCAGCCCTCTTGTATGTATCCATGCAATACAAACCATTACATAATGTACTGGACATCACGATAACATCGCCATTGCTGAAATCATGAACCATACACTTATCATCAACAAAGTGTACATGAAGTCCAGCTTTGGCAATCAACAGAACTGAAATTAAGTTCTTCTTGATACCGGGTACATACAATGCATTTTTCAAGAGAATCACACCTCCATTTGCAGTCGTAAGATCAATTTCTCCTACTCCAATGATAGGATAAGAGGCATTGTTTGCACACACCACATGTCCTCCTTTAGGTGCATCTTTCAAAGAGGCAAAAAATCTTTTGCATGATGTTATGTGCTTTGAAGCACCACTATCAAAGAACCAATCCGAATCAGCCTCACTCACAACCATACATTTAGAATGTAAAGAAGCATCATAATGACATGTAACAACACATGCCCAAAAATCTTGAGCCATGTTAGCTTCATCATTCTTTGCATTTGTTGAATTTTCAGCAATAGACATGCCGGATTCCTTCTTCTTTTCATTGCGTTTAGCAAGCTTTCTACACTCATCAATAGTATGACCACCCTTTCGGCAATATTTGCATCTCTTCTTCTTTTGCAAATCACCATCATTAGAGGAATGAGTGAAAGAGGAAGCTTGAGGCTTTGGTTTTGATGAACTCAAAGCTGAACCATACTTGCTTTTCCCCTTTTGTGAGATAGCAAGTGCTTGTGTTCCCTCAATCAAACCACTCCTATTCACTCTAGATTGCTCTTCTTGCAAAAGAAGAGACACAACCTCATCAAATGCATACATATTAGGATTTCCTTTTGCAACCAAACGGAGTGTAGTAGCAAAGCTTTGAAAAGATTCCGGTAATCCTTTCAACAATGTAGAAATGAGTGATGCATCCAGAATGATCTCATCTATGTTTGCCGATTGCTCTTTCAAGTCCTTGATGCGTGTCACATACACATCCACTGACTCATTTTCAACCATACATACATCCTCAAGTTGCTTCCTCAAGTATGCAACACGTGCTTCATTACGCATGGCATACAAAGAAGCAAGAGTGTCCCATGCTTGTCTCGATGTAGAACATGACCGAATGTGTGGAACTATATGACGCTTCACTGAAAGCGCAATCAAAGCATGAGCTTGAGCATCTTTTCCATCCCATCTAAGCTGGTCCTATGTAGGTGGAGAAGGAGAAACCACTGTACTCGAAGAAGAAGCTCCATCTGTGATAGTAGACTGTGAAGTAGAAGCACCTACCGGTCTTCGATCTACATCTGCCACTATGTTCCAAAGTTGTTTTGCAACAAGAATATGCTTCATCATGTAAGACCACATCGGATAGTTGGTCCCATCAAGCTTATCTTCAGCTTGAAGCATGCCAAACAAGTCATTGATGCCGGCCATTTCACTAAGGAACAAGAATGTGGCAAAATCTTCACTTCGACGAAAACTGAAATGAGTGCTGAAATTTCAGCTCACAAATCGTCACTCTGATGACAATTCTGACTGCACGAATGGCTTCAAAATGGGGGTAAAACCCCAGCACGCCTGATGGAAATGTTTTCGGGCTGCTGAAATTCACAGTTCTATGCTCTGAAGTCGATTTGCACTGTTAAAGTGCGCGCGCGCCGCGACGCGAAAAACCGAAACTTGAGGAGCTGAACCTGCTCTGATACCAGTGTTGGGTGTGTGTCAAAGTGCGAGAGACACACAAGAAGCACACACAAGGAGCACAAACGCAGTAAGACACACAGAGAAGACGATGGCTAGAATAGCTCTCTCTATTGATCAATGAACTGAAGTGAAGTAAGAGCTGAATAATATCCCTAAGTACAAAGTACCACCACATATGAGAGTATCAAGTATGTGGTAACATGGGGAAAAAACCTCTAGCCAGCACTAGAGTAAAAAGTGCCCATGTATAGGGAAAAGGTTCACATCAAAGCTACTTGAGGAACACATAAGTGTAACAAGTTCAACCTTGGGGGGAAGATATTGTTCAATAAAAAGGATCAAGTTATTAGAAACTGACACAATATCTCATTTCTAGTTCAAATTTTTGAGGTTAAAGAAAACTAAGTTAAAGTGAAGTCATTGCACAATGTTGTAAATGTGGAGTTGTTGGTCTAGAACATCAAGTTTTACATTAGCATCAAAGTAGGTATGGTGGTATGGAATAATGCACTCACATGTGATGAATGCTTGCATTCAAGTCTTTGAGAAAGTGTCCCAAGTTTTTTAGAAAAAGATCAATTGGGATTTGCTTTAGTCCAGTTGAAGTAAGATTGCCCAAAATTGTGAAGGGATCACCTTCCTACATCCTACACCCTAAAGCCCACTTGGATACATTAGTCCTCTACTCATGTAAATGATCAGTGGATAATGCTTAGAAATGGAACATAGTAGAAACATATGCGACTCTAGTAAAACTTCATTTCTCCAAAAAGAATTCAAGTGAATTTGAAGAAAGTCCTCAAGGTCTTTGAAAGGTGTCTTGAAATGCACCAAGATAGAATTTTTCTTAGGGATACGTTAGAGTCCACTCTTTTGACTCCGAATAGCACCATGAATTCATGAAATGAGCAAGGATGCCTTTTTAATCCACATGTGTCATTATTTCCAAACTTTGCACTAGATTCAATCTATCAAGTGCAAAGATATATGGCATCTAGAATGATTTGGGTAAAGATCACACCACATATGGATTCCCCTCTTTTTAGATCCAATCATTGGATTTTGAGGGCAGGGTAAGCACACAAACAATATGAGGAAGAAAAAGAATCTTAGAGCACAAGACATAGTGTACTACTATGTGAATGTACAAGATAAGTATCCTATTAAGGTTAAATGTGTATATAAAAGCTAAGGAAAAAAACCTCCAAAAGACGGAAAAAATGCCTTGATAGTCCTAAGTGTGTTTGCACACATCACTATCGAAATATATCAACAAATCCCACCTAAGAGTGATGCAGTGAACAAAGATTTGGAACTCATGTATGGGGAAGAGCCAAGCTATGTGGACTGAAATCAATCCACAATAGGAAACCAGCCCAAATCTTTTCAAAAATCTTTGAACTTCTCCCTAGGTAGATCCTTTTTAAAAAGGTCTACAATATTATTCTATGTAAGCACATAAGCAAAACTCATCTCCTTGACATAATGATAGTGCACCTCAATGTATGTTATGCTAGCATGGAACAAAGGGTTCATCACAACTACCAACATGCTCTAACTATTAGTAAAGATGGTGATGATAAAAGATTGACCAACACCCAAATCAGCCAAAAGGAATATGAGCCACACACACTCAACAGTAGCTATGAAATATGACATATAGTCAACCTCACAACTAGAAGTGATCATAGTAGGTTACTTCTTACTCAACCAAGATATGCATGCATTACCAAACCATGAAGCAAAAACCACTTGTGCACACATGAGTGTCATAGTAACCAGCCCAATTTGAGTCTAAATTAGCATGTAAATTTGGTGGTAGTTGTCCTCCTTTGGATAAAACTACCCAACTAGCCAAGTACCACCGCTCGGAATTCTTCTCAAATCAATGTACTTGCAAGTAGGCATGCATCTTCTCAAATCACGTGGTGCTTCCTTCAATCCATACAATGCCTTTTTCAACGTACATACTCTGCTTTGATGCCTTTTATGCACAATACTACATGGTTGTAATACATGCACTTCTTCAATTAAATCACTTTCAAATATGTTTTTTCAATGTCCAATTGATGTACATTCCTGCAATGATGAGCCGCAAGTGCACACATGCTATGAACAATTGCCATTCGACACACGGGAGCAAAAGTCTCATGAAAATCAATGCCCTTCTCCTGTGCATAACCTTTGGCAAAAAGCATACCCTTCTACCTATAAATTGTCCCATTGGGATTATGTTTTAGCTTGTATACCCATTTAGTTCCAATGTTCTTTTTCTTAGGATACAAATCACATAACAAACAAGTACCATTATTCACAATGGCATCAAATTCTGATTGCATAGTAGCCATCCAATTTTTTTATTTCTATCCTTCATCAAAAGAAACATGTTCATTCTCATCACAATGACTAGAGAAAAACATTGCATGACAATCTAATGCAAAAGAAGCATTATGAGAACCTAAATGAGTATGATATGGTGAAGGGGCATCTAATTTCCTCTCTGTTAAAGTTTGCACTTTCCATTCAGGCATAGTTTTCGCTTCTTCAATGTCAACTCTCTCATTAATAAGTGCATCATGTAGATCTACATCAGAAATAGAATGATCTGCATCATTGTTTGAAACTATAAAGATTGAGAAATTATCTCTCTAGGAGCAGCATTTGATTTTCCACCTACAAAAAGATGTAGTAAAGTGTCATACATATCCTTTGAGCTAAGTGATGTTGGTGCACAAAAGTAAGGGCTGAATTGCATCTTCCACAAAAAAAACACCACGACTATCCAAAATGTGTTTACTATGTGGATGATATAGATGATGGTATTTGCTTTCGAAACCATAGTCAACAAAAATAAAATACATTTCACAGCCTTATCATCCAATTTTTTGTATTGTTATTCATGCACTAATGCATATGCTAAATAACTAGGAACACACATAAGAGCAATAGATGGCTTGCAACCATGGCAAACCTCATCATGAGTGTTTGATTGCAATGCTTTAGTGGGACACATGTTAAGTACATATGCTACACACATAACAATCTCAAGCAAGAAGCTATGTGATAAAGCTTTATTTTTTTACCATACACTCCAACCTTTCCATGAGAGACCTATTTTTCCTCTTAGCAAACTCATTATGTTAAGGTCTATACATAATTGCTTATTATTTTTTGATTCCACACTTAGATATAAATGCATTAATCTCATAAGACATATACTTCCCCACCTCAATCAAAATTGGGGGTGCTCATTTTACATGTTGAAAGTTTGTTAGCCATAATTAGGAACTCTTTGAAGCACATAGACACTTCATACTTTGCTTTTAATGGATACACCCACATGTTGGAAGAAAAAAATGTTACAACATGATCCATTTTCTTTTATCATCATTTGTATATGGGGTTACCTTTTTCTACTTTAAAATAGCTTAGATTTATCATTTGTTACTAATAAGCACCCATGTATAGGGGCGTGTGTGTGTGTGAGTGCCAAACAAGTGAATAAAGTCAAAGTCATTCTCCTTCAAGTATGAGAAATCCCAAATAGCATGAGATTGGCCATTTTTTATATAAAGAGGCCAGCCCCCGTAAAGAGGAGCATTCTTGATAGAGAATAATACCATACTAGTTTGTGGAAGTCTTGGAGTACTCTTGTCATCTTCATGATGTGCTTATCGCACTTTCTACTTCCTTGCTTCATGCTTGTGACACATTAGCTTGTGATTAATGATATTATTATGCATGTGATTAAGCTTATCCGTATCTCTAATGATGGTTTCATCTTATCTTTTTGCATAGTTTGTTGTTAATTGCATGCTACCGAAGCACCATTCATGTATGTCAAATCCGTCCATGCACATTTTGGTCTTTTGAGATGCTCAATTGATGAATATGAGTTGTGATGCTACAACATCAACAACTTTTGGCATCGTTGTTGGGGAATGCTCTCTTGTTGCTTACATGATGGTTTATGGCATGAAAGTGAGCATGTACTCAAGCTTTTCATGAAGATATTGTGTTCTTCATTCATTATGCTCTTGTGAGCATTGATGAATTGCAAGACTTTTACAAACTTGTTGAAATGAGCCACTTTTGGTGTGATATGAATCCCCTTACAGGTGATTAGTCTACCATGTGTGGTGATTCTTCAAGTTATGATTAGAGTAAGAGTCGTTATAGCTATTTATGTTAATTTTTCTCATTAATTTTGTTAATTCTTCTCTAATAATTGTAAATAAGCTTCTTTTGAGGTTTTGGGGCTGTTCCACATAGGTCAATAGAGTTTGGATCATCATCTTTGTCAACAAGCTTTTATGTGAGGAAATGAGCACAATAATTTTACAAAAGTTGGAAAGGGAAGGTACAACCATACAATTTTTCATGCATCTGCACATGTTCTTTGAAGGAATCACTACAATATATTGGCCGTATATCGAGGCTTTTATCGAGGAAATTGAATGGGTGCATTTTTGGCCCAATGTTGGTGTAAGTGTTGGTATACACGTTGGAACCAAAGCGACGGTATAGGTGTCAGTATATGCATCGATATACACATTGGTATAACCATCGGTATGAGCATTGATATTTTTGACGCTCATACCAACGCATATATCGGCACCTGCTAGGCGTACCGTCGCGTATATCGTCGACCATCCTGGGAATACCATCGATTATACTGACGACCATATCTGTAAATTTTTTTTTGGGTAGAGTGTGTTGTCTTTTGCTACATCAACGTTACCATGATGTTGCTTAGCAAAAGACAATACACTCTACCAAAAAAAATCGAGTAAAACCATGATGTTGTTTAGCAAAAGACAATACACTCTACCAAAAAAAATCGAGTACATGTGATGTGTACTCTAATGGCAACCAAAATATGATTTCATAAAGCAAAATACTATCAGACACAAAAGAGATAATCAGAATAAACCATGAACCATGTACAAAAAGAGTTATATATTTCATAAATGAAGCATGTACAAGAGTCTGGCAAACCACTGTCATATTTGAGGCAAATACAAAATGTGGCAAAGCAATGCCATATAAGAATCAAACACAAAATTTTGGTGCACCACTGCCATATATGAGCCAAATACAAAATTGTGGCACACCACTGTCATACACATGCAGAAAATGATCGAAACATCCATATCAGCAGTCCTGAAACAAAGAACATTCATGAAATGAGATAAATTCACATGAGATTTACAAACAACAAGTAAAAACCAAGTTTCTAAATTCATCACATGTGGTTCATCGCCTACAAGATGAACATCTTCATCATCACTGCAAGAGAGCAAGGATTACGACCACCACATGCTTGAGAGATGACTCTCCTCCCAACCAAATGCCTCTATATATAGCTCTCTCCAGGGACTGCCTTCTTAGGCAGGTGGATACTAACCATCCAATTGTCAGCCATGTAACTACATGTGCGCCAAGTATCCCAGTTAACTCGAGTTAACTCAAGTAGATGCTTCTAGAAGGTTCTAGATCTCTTTGGGCAAAACACTCTCCCCATGTACCCCATGGGGGTTGAACCCAAGACCTCCTCCTTCACATCCTTGAGATTTAACCACTAAGCTAAGTGGATCACTTGTTCACAAGAGCACAAGACCTCCTAGTAAGTCTAAACTCGAGATGTTTGGTCATACACACGGATGACCAAACGGTGTCCGATTTCAGATCTGTCTGAACTGGCTAGACCCTTGGATCATAGACTTACTTTATTACATTCTTCCCCCCTTGGAAAATATTTTCGTCCTCGAAAATAGAGCTATATACATACTGTAGACAACCCCCGAGCCTCATGTTCTAAAACTAGAAGAACATGGTCATGTTCTAGAACTGGAAGAACATGTCTCATCTCTGTGGTGGCATCCCTACCCAAATGATTCAAAACACTATCTGGGTTTGCACTTTGATGAACGGGATAAAGTACAAACTAGTGAAGAATAATCAGGGTGGATCTAAACACATCCTTGGCTAATTCACAGTTTCTAGATGTGCGATCTAGGCACAAACATGTGAACTAGGTGGATTCAAATTACTAGTTCATTTCTAGGCATAACTGATGCATGAACTTGAAGGTGGGATTCTTATCCCTTGCAAGACTTTGAGAATTCTTGATTCATTTGAATTTGTTTTGGAGAACTTGGAGTTTGGTTGTCTCAAATATCTAACTTAGATGTTTATACAATGGTTTACTTTGATCCAACAATTACTTGATTTTTTACCCGACTAGAGGACTACTTTGTCCTAATGGGTTAAAAAAATCCTATGTAAACTGTAAGAGAAAGTTACCATTTTCTTTGAGTCAACCATACTATAACTTGCCCAATACAAATCCATAATGAAATTTGTCTAACTTAGGACACTTTTCTCAAAGACTTTAACTAAAAGTTCTTGGGAATTGTCAATCTAATGAGCAATTCCTAACTTCTTTATTCTAGAGTATACCGGACTCTAGGAAATCATTTATGCTATACCTTGAAGCAAACTCAAATAAATAAGTCCACTTAAGACTTATTATCTTTTGAAGATTGAAAAGGTTCTTGTACATAACATCTATCTAGGATGTTCAAGTTAGTTATCTAATTCTAACCGGCTAACCCTGGTCTTTTGCAAAAGTAATCAGATACCATATCTGAGTCAATTCCAAAAGATTCGGAAAGCGAAAAGAAAAAAACTAAAATTCTGTATAACCAATTCATACTTCGTAGATACGTAAATTTACTATGAGTCAAAGGCTAGATGACTCAAGACTTTAACTTTTCAAAGATCTATTTCAACAAGGTATTGAAGCATTGTCTTTATCTTTAAGAGAAATAAGCTAGATTCTCAAAAAGATTCAAAGAAAATAAAAAACATCATTTAACCACATACTAGTGTGGTAACTAACATCAGTGTGTCGACCCACTGAGGTTTTGTCGATGAGTTTAGTTTTCAAATAATGCTTTACTTGAGACTAAGTTCAGGTCACATTCAGTCTTTTTTACTCCTAATCGTGAATGCAATTCTTGTGCATTTCTTTGAGTCAAAAGAGTGAATTTATCAAGTTACACTAGGAACTTGATGCTTGACTTAGTCAATTAAATCCTTCGTTGAAAAGATCAACTCAAAATCAAAGTCCAACTACTTTCAAAAATTTATCAAATATTTCTGATTAATAACACTTAAGCTTGAAGTGTTCTAAGAAGATCTCGGAAGTTGCTTACTTCATATCTTCAGTTTCCTTGATCTTGAAGTCGTCTTGAAGTATCTTGAGATTCTTCTTGATTTTAAACTCCTTCTTTGAAGTTTTAATTCCCTTGAAGATCAAACCTAACTTCAAGATCCAAACAAAGAGTAAAAGATAATTATCATCCCACGGTCCGATGTCCCATACCATCTTTCCTACATCAATCTGAGTATAAAATATGGTGTCCCATACCACCCTATTTTATATTCACATTAATGTGTGGGTGATTCGTATCCTAAAGTCTACAACATCTTTTGATAGAGAACCTTCTAACTTTAATTCTTGATAAGAATTTCACAGTTTCAGGCACTATCTCTATCTTGATATTCTAGGTTTTCATCCCTTGACATGATCGTTTCACGATCTTGTGTTTAACCTTAGGAACTTGAAAACCTTTAATAGAATACCTCCAATCCTTTTTGCTATGATTTTTAAATAAAAACCAATCAGAATTCCAAGTACTTGAATTTCTCAAATTCAAGTTCAATTGGCTATTCTTGACCAATTTTGTAGTGACAAGAGCTTTTAGCTTCTTGTCTTTAGATTCCTTTCTATTATTGCTTTTAGGTACCTATCCTGGCCAGGACTTTTATAGGAATTTCTCTACTGCCTAAGTCTAAGCATCCGCTTATGCTTTCTGGATTTGTACCGAAATCCCTTTAAGGATAGGCAAACATTTATGTTTTGCCTTCCACAGACTTAAGTACCGTTTGCACGGTTGCAGACTATATTTTTGGAATTCCTTCAATCTGTTCATACTTGGAACAACTTACTTTTTTCACAATTTTCCATTCGATAAATGGAACTTGAGTGAATAATTCCTAATAGAATTTTGAGTAGTTCTAATCGCACATTCTTGGACAATCATGGCCAAGTTTGATCAAGTCTGGTTGATACTTGTGACAAAATAAAGACTTAGTCTTTATCTTTAAGATCTCTTAAACTATCTTAAGCTTCTTTGCTTACCTGCAGGATTTTAGAGATCTTTCCCTCAACTTAAGTCCAAGCATTTTCTAATGCTTTTCAGATTCCAAAGCTAAGAATCTTTGATATACCGTTAGGTTATATCACTTATTTGGACTTAAATACCAAAAATTGATGGTTAGGGATTTGCTAGGAACTACTTGCTATAAAACTTCTCTTGAAAGATGCTAGTCTCACATCTGGGGAGATTTTTCTTTCAAGAACTTTTTGATTCCTACCAAGGAATCAAGTAATACTAAACTAATGATTCATCTTGGAATCTTTTGCTTTCAAGTCCAATGATTCATCTTGGAATCTTCTCCTTTACTGGAAAGATCTTCAATTGGAATTCTAGACTTTTGGATAAGACCAAGACTTAAGGCTTTGCTTGTCCAAAAGATATTCTCATTTAACTAATGAAATAGTTAATTGGACTCTTTCATTAGCTTATCTTTAGGAAATAACTTAATTTCCAAAGATTACTTTACTTGGGTCTCTTTAAGGCTTTATCACTTTGAAGCTAATCTTTTAGGAAAGAACTTGTTTCCTAAATTGTTTTTAGGAAATATTGTGATTTCCTAAGATATATCTGTTTCAAAAATGAAAATAATTTGAATCATTTCATTAATTGTCACGACTTTAGGAAATTACTTGATTCCTAAAGATCAATTAATATTTGTCTTGGTTTCTTTTCTAAGCCTTGAGTTAGCTTAAATAGAATCAAACAAATTTCTTTCAAAAGTTTTTGCATCAATTGAAGACCTTGCATCATGCCTCGAGATGCATTCCTGGAAACTAACATCTATGGACACTAGAGTTCCAGGGATTCTAGAAGTTCAATACTTCTACTCATTTTCATCAATGTTTGATGAATATTAAAGTATTCAACCTTCCAAAATTTGTTGAACTTAAATGTTCAATTGGTTTGTGTTTCAACACAAACTTCCCTACTTGGGTGCATGAACATGAACATCCAAAAATAACTAAATCCTCGTTAGTTGCTAAGAATGTCTAGGTTTCTTCCCAAAATTAGATTGACATGCATATTGGAAAGTAGCTCTATGAATACTTACTTTCAACATGCTTTCTTTTCCTCAAAAAGACTACTACTAAGTGGTACCTATGTATCACTTTTTGGGAAAAAATAGACTAGATACTTAGTTGCATGATGGTCAAGATCCTTGCAACTAGGTAATTTTCTATTTTTCCCACCTAGCTAAGTCAAGTTAGAAAAAGAAAGGAATGAAAGTATATGTGTTCAGCTACTTACCAAAAGATCATGCGTATGCACATGCATCTAATTGCATGCAAATGTATGTTCATGTATGCAAATGCCCATTCTTGGGTGCAAATGCATGTGAGTTCATGCAAGTGTAATGAACTTAAGCAAATCTTGAGCTTATTAGGTATGCAAACAAGCATCCATGCAAAAACAACTTGCTTGCTATTCTGGCAAAAGGTAATTATTCAAAGTGCATGAATTGGAGAATTAACTACCTTTCCCAAGCAAGTGCAAACTTGATGTGCATAAAACATTCTTTTATGCACAAATAATCTTTTCATTTTTGTGCATGAATGGAAATAAAAATTTCAATTGAATACCTAAAACTGAAAAGTACTTATACTTTTGTGTCATTTCAATACCGTTTAGTCCTATAATTAGCTTTCACGTTGAGATAATCATAATTGGACTATGCCTTTAGTCCTAATTAATGCATCCTAAATGAAAGCATTTGAGCAAATAGATATCAAAATGAATACATAATTTGGAAAATACTTAGCTCCACATAGAGCTACGTCCTTCCCTTGATCCTTTGGAAGAGTGATTCGTCCTCTTGATCCTCAAGAACAAATGATTCATCATCTTGGTTAGCTTCAATCTCCATACTTTTGAAGACTCAGTGCATGTAACATCCACCATGGATGCATGTCCTTCTAGCTACATGGACTTTGTATGACACACCCACTTCTCAATGGGTGTAAGATAAAGAAGACGATGCAATATGACTTGATAGAAGCTCCTTGACTCATTGTCACATAGCTCCAGGGACATCTTGATCAGAAATTAAAGCCTCCCTACTTGGCCGATTCCCAAAAGATAAATTAAAGCCTCCCTACTTGGTCGATTCCCAAAAGATATCGTCGACATATGCCTCTTTTGCCTCAAAAAGAACTCCTCTTTTGCTCTCCTTGAAGAAGTCTTTCTATAGTGCAAAACTGCCATCTATAGTTAATGTCCATGCGGTCGCATGCGGTTGGCTCTTGGCTTTGTGAGTGTAATAACTCTCTCACGTCACAGAGGTGCCGAGTTCGAATCTGGTATTGGATAATTCTGGAACACTTTTCTCCTCTATATTTCTACACTTTAACAGCGCAGAATGACAATTAGAAGTGGCTGCGCCAAAGTCAGACAAAAAATCTGTTGCCATCGGGTCCGAATCCTCAATGCAGCATGTGCGCTGATGGATGAACATCTTTGAAGAAATACCGGCAACTAATCTTCATCGAATAGTCAGATTGCGTCATGGTTTCAGCAACGACAACTCCATGAGAGGTCGATGGTTCAAATCCTGGTGCCAATCTCTTTTTATCTACTTCATAATGTGTTCTCCTGCACCAGAATCAGACCAAATGTTGCTGCCGCGGCAATTGAAGGTCGCGAACGGATAAGAGATTTTGTCGATAGGTGAGTATTCTCCCAAACGGGGAACGTGGGCATGCAATTGGTCGGACATCTTGGATAAGGGAGCGCAGGCATGGAAAAGAACAAGAACTACAAGGTTCAGTCAACAGCTTCGACGGAGAAAGTTATGGCAGCAGCACAAGAGAGCTGGGAACTGTAAGGCAACGAAAAATTTGTCCGGAAAACTAATCGAGAGGACACTGCTATTGGCAACCTCTGCTGGAGCATCATCTCCCTCACCAGAGCTGCCGGCCAAGAAAACGCGATCCCTTCCACGCAGAGCCGATTCCCGAACTAATCTCCTCAATCCGTAGCATCAGTGCTCAGCGCGTCATAAACAAATAAAGAAAGCGGAATAGATAGAATTATCAAACTTTCCGGCTGTTGCAATGGATAACATCCATCCATGGGAAATGACAGGCAGCGGGATCGAATCCGGTATGCTACAAATATTGCGTACAATATTTTTGGCCAATATAACCAAAAGCAATGATGACATACAGCGAGAAATACTTCGACAGAGCAATGTCGACGCATCTCATCAAGAGCTTACATGCAACGTGATGAAGATAAAAGTCTCCATAGATCGCAACCTACAAGCTCTGATACCAATGCAAGAGAGCAAGGATTACGACCACCCCATGCTTGAGAGATGACTCTCTTCCCAACCAAATGCCTCTATATATAGCTCTCTCCAGGGGACTTACTTCTTAGGCAGGTGGATACTAACCATCCAATTGTCAGCCATGTAACTACATGTGCGCCAAGTATCCCAGTTAACTCGAGTTAACTCAAGTAGATGCTTCTAGAAGGTTCTAGATCTCTTTGGGTAAAACACTCTCCCCATGTACCCCATGGGGGTTGAACCCAAGACCTCCTCCTTCACATCCTTGAGACTTAACCACTAAGCTAAGTGGATCACTTGTGAACAAGAGCACAAGACCTCCTAGTAAGTCTAAACTCAAGATGTTTGGTCATACACACGGATGACCAAACGGTGTCCGATTTCAGATCTGTCTGAACCGGCCAGACCCTTGGATCATAGACTTACTTTATTACAATCACTCCATAAGCGAGGCATTTTTGGATCTGACATACGTAGAAACTCAGTTATGAATACAAGAGACTCTTGTACAAGCCATCCCTCTGCCATGCTACCCTCTGGACATGCTCTCTGTTGAACAAACCCTTTTAATGTCTTCATAAAGCGTGCTAAGAATAACATCCATCGACTATGGACAATTCCTTCTATTGCAACTTCATCTACCACATGAACCAATAAATGAAGCTGAATAGTGAGAATACTTGTGGGAAAGTATTTATCCACCATACAAATAGCCTGGATAGCATTGAGTTTCGCACTCTCTATGCTATCTCTATTTATCTCTTTAGAAGTGATCCACCATATCAAGGAACTAATTTTATAAATGGTTGTTCGCACATCCTCCGAAAAACAATCTTTTAGAGTTACAAGGAGCACAAATTGTAAGAACTTGTGCCAATCATGAGACTTGAGCCCTCCAAGATCATTGTTTCATGTGAAAGCAGTCTTTAGAAACCTCATGCATCCAGTAAGTGTTTGAAACTCTGAAATTATTTTCTTCACTTGTTGCTCTTCCATTCTACGAAGCACCCAAGGAGCGCTTGGTAACAATTGTTCCATTGGGCTTAGTAATTGCCCACAACTCTTGCATACGACCTTGCTCTTCTAAGTCCTCCCTTTGTGCTTTGCTTTCTTTCTTTCCGATCAAAGTCTTCCAAAGAATCTCTCCCACATTCTTAAAAATATGCATCGGGTCTACCAAATGATTGATCAATAACTCGCTCCAATAAGGGAGTTCATGAAAGATCAACAACCGTTTCATGCCAGCGATTGGAGTTTTTGAATCCCACACTTGTTTCCAGTCGCTAGAGTTCATTTGGCATTGCGCTTGTCGACCAATTTGTCCTTCACATAAAACATGTCCATCAGGCAAATATCTATGATGTCCTTCATAGATAGTTTTACACAGTGCTTTGGAATAGCATGCGTCGAGTCGTGGTCCGCATTAGGGACAAGCATGGTAACCCCAAATCGACAAACCTGAACATTCACCATAACTAGGCCAATCATGCATCATCCACATAAGTATGCCTTGCACTCACACGTCTCATCTTCTTATAGGTTGAGACATGTCACACACAGTAATCCCATCCCATAAGATGTGGAGCTCTTCCACAAGTGGTGCAAGGTATACATCCATGTTTTTTTACCTTATGCTTACCTAGCACAATAAGAGCTAATAATAAATGACCTTTCTTTGTGGCCAACCATGGTGGAATGTTATAATTGACCAAACATACAGGCCATGTGCTCCATGAAGAGCTGCGTAAACCAAATGGATTTACTCCATCCATAGCTAGGCCTAGACGTATGTTTTGAGGCTCACTAGCAAACTTTGGCCACTTACTATCCTAAAATCGTATTTTATATATATATTAAAAATCCTAAAGACCTATTTTTTATATATCATAAAAAGCCTAAAAACCCTGAAACCTTGATGCTATATCATATATATATATATATATATATATATATATATATATATATATATATATATATATATATATATATATATATATATATATATATATATATATATATATATATAACAGTCAATCAGATGAAATTGATTTTAATTATTCTCCCCAAACTAACAAAACCATCACTTAAGGAGAGTATCAACCTACTTTTTTCAAAAATGTTTAACTGATGGAAAGGAAAGATTATCTTTTGCACTAGACGAGTTATCCGAGGAGGATCGTTTGACAGTAGCTAGAGCACGAAAAATAGAGACGTCTCAACGGAAGTGAGATGGCTCGGGTTGAATGGGCTAGAGAAGGTAGAGTTCCCCTTCAAACAGTTAAAGCTGGTATAAAATATTGCTGTCATCCAGCTCAGTCAATTTATGGGAAACTTTAGCGCCTACCCGGTAATAGCATAGCGCATATATATATATATATATATATATATATATATATATATATATATATATATATATATATATATATATATATATATATATATATATATATATATATATGTATGTATGTATGTATGTATGTATGTATGTATGTATGTATGTATGTATGTATGTATGTATGTATGTATGTATGTATGTATGTATCTGTGTGTGTTATATGTGTATATGTGTGTATGCATGTATAAAGAACTTAAAAACCTTCATCCTATTTCTGATATATATTTGATTATATATATTTTTCTTAATTTCTATAAATAGGATTTGCTCTGCAGTAGGTGCAGCAGAAACCTTCATCCTATTTTTGATATATATTTGATTATATATATTTTTCTTAATTTCTATAAATATATATTTATATATATCAATACTAATCTAAAACTCCATTTTTTATGTAATTAATTATATATATTTAATTTGATAAGAAATCTTAAAATCCTATTTTTATATATTAATTATATATATTTAATTTGATAAAAAACCTTAAAATCCAATGTTTATATATTTAATTAATATATTTAATTTGATTAAAAACCTTAAAATCATATTTTTATATATTTAATTATATAAATTTAATTAAATTATTTAAAATACTAGCTCTTTTCATATTTATTTATCTATACAATTATCTTATTTTATATATATATATATATTTATTTATATATTTGATTTTTTTAAATTTTTTCTTTATTTTTTTCCTTATATAAATTTAAGTGAATTATATGTATGTAAAAACCCTAAAACCTTAATCCTAAAGACCTAGACCTAAAATATGTATATGTGCGTATGCATGTGTATATACATGTATATACGTATGATATGTGTATGTGTATGTGCATACATATGTTATGCATGTGTATATATATGTGTATGCGTATATATATATGTGTGTATGTGTATGTGTATATATATTTAATTTGATAAAAACCTTAAAATCCTATTTTAATCTATTTAATTATATATATTTAATTAATTTATTTAAAACACTCGCTCTTTTCATATTTATTTATCTATACAATTATCCTATTTTTTATATATATTAATTTATATATTAAAATTTTTTCTTTATTTTTTCCTTATATAAATTTAATTGAATTATATGTATGTAAAAACCCTAAAACCCTAATCCTAAAGACCTAGTGTATGTGTATGTGTATATATATGTTATGCATGTGTAAAAACCCTAATCGTAAAGACCTAGACCTAAAACATGTATATGTGTGTATGCATGTGTATATATATGTGTATGTGTATATATATATGTGTGTATGTGTATGTGTATATATATTTAATTTGATAAAAACCTTAAAATCTAATTTTTCTATATTTAATTAATTTATTTAAAACACTAGCTCTTTTCATATTTATGTATCTATACAATTATCCTATTTTATATATATATTTATTTATATATTCATATTCTTTTCTTAAATTTTTCTTTATTTTTTCCTTATATAAATTTAACTGAATTATATGTAAGTAAAACCCTAATCCTAAGGACCTAGACCTAAAATATTTATATGTGTGTATGCATGTGATATACGTGTATATATGTATTATATGTGTATGTGTACGTGTGTATATATGTTATGCATGTGTAAAAACCCTAAAACCCTAGTCGTAAAGACCTAGACCTAAAACATGTATATGTGTGTATGCATATGTATATATACGTGTATGTGTGTATATATATATATATATATGTGTGTGTGTGTGTGTATATGTATATATATTTAATTTGATAAAAAACCTTAAAATCCTATTTTTATATATTTAATTATATATATTTAGTTTATTTATTTAAAACACTAGCTCTTTTCATATTTATTTATAAATAAAATTATCCTATTTTATACATATATTTATATTTTTTCTTAATTTTTTTATTTTTTTCTTATATAAATTTAATTGAATTATATGTATGTAAAATCCCTAAAACCCTAATCCTAAAGACCTAGACCTAAAATATGTATATGTGTGTATGCATGTATATATATATTATATGTGTATGTGTGTATATATGTTATGCATGTGTAAAAACCCTAAAACCCTAATTGTAAAGACCTAGACCTAAAACATGTATATGTGTGTATGCATGTATATATATATATATATATATATATATATATATATATATATATATATATATATATATATATATATATATATATATATATATATATATATATATATATATATATATATATATATATATATATATATGTGTGTGTGTGTGTGTGTGTGTGTGTGTGTTGTGTGTGTATGTGTATATATATTTAATTAATTTATTTAAAACACTAGCTCTTTTCGTATTTATTTATCTATACAATTATCCTATCATATATATTTATTTATTTATATGTTCAGATTTTTTCTTAATGTTTTCTTTATTTTTTCTTTATATAAATTTAATTGAATTATATGTATGTAAAAACCCTAACACCCTAATCCTAAAGACCTAGACCTAAAATATGTATGTAAAAACCATAAAAACCCTAATCCTATTTTTATATATTTGATGTGAAAAAAACTTAAAATCTTAATTTTATATATTTAATTATATATATTAGCGATATTATTATGCATGTGATTAAGCTTATCTGTATCTCTAACGATGCTTTCATCTTATCTTTTTGCATAGTTTGTTGTTAATTGCATGGTACTGAAGCACCATTCATGTATGTCAAATTCGTCCATGCACATTTTGGTCTTTTGAGATGCTCAATTGATGAATATGAGTTGTGATGCTACAACATCAACAACTTTTGGCATCGTTTTTGGGGAATGCTCTCTTGTTGCTTACATGATGATTTAAGGCATGAAAGTGAGCATGTACTCAAGCTTTTCATGAAGATATTGCGTTCTTCATTTCATTATGCCCTTGTGAGCATTGATGAATTGCAAGACTTTTACAAACTTGTTGAAATGAGCCACTTTTGGTGTGATATGAATCCCCTTATAGGTGATTAGTCTACCATGTGTGGTGATTCTTCAAGTTATGATTAGAGTAAGAGTCTTTATAGCTATTTATCTTAATTTATCTCATTAACTTTGTTAGTTCTTCTCTAATAATTGTAAATAAGCTTCTTTTGGGGTTTTGGGGCTGTTCTACATAGGTCAATAGAGTTTTGACTCATCATCTTTCTCAACAAGCTTTGATGTGAGGAAATGAGCACAATAATTTTGCAAAACTTGGAAAAGGAAGGTACAACCATACAAATTTTCATGCATTTGCACATGTTCTTTGAAGGAATATTAATAAAAGGGGCTATCCTATCGATCCTAGATAGATTCAAAAATGGTGTGCTCTTTTTCTCATGTTGCTTCTAGCACTCTCTGAGGTTCAATTGCATGGACAAAAAACAATCTAGGGAGTGCACATGAGAGTGAGAATTCTTCTTCATTTTTGGAGTTCTTTACAAGAAACAAAGGTGTGTAGGAAGGGTTGCATGTAGGAGAATTGTTGCTTCTTTATTTTTCAGGTCTTGCAATGGGACACCAGGGGAGGCCTATTGTGTTGAGAAGAGGAGAGAGATTATTTTGTTGTACGATGAGGGAGGCATGAAGCTTATGGTTGGAGATTGGTTGTTCGTAGGGTCCATGTTTTGCCCTCCTCAGATGCACCCATAAGTCAATAACAGAGATTGCCAAGAGTAGCTTTCCACTATAGAGACTGAGAGTAGTGCTTTTGAATCATTGAGAATGAGGGTAAATCAATGGGTGGTGCTTTAGTAGTTGCCATGACAGTTGTGGTTGACACTGAGGAGCAAAGAGTGAGTTAGTGAGCCTTTGAGTATGAAGGGATGCAAAATGTAGAAATGAGTTTGAGACCATCACTTTGAAAGAAAGAAATGGCATGATTATACAAGCTATTTTAACGTCAATCCGAAGTTTTCCTATCTACACGTGGCATCTTATTCTGATTGGAATAACCCTTACCATGTTCTATCAAATGTAGCAAACGAGGGCTTGTAAGCTGAGGAATTCTTTTGGATTCCTTCATTTTTGAGGCCTACAACTATTACTTCTTGCCAAAGTGGAGGTGGCATCATTGGGATTTTCATTTGTTGAGAAGCCATCTTTATGCGATTGAGGAAAATATAAAGAAAAATGAATAGTGTCAAAATGGACATATATTGAACATCATCATCTGGTGATATTGTCCCCATTACTTGCCACAATTGTAAAGCCAAATATGATATTTTTTGCTCCAAATCATGATAGACTAAATAGGCCAATAAATTTTTAAAGCAATCACCTTCCTTAATATCAACTCCCGAAAATGTCAAGAAAAAGGGAGATGTCATTTATAGGTATGAGGATGCAAGCTATGCTCAATTACATGTGGATAATTATTTGACTCATCATCGGGGAACAATTGTATTGTTGTAGATGATCTCATATAGGAAACACATGCCCTTCGAACTCTGAGTTTAGGAAGCAATGAATCTGATGCACATGGGAGCATCACTTTTTATCACAATGGAGAATGCCTTATGGGCACCAATGGTGAATGGTGTGCAACACTAGAGCATGTGATCTCAAAATAGGTGTCAATTTAATTAATGCAAACACCACAATAAAATGATTATAAGACAAAAGAATACAAGCTAGTTTGAAGTTTCTTCCATTGATGATAGGTTGACTTTCCTCATGAGTATCATTTAGGCTCATTCTATGCTAGTTGACAAATAACATTTTGAGCTAAGAACAATAATTGTTATTATAGAGAGGGAAATTTTTCTAAAATACAAAAAAGTGTTGGTGAAAAAGAAATTTTAAGTGTTTTGCAAGCATCAAGCTCAAGTATTCCAACACCAATTTTTGAGAAAAAGGATACTTGTGGGGAAATAATTAGATAAATCGAAATAGAGGAGTTTGGAAAAAAATAAGGTGGCAAAATTGACTAAGACATTAAGAAAAAATAATGGGAACTTAGTCCATGTACTAGCCGTTGAGAGCCTAGCTAATGTAGGGAACCAATAATGAGGGTAATGGAATTGATGAAGAGACAACAGAAGTGTCAACTGCTAAGTACTCACTACACGAAATTTATAGCTGCAATAAATCCTCGAATTCTAAATAGAGGAAGCATTTGAAGAGGGCACTAGAAGCTTAACCAAGAACCTTATCAAACGTGGTTTATCAGGGTGAAAAAGGAAGTGTTCATGATACGTTGGCTAAAATGTACTTGCTAACTTGTAAATTTTGAGCATTAGTGATTGCTAGTTTATAAGCAATCATGCTTGGATAAAGTCACCTTCATAGCTTTTTAGCATCTTCACGAGGAAGAATCAATGGCAAGGAAAGGGTTTTTAGGAGACGGGAAATGGGAAAGTGCTCCCATGAGATGGGAGAAAAAGAGATCAAGAGCCTTCAAGAGAGGACTATGAAGGAGCGTGGGGGCAATGGACTAAATGTAAGAGATTTAGAAGCTATGCGAATAGGAAAAAAATCTACTTGGATCGGGGAAAGGGAGTGTATTGGTGCGAGGAGCTTTGTGATTAATTTTGGGACGATAGGCCACAAAGTTTGCAATGGTGGGTGGAAGGAACATAGAGAAAAATTTAAGAGGAAAAAGAGAAGAGGGTTGGACTACAAGTGTGGGAGGAAGCTTTGACTCATGTAGAGGATTTGAAGAAGTTTTTATAGAGAATGATGACTGGGGCATCCTTAGTGTCATATAGAGAGACCCCAAGAATTGGAGTAGAAGGCAATGCTTTACAGTTATGGCGAGGACAATGGACCCTTGCTATTTCTAATGCATATCCTGCTGTTGTCAACTGCATGACATAAAATACTATGAGGGCAACTAATCAAAGCACACTTGGACTAGAGGGACACCAAAACTCGTGATGCATATTAGGAAATTAAACAATCACCAAAAATCTAATACTAGAGCTAGAGCTTCACCGATCGAATAAGCCTCATGATGTATTGAGAGTGTTGCAAAGAAAAAATTGCACATCGATGCAAGCTAGATATATTGTGGGGGGTCAAAATTTCCACATGGGTGTTATGGAGCTAGGTTATATTATTATTTATCCTCATTCAGAGGCATATACATCCTGACTATAATTTTATTATGCTCGGATATTATGGCTAATGGAAGTGTTGTTGTAGTCTCTGAGGTGTTGTTAGCTCATAAAACTTTGGAACTTATCATCTTAGATCCACAAATACTTCATGTATATAATAAACAATTTCTCATGTAATGTTTTTTGTATTGCATCAAAATCTTGCACTAGGGAATATAACTTTTGCTATCTACATTTGAACCATGTGAGATAATAGAATATAGGTTGTGGCACATGTTTGGGGTTAGTTGCAAGGGAATCGATAGATGGATACACAAATAGATCAGTAGATAGATAGATAGATAGATAGATAGATAGATAGATAGATAGATAGATAGATAGATAGATCGATAGATGGATACATAGATAGATCGATAGATCGATAGATAGATAGATAGATAGATAGATAGATAGATAGATAGATAGATAGATAGATAGACAGATAGATAGATAGATAGATAGATAGATAGATAGATAGATGTTGATGACATTGTGCTCGTCATAGTCCCTTAAGTTTAAGAAAATATTACAAAGCCTACTTGTAGGTGTAGAAAAGAAGCTACATGTGCGTTTGAGTGTCCTTTTGTTGAATAGTTGATGCCATTAGTCAATTATGCCTTGGCATTTATGTTTAGTACAATGAGGGTCTATCTTAATTGCAAGTGGTGTGATGAAGTGTGTGATGAAGGGCATCTTTCACTTATGTTTTGAACTCATTCACGTTCATTGCTTCCATTGCTCAAAGGAATGAAACATGTTTCCTCTTTAGGTGAAGAGTACTTGTGAAAAACAATTGTGAATTCATGACTTTGCCAACAAATTTATTGTAACCCATGAAAAGTTGAGACCATTGTATTGTGCTAATAATTGCATAGGTGGATACGTGAATTATCTTAGAATGTTTTATTTGAAGGGAAATTGTAATGTAACTTGACTACAATGTAAGGCATTATTCATTAATAATAAGAATCTAACTTGACTACTCAAATACCCACAAGAAAGGTCTTTGTGTACCCTAATTGGATTGGAATATGTTTAGTTGGATTATGGGTGATTGTGAAATTGATCATCTGAATTTACTTGTTGTTTCATTTGGTATTTGTTTATCTCATGATGACTTTATATACAATATTTCAACCCTAGTCATTTTGGAAAGAAAAATATGCTTCAATGATTTTCTTTACCCTCTAATTTTTTCATTCATACTACCTCTTGGAATTTATAATAAACTCTTTTTTGTTCTTGTAGAAGAGCCACATTAGGAGTTATATACACACATAAAAAACATTTAAAAGACCATAAAAACAAAACAAATTCTAAAAACATTAAAAAAAGAAAAAACCCAAAATTTGCTTCATCAATATAAGAAAAAAATAAGGCAAAAGAAAGAAGTAAGGGGGAAAATTTGAACAAGGAAAAGAAGAGAAATGGAAGATGGATAAATATGAGGTGCATGAGAAAACTAACCATAAGGAAGACCGTGAAATAACTAAAGGGATGGGCTCCATAGTTGCAACAAGGGCATATGGAAATACTTTTGTAAATGTAAGGATATGTTAGGGGAGCATTTGGTATTAAATTGTGGTTGGTTATTTTTTCATTAAATTGTGGTATTAAATCTAAGGTGCAAGTGTGTCTCATTAAAGCTTGTGTCTCATTCACAAATAGTTGCAAGTGGAGAGATGAAGAGGCACAAATTATGTATAAATATATTTCTATGTTGAAGCATGCACGCTTCTTGGACTTCTTGGAATTGTCCGTATTTTCTCTCTACATTCTTTGTTGTAAGATTTCTTCATTAGGTTTATGCACTTCTTTAATATGCATGGCTGCAAAGCTACTTGTTGAGGGGTAAGCAATTATCTCTCTAACACATGGCGATCTCTCAATGGGCCTTATTGTGTGGAATTCATTCATACCTCTCGGGGCAGATACTTGATCGTACTTATGCCTTATTGATGTTGGGTACTTATGTATGACACTATTTAAGATCAATTGGAGCAAAGTATTGCACCGAGTAATGGGCAAGACTTCTTGTTCTACTATTGATGTGTTGCTCAATATGTCAAGCACAATCGGTGCATTTATGCATGCATGTTTGTATTACACAAATGCAGTACAAGATGTAATGTTGGATGAACATATGGAACCACCATCTATGCATCTTATAGATGAAAATGACCCCACAAGCATTAAGAATGAAGACAAAATAGTTGATGATTTTATAGCATGTGCTAATAATTGTGATCCATCAAATTTTGAAGATGAACCATTGGTAATACCACTCTTGCATGATAGTTCCTCTATGATTGATCATCCTTATGATGATTTCTTGATGGTACTCCATGTGATGCTACATTTGAACATTCTCATGATGAATTATGTGTAAAAGATGCTATTTTTAATGACGATGCTCATGACATTTCTCCACATCATGTTGGTTTGAATGAAGAAAAGTTTACTACACACATAGTTCCTAATTTTGATATACATTTGGATGATTATTGATTATCCTCCTATTTTCAATGAGGTTAGAATTGTTCATGCTGAGTATTGTGTTTATGATGCATCTTCTCGACCTATTTTTGATGATTATAATGATGATGATATAAACCCTACATTTGATAAGTATGTTGTGGATAATCACCCTATCTTTGATGTACATTTGTATGGTAAGAATGAGATGGATGATTCTCATGTTTTGGTAAGTGCCAGTGGTGTATCTTCCACAAGTATTAAGCATGATGCTTATGTTTTCTCCACAAATGGAATGAGTGAAGTCACACATTAGTGATGATGCTCCTATCTTGATTGAGAGTTATACTAACTTATTTCTATCATTTTATGAGTATGTTGCACCATTGTACCAATGCATCCCAACATTCTTTTGTTATGAAGTTTGCTAAACTTATGGTTGGAAGGAGTCCCACAAGTGTAAGTTTGGTGTTCCTACCAAGCCCAGTGATGAGATTGTGGCTTTGGGGAGTGCCTCTTTTGATCAGATGTATTATGGTTGGATTTGTGCATTGGGAAAGTGTGTCTCTTATGATGTGATGAATCTAATTGATAGCTCTCATTTATTATTTGTATGTTATCCCATTGTTATCATACGGAGGATGGATTTGGATTCATCCATTTATGTGTCTATGCTATTCATGTTTTGTGGAAGTATATGATTATTCCAAAGTTTTGTAGGATATCATCATGATGTTTGGATTTGGCACATTGTACTCAATGAACATAAAGAAAAGCAAGTGGAAATGAAGTTCAAGCTTGGAAGCATGATTTGGAGAATATGTATGCTTGGGATCATTATGAAGAGAAGCTTGGAAGCATTCTTGAAGCAATGACTATTTGGATGATATTCTATGTGCCCACTGAATCACTCCTATGGAGTCAACTACATATCTTGTATTCCAAGAAGTGGCTCTTCATGTATATGAAATTGTAATCTCATATGATGTATATCACCCATGATGTAAAGATTTATATGATGAAATGCCCCAAAAAACCACTTTGCATTTGTATATAGAGCATTTAGGATGGGCGGCTTATTGTGTAGGTGAGGAGTAGCTTGTATATCTTGGCAACCATCCCAGGCACTGTATTTTGCTCCTCATTTACATAATATGTCCGGATACATATGAACTTTGTCTTTTCCTTCCATACCAAATTGTGGGTTCAAGTCCTCAGCACATGCTAGTGCTTTGGTATTAAATTGTGGTTGGCTATTTTTTAATTAAAGGCATACTCTAAGGTTGATTTGAAGGCTTTGAAAAAGGTTGTGTCTCATTCACAAATAGGTGCAAGTGGAGAAATGAAGAGACACAAACGATGTATAAATATATATCTATGGTTTAATGAAGCATGTGTGCTTCTTGGACTTCTTGGAATTGTTGGTATTTTCTCTCTACATTCTCTGTTATAAGCTTTCTTCATCAAGTTCATGTACTTATGTAATATGCATGGTTGTGCAACCACTTGTTGAGGGGTAAGCAATTATCTCTCTAACAAATAGGACATGACCTTAGAGGGATACCTACTTATGTAGATTGTATTTGTTAGTGGGAACTTAATTCATTTTGACCTAGTAATTATTAATTTTGAAAACAAACACTCCCCTACTCATTCCTCCGTTATCGTGAATGGTGGAAATCTTGATTGCATGGGTCAAATTGTGTTGCCTCTTGTTTTGAATGATATGCGAATTTTGGAAAGGTTGTTTGTCATGGAAGGTATAGATGAAGACTTGATAATAGGCACCTAAAGGTTTGTAGAACAAAACTAGTGGGAGTTTGGAATGTCTTATACATCTATAATGTTCACACCTACATGTGAGTCTTTTGAAAATCCTAGTGATTATCCTCATTATAATAATTTTTGACATAAAAATCTCTTTAGATACTATAGTTTTCATCCATAAAATTGTATTTTCAGTAATGAAAAAGGTCAATTAAGTGTGACTTATGAAGGTAATGAAGATTTTCATGTTGACTACTCATCTATGTTTCTTAATCCTTGTTTGATTGAATCACAGGAACACTTGGAGAAGGAGGAACCTAAGGAGATTGTGGAAAGAAGACCTTCTCCTTCCCCTTTACATATTTTTCTTGACTCCTTATGTAAATATCAATAGTTAGATAGCAAGATTTCATGGTCTACTTCATTGAATCAACTAAATAATAATGAATTATGTAATGTTGATCCTTTGAAAAACCATTATAGTTCCCTTTGTGAATCTCATGATCCCATGTATAATCATGCCAATTTGAGGATGGATCTATTAAATATTTTAACTTCTCAAACTTGTGATGATTCTATGGAAAAGGAGGAGACATGTGTAGAGAATAATTGTATACTTGAGATCATGGAACCAATTTGTAGTTCCTTTGATAAGGATGATTTGTATAATGAGGATCATGGTATCAAAGAAGATATGACACATTTCTTAGGGTCATCCAATTGTAAAAAGGAAACCAGGCTTTGTCCTACAAGCTTATATCCAAATGATCAAAAAGTTGAAGATCACACAATGGAATCCATGACAATTGAAGAAATATCCCTACATCAAGACAAAGTGGAGAGGTTTTCAAGCAAAGAGAAAGCACCCAAAGGTTTTGCAACATCTTGGCACAAAAAAAGGGATATTGATCGAAAGGCTTCAAACAAATTTGGATCCCCAAAGAACTTATTCAAGCACAACGAAATTGGAGAGCCATTTGGGTTACAAGGAAATCTCATTGTACATCCATTTGACCTAGAATAATAGAGCATCATGTATCAAAAAGGCTGTGAAAACGATTCAAAATAATAAAGCAAAGTCAAAGAAAAATCCTCATAAGAATTTTAAGCTCAAGTGTAATAAGGAAAACATGATATGGACGTCTATAATTCCCAAATTACTTGAATTAGAATCTTGAAATATCTCCAATCCTAAACAAATCAAGCACACAAGTACAAAAAATCTCTTCATGCAGCATCCATGAGTTGTAAGCCCAACCTTCACCAATGCACAACAAAGGCTTGTATCGCACATTAAGTATGCATAAGAATAGGGTCTCATCTAAAGGCCATGTATTAGGCATTTTGTTGAAGATAAATGTACAAGCTTATTTTCACATGAAATATGCTTGGATAAATTTACCAAATGTAAAGATAAAGGAAAAGAAGAGAAAAGAAAAGAAAAAGTCTAGTCAAAATTCATGATGAGTAAAAGATACAATATCTACCTTCTAGTAAGTGGCATGTAGTGGGCAATCAAATGAAAGTGGTGAGTTAAAAAGGAGGCACAAACTTCTTCAAATGCTCATTGGTTATAAAAGTGGAGTGGGAGCACGTTCTAAACAAGGAGAGAAAGATGCAAGAGCTCCCAATAGTCGGATCTAGTCATTTTGTCATTTTGTCTTCCCATAGACTCCTTCCAGCTGCACGTCATTTTGTACACAGCTCTGTTGTGAAGCTCATATCTCAGTGTATATGTAACCATTTTTTAAACACTCATTAGAAATATTATCTTGAATGCTTTGTCTATCTCAAATATCTACCTCAAATCTTACATATTCTATGAGATATCAATCAAAGAGTGAAGTCCAGTTTTTCAGCATACCTCTGTAGATAGGTAGTCTATTTTGGTCGGTTAAGTTTCCTGATCAAAATGTATCCAAATTGCTTGTTTTTTGGCTTGTTGGAAAGCTCTTTGCATGCATTATTTTTGTCCCAAATATATCATTCAAAGGATTTATATTCTATGAGATATCTATCAGAGAGTGAAGTCTAGTTTTTTCAATATACTTGTGTGAACAGGTGGTCTATTTTTGGTTAGTTGAATTTCCTGACCAAAACTCATCCAAATTAGTTGATTTTTAGCTTTTTGGAAAGATATTTGTATTTAATTTCTCTATATCAAATATCTTTCTCAAAGGATATATATTCAGGGAGTTATTAGTCCGAGTGAAGTTCAATTCTTTAGCATACTTGTGTGGATAGGTAGTTCATCTTCGTCACTTAATGTATTTCCTAATCAAAACTTGTCCAAATTAAGTTATTTATATCTTGTTAGAAAGGTCTCTTTGTCTAGTTTGATTAACTAAAGGCACAAGACCATTTATGTTTTGTATTGAGAGTAGCAAGCTATCTAATGTGCAGCTGTTTGTCTATGTGATCGACATACAAGGGTTCACTACACGTTTTCATTGTGCATAGGAGAACTCATTCTCCACAGTTGGTGTCATAGAAAACTTGGTGCTGAAGCTTCATCAATAGAGTTGGAGTTAAAGCAAAGCAAAAGAGGAGCTACAAAACAAGGGGGAGCTTCATAAACGCAAGAGCAAAGGACAATTTAACTATTCGAGGTAACTCTCAAAGTTTTTGATAGTCTTCCATGGCTGACTTGGGTCAACAAGTAGAGAAATTGGATAACTATCCCATGTGGAAGTTTAGAATGACCAACTACGTAATGGTAAAAGACTTGTGGGGTATTGTGAGCAGCGACGATGCTCAACCTCAAATCCATCAAGCTACGACCACTGAAGTCCAAAGGAGGCAAGCAAAAGAATGGGAAGAGAGGAATAGGGGAGTCATGTTCCTCAGTTCACAAGTAATTACTAATGCCATGGTAGGGCATATTCAACATCTAGAGAAAGTTAAGGATGCTTGGGAAGCTCGTGAAAGGATGTATTCAACAAATACCAAAGCTAGGAAACTTCAACTCAAGAATGAGTTGAACACAATCAAGAAATGTTCGAGTCAATCCATAGCTAAATATACTTTGAAGATTAAGGAGCTAAGTGATGCTTTAGCTTTTATTGGCACAACAGTTGAAGAGGAAGATCTTGTGTGTTATACTCTCAATGGATTGAGAGAAGATGAAAGATGAAAGCCTTTTATAACTTCCATTAACTTGAAAGATACATATCAAGGTTTTGAACAAATAATACCTCTTCTTGTCATAGAAGAGAATGGAAGACCAAATGGAAACAATCAAAGGAGCCAAAGCAACTATGCAAGCACCTCAAGTGAAGGAAGCAAGGACACAGTACTTGCAATGAGACATGAGTATAGAAGCTCTTGTGAAGATGAAAAAAAATGGTACATTGATTCAGGTTGTAGTAACTATATGTCATGTCAAGGAAATTTGTTCACTAATCTACATGTACCAAGTGGAAAAGGATGTGTTGAAACAGGTGATGATACTCAACACATGATTGAACATATTGGAGATATAAGGCCTTGAGATACAAGTAGCGCAACGGTAATATCTAATGTTCTTCATGTTCCTACAATTTGAAAGAACTTGATTTTAGTAGGACAAATGGTAGAGAAGGGTTATCATATTCAATGAGAATGGGTGCGTCATAAAGAATCCAAAGGAAGGCTTCAAGGTCATTGCTCGACGTAGAAGAGAAGGAAGGATGTTCACTTTGGACATCCAACATCCACAAGAGAAGGTCATGTACATTCAATGTGGGAACAAAAAGATTTCAGAGCTGGACTTATGGCACAAAAGAATAGGACACATCAACATTCCAAAGCTGAAGGACATGAGCAAACATGAAGTGGTAAGAGGTCTTCCAAAATTTAATAGCATTGGACTACATGAGTTATGTGAATCTTGTCAACTAGGAAAGCAAACGAGGTAGCCATTCAACAGGAGCAATTATGTGGCCCCAAATGTCTTGGACTAGATACATACAGATGTATGGGGACCAAACCAAGAGGCAGCTGGTAATAGATTTTTGTCACCTTCATTGATGATCACTCAAGAAAGGTATGACTGTTTTGTATGAAGTAAAAACCAGAGGTGTTTTCTATATTCAAAAAATTCAAAGTTGAAGTTGAAAAAGAAATAGGAAGGTCTATCAAAACCTTAAGGTTAGATGGTGGAGGAGAATACTTCTCCAAGAATTTTCAAATTTTCTACAAGAGAATCGGATCAAAAGGCAGTTTACTTGTAGGTATACACCATAACAAAATGGAGTAGCTGAGAGGAAAAATAGGCAAATTGCTGAAATTGCAAGATGCATGCTCAACGAGATGAAGGTACCATTGTACTATTGGGATGAAGCTACCACAACCACCATTTACTTGATGAATAGGTGCACAACATTGGGAATAAATCACTTGTTTCCAGAGGAGGTATATGCCGGTAAGAAACCTGATCTTACACACCTCAAAGTGTTTGGATGTGTTTGCTTTGTTCACATTCCACAAGAAGTTAGACCAAAGATGGAACCAAGGTAAGAAAAATGCATTTTCATCAGCTTCTCGATGGAGCAAAAAGGATACAAGTGTTACCCTAGAACAAAGGAAGTAAGATTCTTGCGAGATGTGGTCTTTGATGAACTAAGACCATGGTATGAATATAAAGGAAAAGAAAAGATTCTCAAAGAAGATTGTGATGATTATGTAGGAACAAATCAAAGAGAAGTTGAACAATCAAGCACAAAGGTTTCAGGTCTAGAGGCATCTACATAAAATGAAGAATGTTCAACATGGAGGGGGAGTCATTCTTTGTCTCGAAATTCAACTCATAGTAGAGCCGAAGAAGCAAGTGCTACTCCAAACAGTGAGATATGTGCAAGTGAAGAAGAATATGAAGAGGTAATCACTCCAAAGGTAAATCAGGTTAAAGAAGCAACTTTCTAAAGGCAATGAAAGAAGATCTTCAAGGACAAGGTATCCAACTCAAAGGATGAGTTATGATAGTTTCGTGGCAAAACATTTTGCTTACATGATGCAGGTTATCAAACACAAAGAGCCTGAGACATATGAAGAAGCTTGCACACAAAAGGAATGGAAGCAAGCTATGAAAGAGGAGATCAAAGCTCTCAAAGATAATCACACATGGGAGCTAGTGCTGAAGAAAGAAGGTATGAAGATTGTTCCAAACAAATGGGTGTTTAAAGTAAAGAGGAATGCTGATGGTCCACTAGCTAGATATAAAGCTAGATTAGTTGCCAACGGATTTAAACAAACACAAGGCATAGATTATGATGAAGTTTTTAGCCCCATTGCAAAGATAGGAATAATCAGAACATTAATAGCAATTGGTGCTTCAAGGAGATGGCCATTATATCAACTCGACATCAAAAGTGCTTTTCTCAATGGAGACTACAAGAAGAGGTATACATGAGTCAACCAATTGGATTTGAAAATGAAAACCATCTAGACTTTGTTTGCACATTGAAAAAGGCACTTTATGGCTTGAAGCAAGCATTAAGAGCATGGAATCAGAGATTGGTAGAATATCTAACTAAGTGTGGATACAACCCAAGTAGTGCAAATCCTTCATTGTACCTGAAAAAGGAAGAAAATAGAGAGGTATATATTTGCATATATGTCGATGACCTCATCATAACAAGAATAATGTTACAAGGATTAAAGATACCAAAGGGAAGCTTGGTAAGGAGTTTAATATTTTAGATCTTGGAGAGCAGAAATATTTTTTAGGAATTGAAGTTGTTTATGGAAAAAGTGGAATCTACTTGATACAAAGGAAGTACTTGTTGGATGTTCTTTTTAGATTTGGAATGAGTGAATGCAAATCACTCACTCAACCCATGGACACAAATACAAAGATTTGCTCAAATGATGGAGAACTATTGGAAGATGTAATGACATACAAAAGCATTGTAGGATCATTAATCTATGCAAACATTACAAGACCTGATTTATCTTATGTTGTTGGTGTACTTTCTTAGTTTATGCAAGCCTCGACAAGTGGACATTTAAATTTAGCGAAGAGAGTGTTGAGATACATAAAGCATACAATTAATCATGCTTTGTTTTACAAGTTTGATGAAGAATTGTCAAAGGATTTAGTGATGCTGATTGGGCAGGTTCAAAGGAAGATAATAGATCAACCTCAGGTTATGTGTTCATGATAGGAAGCAAACCTATCAAATGGAGCTCAAAGAAACAACCTACTGTTGCACTTTCATCCATGGAGGCTTAATATAGAGGATTAGCATTTGCCACATGTGAAGCAATGTGGATTAAAAGGCTTTTGGCTGATCTTGAAGTGCAAGTTGGAACCATCCCTATATACAGTGATAACATGTCAAGTATTTACTTGGCAAGCAATCCTATGTTTCATGCAAGGAGCAAGCACATAGAGGTCCACTACCATTATGTAAGGGAGAAGGTATTGAGCAAAGATGTGGAGATAAAGTTCATCAGAACCAAAGAGTAGGTTGTAGATATGTTTACAAAGTTCTTGGATGCTTCTAAACTCAAAGGTTTCAAGTATGTGATAAATTTGCAGGACATGGTTGAAGATAACTCCCAAATGAGCTTGAGGGAGAGTTTTGAGGATAAATGTACAAGCTCTTTTTCTATTCAACTTGTTGAGATACGTTTATTTTTTTTGCATCATGGTATTTTAGTCAATGGCCATGGCTAAAAGCAATGACATATTCCACATGTTGGTTGTTGAGGATAGATTTGATGGTACTAAATACCCATTATGGGCATATATGATGCATCATCTTTTGGTAGCAAAAGGATTGTGGAATATTGTGCTTGATGCATATGGCATTGAAGATGAAAATCTTCAAATTCCTATTTGTGTTGCGGTTCCCACTACACCTACTATAGAAAAACTTTGATGAGATGGGAGAGATGCTCAAGCACATGCATTGATAGCTCTATTTGTCAAACGTGCCATTATTCTTCACATTCACTCTAACAAAACAACAAAGGATGCTTGGGATACACTTACCACTTTATATCTGGCAAGGAATGAGGCTCATGTTGATTATCTCCAAAAACAATTGGAGAGTGAGCATGAATAAAGGAGATTCTATGGACAATTTTTGGACAAAGGTCAAAGATTTGAAGGAATAGTTGATTTCTTCTGATGAAGTCTTACTAGATAGCTCACTTGTGCAGGCTGTTCTTAATGGTCTTCTAGATTCATATCAGAGTTTTGCTTCTACTCTTTGATTGATGATGAAAGGCAATACAAATGCCTTAACATTTGAGGAGTTAGTATTTGTTTTGTTATACGAAGATCAGTCTAAGTAGAACTGTTTGATCATGCATGTTGCAAATCAACCTTTCTTTGCTAGTCAGAAGGGCAAAGGAAAATGGAGCTCATCTACTAGCAAGAATAAATCTGCTAATACTGCACAATCAAAGAAGTAAGACAGAGATGAAAAGAAAATAGGAAAGCAAAATTTTTTTTGCAAATACTATAAAGGAAATGATCATGTCATAGAGAGTTGTCCAAAACTAGCTCCAAAAGAGGCTGTAATGGTTGTTGCAAAGGCCTCTACATGAAAAACAAAGTCTGCTAATCTTGTGTAGAATGAAGAATGGGCATTTACTAATATATGTAGTTATGAACCATCTTCTCATGAGTAGTTCATGCCTGTAGTAGACTTAGATGTTTGGTACTTTGATAGTGGGACAACCAAACATATTACCTTGTAACAGAGTTTCTTCAATTCACTTGAGCCTGTCCCTATAGGTAATATTGTCACATGTGCTAACAACTCCTTTTATCCTGTAATGGGAGTTGATAGGATCATTCTACATACTACTAATGGTAGTTCTTTCATATTGTTAGATGCTTTGTATATGCTAGGGATCAAGAAAAACATGTTGTCTGTTTCAGCATTAGCCAAGATTGGGTTGGTTGTTAAATTTGTTGATGATAGATGTACAATTCATGATCTTTCAAATGGTGATGTGATTATTCCTTTTGGAATTTTATATCTTGGGCTGTATAAGCTCACAGATTATGCAAAATTCGTGAATGATTCAATATGCGCAATTCAAGATTCTCAAGCTATGTCAGATGCAAAGCTTTGGATTGCATGCTTTGGTCATCTGAATTATGCTAGTTTGCTACACATGCAGAAATATGAAATGGCATCCTCTTTGCCCAAACTTTAGGCACCTTGTAAACATGTTTGTGAAGGCTATATTTTGGGCAAAATGTAGCATTCCTCCTTCCCAAAGATGGTTCAGTTCGAGCTACTCAAAAATTGAAGCTTGCTCATAGTGATATATATGGTTCTATGCAGACACCTTCTTTTGGGAACTACCTTTACTTTGTGACTTTTGTTGATGATTTTTCTAGGCACACATGGGTGTATTGATCTGTTAGCATGCAAAATGGGCACCCTCTGTTCTGATGGGGGAGGATATATGTCTTCTGGATTTAATGCATTTTTACTAAATGTGGGATTAAACATTAGTGTATAGTGCCATATACACCTCAACAAATGGAGATGGTGAGGTGTATGATCGAAAGAAAGAACATGTCACTCATGGATATGGTGAGGTGTATGATCGAAAGTCAGGCTTTACCACATAGCTTCTGACTTGAGGCTATTATGTGTGCAACATATGTACTTAATAGGTGTCCCACTAAACCACTACAATCAATCACTCAGTATGAGTCTTGGCATGGTTGCAAGCCATCTAATGCTCATTTGCATGTCTTTGGTTGTCTGACATATTCATTAGTGCTTGAAAAACAACACAAGAAATTGGATGATAAAGCAGTGAAATGTATTTTGTTGGGTACAGTTCTGAAAGCAAAGGCTATCATTTATATAATCCATAGAATAAACAAACTTTGGTTAGCCATGATGTTTTTTTTGTGGAAGATGCAATTCAGCCATTACTTTCATGTGCCAAGGAGACACCAATTAGCTCTAGAGATGTGTATGACACTTTGCCTCTTTTTACAGGTGGACAATCAAGTGATGGTCCAAATGAGGCAATTTCTTAGCCTTTACAAGTTCCACATGATGATGAAGTTGCTTCTATTCAAATTGCTATGATATGGCTGCCTATAGTCTTTATGATGAGAATGAGCCTATTTCTTTTGATGAAGCACAAAATTCAAAAAATTGGATGGCTACTATGCAATCAAAATATGATGCTATTATGAAGAATGGTACCTAGTCTTTATGTGATTTGCCTCTTGGAGAAAAGGCCATTGGCACTAAATGGGTATAAAATCTGAAACATAAACTTGATGGAACAGTTGACAGATATAAAACTAGGCTTGTTGCAAAAGGTTATGCTCAATGAGAGGCATTGATTTTGATGAGATATTTTCACCCACTTACCAAATGACCACCGTTCATAGCATCTGTGCACTTGCAACTCATCATGGTTGGAATCTACATCAGTTGGACATTAAAACTACATTTTTGAATGGTAACTTACATGAAGAGGTGTATGCATTTCAACCCCTTGGTTTTGTACAGAAAGGGCATGAAAACAAAGTGTGCAGGTTGAAAAAGGCATTATATGGTTTGAAACAAGCACCACGTGGTGCTTGGTATGAAAAGATACATGCCTCCTTGAGCAAATGGTTTTTGTTGATTTCGTGACAAAAGCTTGTTCACTAACAAGACTGCGGAAAATTGCCACTTGTTGAGCTCTAACGAACCATCATCAACTGTTGAGCTCTTGTACTACTTATTAACGCAACAAGTGAGCTTAATTAACTAAAGCTCAACGAAATGTCACCGGAACTTCACCGGACTGTTACCGAAATGTCACCATAATTGTACCGGAATCTTACCGGAATCAATTGCAATTCTGTTTATAGTTACTTCAAATGATTGTTGATGAAGTAAGGAAGTAATACCTGAGCTTCCTTCAGTAATTGAACTCTTTCTGAAGTTTAAGAAAAACCTTCACTAGTTCAGGATGCCTTTTTACGGTCAGACATAGTACTGTGTACTTGTCCCATTTCACAGAAGTCTTTTGATCAGCTTGTAGTTCAGACTTCTAGCTTCAAGATGAGCTATCACTCATGAAAACCTTTACACTATGTTGCGAGATCTAACTCTCAGAAGTACCGGAAAATGTTTATTGAGAAAACTGTAACTGTTAACTAACTTTCACAGTAACATGAAATCACTTAGATTTCTTCACATACGAAGAATGTGCTCAAACTTCCACATGAACATGTGTTTTCTATTAGAGAAGATGTGTAATGGTGCTCATTGGTCCTAATGAGAAGCATATTGCTGATTTTAAGATTGATTTGCATGCCTCTTTTGAGATGTCAAATTTGGGGCATTTGCATCATTATTTGGGCATTTAATTTATGTCTATGTTAATGAAATGATGCTCACAGGTCCTAATGAGAAGCATATTGCTGATTTTAAGGTTGATTTTCATGCCTCTTTTGAGATGTCAAATTTGGGGCATTTGCATCATTATTTGGGCATTCAATTTATGCAAGTTGATGACAGAATAGCTTTGTATCAAAAATATATATATTTACACATTATTGCAATGTTTTGGCCTTGAAGAGTGCAAACCTATTGCCACTGCTATGGAAACAAGTTTACAATTGAGTCTTCATGATGTTGGAGATGCATTTGATGTTGTTCTCTATCAGTAGGCTAGTGGATGCTTGATTTACTCATGCATAACTTGGCCTGATATTTAGTTTGTTGTCTCTCAGATGAGCAAGTTTATGCATTGCCCAAATGCCAGTCATTGGTAGGTGGTTACGTGCGTCTTTCATTAATTGAGTGGTACCCAGCTACTTGTAGTCCCAAGGGGGAATCACTACCGCCAAATTTATAGGCTTTTTCTTAATTTGACTTGGTTGGTTGCTATGACACTTGTGCATCCACCAGTGGTTTTTGCTTCATGCTTGGTAGCTCATGCATATCTTGCTTGAGCAAGAAGCAACCTACTATGGCCACTTCTAGTTGTGAGGCTTAGTATAGGGAAGCTTTCACAATGATTGTTGAGTGTGTGTGGCTCAGGCACCTTTTGGTTGATTTGGGTGTTGGTCAGTCTTTTGCCACCTCCATCTTCACTAATAGTTAGAGTGCATTGGCAGTTATGAGGAACCCTCTGTTCCATGCTCGCACTAATCACATTGAGGTGCATTATCATTATGTCAATTAGAGGTTCTCTACTGGAGAGATCCGTTTGGTCTATGTGCCCACAATGTACCTAGGGAGAAGTTTGAAGCTTTCTGCAAAGGTTTGGGCTTACTTCCTTTTTTGGATTGATCTCTTTCCACATAGTTGGGCACTTCCTTATACATGAGTGCCATCTTCTTGTTCACCACATCACACCCAAGGGGGATTTGTTGATATATTTCGATAGTGATGTGTGAACACACTTAGGAACACCGTGGAACTTTTTCCACTCTTTCAGAGGTTTTTTCCCTTTGTCTTGTATATGCACCTCTAACCCTAATGGGTTACTTATCTTTGTACATGAACTTGGTAATACATTTAGTATTGTGTGTTGTGCTCTAAGCTTCTTCTTCTTCCTTGTGATGTTCGCATGCTTCCATAGACCTCAAACTCCAATAGTCAACACACATGCATGCCTAGAAAATTCATTGATGAAAGTCACAAAGTATAGGTAACTCCCAAATGAAAGTGTTGCATAGGACAATATACATAATTTTGAACAAGCTGCAATTTATGTGCAGCTCTAATTGAACCATCTTTGGGGAAGGAGAAACGCTACATTTTACCCAAAATAGAACTCTCGAAATTTCTTTTAGAAGGTGCCTAAAGTTTGGGTAAAGAGGCAACTATTTCATATTTTTGTACACAAATCAAACTACCAAAATCTAGATGACCAAAATGTGCATGCCAAAGTTTTGTATCCAAAATAGCTTGAGAATCTTCAAGTACACATGCAAAATAATTATAGATCTTCCATAATTTGTGAGCTTACATAGAGCATGACATAGCACTCTATATGAAATGATCTTGTTATCATTAGACATATCATTAGTTGTACATTTTTTATCAACAAATTTCACTACTAAGACAATGTTTGCTAATGGTATGCTAACAACAAATTTTTTTAATATCTCTTGTACATATAAAGCATATGATAAAGTGATTTTTTGCCATTTTTTTGTATTAAGATTGATCTTCCCAACTCGTATAATATGATAAGAGGATTTTTTAGCACATGTGACAGTATTCCCTATAGGATCAGGCTCAAGTGAAGTGAAGAAACTACACTGCAAGGTAATATGTTTGGTTGCACCACTATCAAAATACCAAAAATCAAATTTGAGTCCACTATAGACAAACTTTTCTTGAGAAGATGGATCATAATTGTAATGACTGGCAAATGCCCATTCTTCATTGTGAACAACATTAACACTCTCAATTTCAGAAGTAGAGGCCTCTACAACAGCTATTCTAGCCTCTTTCTTCTTTGCCTCTTTTGCAACTAGTCTAAGATAACTTTTAATGACATGATCATTTTACTTATAGTACTTGCAAAATTGCTTCTATTTCTTTTTTGTCCTTTTGACTAGCTAAGAAAGCTTGATCTACAACACACATAATTGACCTATTTTTTCTAGATTGATCTTCTTGTAATAGAATGGAGACCAAATCCTCAAAAGTTAAGGCATTTGGGTTGTCTTTCATCATCAAAAGAAGAGCAAAAGCAAAACTCTAATAAGAATCTAGAAGACCATTAATAATAGTGTTAGAACATCTTTCTTGATGAATCTTTGAGCTCATTTTACTTAGAAAGCCATTCAATATCTACATGCAAAGATGATGGTGATGTCCGAATTAGACAAGTTAGAGAAGAGTTTGACTCACCTCCCAACCACACAAGTTACCCTCTAATTGCCTCTCTTTCTCCATGCAATACACACATGATTGTCACATGGCAATCATGGGCCACATTTCCTAAGAAGATGTTCATACCTCTTTAAAGTCTAGTAATATAATATTTTCCTCCCCTTAAGTCCACCTTTTTCCTTGAAAATGGCATTGGATGGCATATGTGAGAAAGAGAAAAAAATCAAGTAATTGCTCCCACTGAACCCCATGCACCCTATATACATGGTCATCTCTCCATAGTGTTTCTTAGTGTCCTTACCATTAAGAAGACCCTTGGGAAGGCAAAAGAAATGTGGGGAATCATCTCTAAAGGGTGCTAGCCTTCTCGCATGTAGCACTATCTTTTGAGATATCTGTTACACTTATGTGTTCCTCGAGTAGCTTTGATGTGAAGCTTTTCCCTATACATGGGCACTTTTTAATCTAGTGTTGGCTAGAAGTATTTTCCCCATGTTATCACATACATGATTCACTCATATGTGGTAGTACTTTGTAATGAGGGATATTATTCAGCTCTTACTTCAGTTCAGTTCATCGTCAATAGAGAGAGCTATTCCAACCATCCATCTTCTCCATGTGTCTTGCTAGATTTATGCTCCTTGTGTGCTTCTCGTGTGTCTCTTGCACTTCTACACACACCCAACACTGGTATCAGAGCAGGTTCAACTCCTTCTTGAGTTTTGGTTTTTTTGTGTCATGGTGCACACGTACTTTTAATAGTGCAAATTGACTTATGAGAATAGAACATTGAATTTCAATAGCCAAGAAACATTTCCACCAGTTGCACTTTGGTTTTAGCCCCATTTTGAAGTCATTCGTGCAATCAAAATCACCACTATAGTGATAGTTTGTGAGCTAAAATTTCAGCAACAAGAAGATTACCAAGAACACGTTTTATATTAGATTTGCAACTCGTGTTTACAAGGGACGACAATGAGAGCTTGGTATGAGGAGTACTAGTACGCCTCATAGTTGCACACAATTTGGTGCCATAGGGCATACCCCCAAGCACTAAAAAGATTTGGATAGAAAAAGAGGCTTGTGATAGCAATGACTTGTTTGGCATGCTTCAAGCTGAAGATAAGCTTGATGGTACCAACTACCCGATGTGGTCTTACATGATGAAACATGTTTTTGTTGCAAAACAACTTTGGAACATAGTGGCAGATGTAGATCGAAGACCCATAGATTCTTCTACTTCACAGTCTACTGTCACTCTTCAAGTATAGTGGTTTCTCCTTCTCCACCTACATAGGAGTAGCTTAGATGGAATGGAAAACATGCTCAAGCTCATGCATTGATTGCGCTTTCTATGAAACATCATATAGTTCCACACATTCGATCAGGTTCTACATCAAGACAGACATGGGACACTCTTGCTTCTTTGTATGTTGTGCATAATGAAGCATGTGTTGCATACTTGAGGAAGCAACTTGATGATGTATGTATGGCAGAAAATGAGTTGGTGGATGTGTATGTGACATGCATCAAGGACTTGAAAGAGCAATTAGCAAACATAGATGAGATTATTCCATATGCATCACTCATTTCTACATTGTTGAAAGGATTACCAAAAAATTTTCAAAGCTTTGCTACTACACTCCGCTTGGTTGCAAAAGAGAATGCCAATATGTATGCGTTTGATGAGGTTGTGTCTCTTCTTTTGCAAGAAGAGAAATCTAGAGTGAATTAGGAATGGTTTGATTGAGGGAATGCAAGCACTCGCTATCTCACAAAAGGGGAAAAGCAAGTATGGTTCAACTTTGGGTTCATCAAAACCAAAGCCTCAACCTTCCTCTTCCACTCATTCCTCTAATGATGGTGATTTGAAAAAGAAGAAGAGATGCAAATATTGCCGGAAGGCTAATCATACTATTGATGAGTGTAGAAAGCTTGCTAAATGTTATGAAAAGAAGAAGGAATCCGGTATGTCTATTTATGATGAAGCTAACATGGCTCAAGATTTTTGGGCATGTGTTGTTACATGTCATTATGATGCATCTTTGCATTCTAAATGTATGGTTGTGAGTGAAGTTGATTCTGATTGGCTCTTTGATAGTGGTGCTTCAAAGCACATAACTTCATGCAAAAGGTTTTTTGCATCTTTGAAAGATGCACCCAAACGAGGACATGTGGTGTGCGCAAACAATGCCTCTTATCCTATCATTGGAGTAGGAGAAATTGAGCTTACGGCTGCAAATGGAGGTGTGATCCTCTTGAAAAATGCATTGTATGTACCCAGTATCAAGAAGAACTTAATTTTAGTTCCGTTGATTGCCAAAGCTAGACTTCATGTACACTTTGTTGATGATAAGTGCATGGTTTATGATTTTAGCAATGGTGATAATATCATGATGTCTGGTACGTTATGTAATGCTTTGTATCACATGGATACATATAAGAGGGCTGCCTCGAATGCATTGGTTGCTCATACTTCTTCCATGGCTTAAATGGAACAGTGGCATGCTCGTTTTGGGCACTTGAACTTCAATAGTTTGCTTTGGTTGCAAAAGAGAGACATGGTTATTCATTTTCCAACACTTGAATCCATTGAAAAGCATGCATGTGAAAGTTGCATTCTTGGAAAAATGCATCGTGCTTCTTTTCCAAAAGATAGTCATACACACACTACAAGAAAATTATAGCTTGTTCATAGTGATGTATGTGGTCCCATCAAGACTCCATCATTTGGGACGCATGTATATTTTGTTACCTTCATTGATGATGCTACTTGCCATACATGGGTGTATCCTAAGAAAACAAAGAATGAGGTATTTTCTGTTGGAGTTAGACGTCTGCGGAAGCACGCGAACAACACAAGGAAGAAGAAGAAGCTTGGAGCACAACACACAAGACTGAATGTATTACTAGAGAATGTACAAAGATAAGTAGCCCATTAGGGCAATAGGCATATATACAAGCCGGGGGAAAAAAACCTCCTGAAGAGGGGAAAAAGTGCCCCGGTGGTCCTAGTGTGTTCACACACATCACTACCTAAATATATCAACAAATCCCCCCTGGGAGTGATGCGGTGAACAAGGAGCTGACACCCATGTATAAGGAAGTGCCAAGCTATATGGAAATCACTCCACAAAAGGAAGTAAGCCCAAATCTTTGCGGAAAGCTTCAAACTTCTCCCTAGGCAGAGCCTTCGTGAAAAGGTCTGCAATGTTCTCCTACGTGGGCACATATGCCAAGCTGTCTCCCTAGCAGAGAACCTCTCCTTGACAAAGTGATAATGCACCTCAATGTGCTTAGTGCGAGCATGGAACACAGGGTTCCTCGCAACTGCCAATGTGCTCTGACTGTCAGTGAAGATGGTGGTGGCAGAAGTCTGACGAACACCCAAATCAGCCATAAGGTGTCTGAGCCACACACATTCAACAGTCGCTGTGAAAGCTGCCCTATACTCAGCCTCACAATTGGAAGTGGCCACAGTAGGCTACTTCTTGCTCAACCAAGATATACATGAGCTACCAAGCATGAAGCAAAAGCCACTAGTGGACACACGAGTGTCATAGCAACCAGCCCAATCACAGTTAGAAAAAGCATGCAAATCTGGCGGTAGTGATCCCCCCTTGGGATAAAACAACCCAAGTAGCCGAGTACCACTCAAGTAGCGAAAGATGCGCTTAACCGCCTGCCAATGCTTGACTCCTGGGAAATGCATAAACCTGCTCATTTGTGAGACAGCAATCTGAATATCTAGCCGAGTAATGCATAAGTAAATCAAGCATCCAACAGCTTACTGATAGAGAAGAGCATCAAATGCATCTCCAGCATCATGAAGACTCAATCGTAAACCTGTCTCCATAGGAGTAGCAATAGGCTTATAGTCTTCAAGGCCAAAGCGCTGCAATAATGTGTCAATATATTTCATTTGACACAAAGCCATTCCACCATCAACATGCATAAACTGAATTCCCAAATAGTGATGCAAATGCCCCAAATCACAGATCTCAAATGAGGCATGCAAATCAGCCTTAAAATCAACAATATGCTTCTCAATAGGACCACTGAGCAGCATGTCGTCAACATAGACAACAATGATCAGAAGCACATCATTAGCACGCTTAACATATAAGGTGCTTTTAGTTGGACTGTTCTCAAAACCATGTGCAATCAGATAGGCATGTATCTTCTCATACCAAGCATGTGGTGCTTGCTTTAAACCATATAATGCCTTCTTTAACCTGCACACCTGGTTTTCATGCCCTTTCTGCACAAAGCCACGGGGCCGAAAAACATACACTTCTTCATGCAAGTCATCATTCAAAAATGTTGTTTTAATGTCCAAATGATGTACATTCCAACCATGATGGGCTGCAAGTGCACAGATGCTCCGAACAGTAGTCATACGACATGTAGGTGCAAAGGTGTCATCAAAATCAATGCCTCTTTCCTGTGCATAACCCTTTGCAACAAGCCTAGCCTTATACCTGTCAACTGTACCATCAGGTTTACGCTTCAGCTTGTATACCCACTTAGTGCCAATGGCCTTCTTGCCAGGAGGCAAGTCACATAAAGCCCAAGTACCATTCTTCATTATTGCATCATATTCAGATTGCATAGCAGCTATCCAATTTTCTGAATTATGTGCTTCATCAAACGAAACATGCTCATTCTCATCACAGAGACTAGATGCAGCCATAGCATATTAATCTGATGCAAAAGAGGCCAGCCATTTTGGCATAGTCTTTGCTTGCTCAATATCAGCTCTCTCAATAACAAGTGCATCATGTAAATCTGCATCAGAAATGGAATGATCTGCATCATCACATGAAACCTGCAAAGGCTGAAAAGTTTCCTCATTAGGACCAGCACTAGACTATCCACCTGTAAAAAGAGGTAGCAAAGTATCATACATGTCTTTGGACTAACAGATGTCTCCTTAGTACATGAAAGCAATGGCTGAATAGCATCCTCCACAAAAACAACATCACGGCTAACCAGAATGCGTTTAGTCTGTGGATGATACAGACGATAGCCTTTACTTTCAGAACTGTACCCAACAAAAGTACATTTTACTGCTTTATCATCCAATTTTCTGTGATGTTGTTCAGGCACTAATGCATATGCCAAACAACCAAAAACACGCAGATGAGCAACAGATGGCTTGTGGTCATGCCAAGCCTCATATGGAGTGATAGACTGCAGCGCTTTAGTGGGACACCTGTTCAGTACATATGCTGCACACATGACAGCCTCAAAGCCAGAAACTATGTGGTAAAGCCTGACTCTTGACCATACACCTCGCCATCTCCATGAGTGACCTATTCTTTTGTTCAGCAACTCCATTCTGTTGAGGTGTATACGACACTGTACACTGGTGTTTTATCCCATGTTCAGCCAGAAATGCATTAAAATCAAAAGATATATATTCCCCCCCTCGATCAGAACGGAGGGAGGCCCATTTTACATGCTGACAGATTTTTAGCCAAAACCAAAAACTGTTTGAAGCACATGAACACTTCAGACTTTGCCATCAATGGGTATACCCATGCATGCTTGGAAAAATCATCGATGAAAGTCACAAAGTAAGGATAAATCCCAAAAGAAGGTATCTGCATAGGACCACAAACATCACTATGTACAAGCTGCAATTTTTGAGTAGCCCGAAATGAACCATCTTTTGGAAAGGACAAACACTGCATTTTGCCCAAAATACAGCCTTCACAAACATGTTTTCTAGGTGCCTCAAGTTTCTGCACAAGTGAGCTATCTGTTATAACCTCATCAGCAGAAATCAACTATTCCTTCAGGTCTTTGATCTTTGTTAGGAAACTGTCCATAGAATCACCTTCATTCATGTGCTCACTCTCCAACTGTTTTCGGAGGTAAGCAACACGAGCCTCATTCCTAGCTTGGTACAATGTGGTAAGTGTATCCCAAGCATCCTTAGCTGTTTTGCAAGAGCGTATGTGAGGAATAATGGCATGTTTGACAGACAAAGCTATCAATGCATGTGCCTGGGCATCTCTGCCATCCCAACGAATCTTCTCTGCAGTAGGTACAGTAGAAACCGCAGTACGAACTGGAACATGCAGAATATCATCATTTTCGACACCTTCTGCATCAGCTTCTATACCTGCTGTTGTAACAGTTGCAGGTGTAATAGGACGTTTTTCAACACCCTGCGCAATGTTCCATAGTCCTTTTGCAACCAATACATGTCACATCATATAAGCCCACAACGGGTAGTTGGTACCATCCAACTTGTCCTCAACAACCAACATACAAAATACATCATTGCTTTCAGCCATGGCCGGTGACTAAAATACCTTGATGCAGAAAATCGATTGTATCTCAAAAAGTTGAACGGAACTGCCCAGATGAGTTCTACTAGACCTGTAGCAGACTTCGAGACGCTTAAACTGGCGAACAGAAATTGGTATATACCTTTGCCACAAAAAGACGAAATAGCCTGCACAAGCACTATGATAATGTGTTCGGAGGCCAAAACGAGCTCAGATCGCGATTTCGGCACCACAGAACGAAGTCGTTTTGATCTCGAAAACACGCTGAGTATGCTCACCAAAATTCGTGCGATTCTGAGACTGCAAACGGAGGAGTGTCGACGGCACCCTAGATGAAGCGACGACCTGCTCTGATACCAATTGTTGGAGTTAGACATCTGTGGAAGCACGCGAACAACACAAGGAAGAAGAAGAAGCTTGGAGCACAACACACAAGACTGAATGTATTACTAGAGAATGTACAAAGATAAGTAGCCCATTAGGGCAATAGGCGTATATACAAGCCGGGGGAAAAAACCTCCTAAAGAGGGAAAAAAGTGCCCCGGCGGTCCTAGTGTGTTCACACACATCACGACCTAAATATATCAACATTTTCTTGCTTCAAAGCATTTTTAACTATGGCTGAAAATTTTTCTTCACAAAAGCTTTTGACTCTATGTACGGATCGTGGTGGTGAATACATGTCACATGAGTTTAATGTTTTTCTTTGTGAAAGAGGTATTTCACACCAATGTATGGTGCCATACACACCTCAACAAAATGGTGTTGCTAAGCATAAAAATAGAACTATACTTGAAATGACACGATGTATGGTTAAAGGAAAACACCTTCCTGACAAGTTTTGGATGGAAGCGGTCATGTGTGCAAACTATGTGTTGAATCATTGCCCTACAAAAGCATTGAGAGTCAGCACTCCTTATGAGGATTGGTATGGACATAAGCCTATGGTTAGTCATATGTGTGTGTTTGGTTGTTTGGCATATGCTCTTGTGCCATCACAACAATGTCACAAACTTGATGACAAGGCAAAGAAATGTATATTTGTTGGTTATAGTGCTGAAAATAAGGGATATCGCTTGTACCATCCATAAACAAACACAATTATTGTGAGCCAAGATGTGGTATTTGCTGAAAATTCAGTTTTCTCTCTACTTGAATGCAAAAAATAGCCAACAATAAGCTCACAAGATGTGTTCGATACACTCATGCCTTTGTTCCAAAATGGTGCGCTTGACTATGGCCATGTAGATCAACCAACTGAGGCTGAAAGGGCTGAAAAATTCCACCAAAATAGAGCTAAAAATGCAGAGAATTTCTAGCAAACATGGCTAAAAGTTTTCAACAAAAAATTATCAGAATTGCTAGAAATTTTGAGCTACATATGGATGAACATTTGCATCAAAATATGGCTGAAAATGAGCATGAAATTCAGCCCACGCATGATATACATGTTGATGATGTATTACATAATGAACTCATGTCTATCAAGAGTGCACAAAGTATGCAAAAGTGGCTTAAACAAACTTTGCAGGAGAGCAAATTGAGTGCACCTTTACTTGGTAGAACAAGATTAATCTCTCACCATGCATCAAGTAATTTTGTGGATTATTCTCTTATTGCAATAGCATGTAATGAAGAGCCGCTTTCTTTTGAAGATGCATGTGACGATCCACAATGGATGAGTGCTATGCAATGAGAAATGGATTCCATACATAGGAATGGTACTTGGGAGTTATGTGGATTGCCAAAAGGAAAGAATGTCATTGGTACAAAGTGGTTTTACAAGATTAAGAGAAAGTCTGATGGTGGCATTGATCGCTACAAAGCCAGATTGGTTGCCAAAGGATATGCGCAACAATATGGTATTGACTATGAGGAAACTTTTGCACCTACATCACACATGGCTACCATTCATATCGTGAATGCATTGGCTGCCCATTGAGGTTGGAAAGTACATTAGTTGGAAATAAAAATGGCTTTCTTGAATGGTGATTTGCAAGAAGAGGTTTATGTGAAGCAACCTCCTAGATTTGCTATGAAAGGGAAAGAGCATATGGTTTGTCGCTTGCATAAAGCCTTGTATGGTCTCAAGCAAGCTCCATGTGCATGGTATGACAAAATCCATAAGCACTTGATTGCTTTTGGCTTCACATGTAATCCAATTGAAAGGACACTCTATGTACACAAAGATGGGGCTGATCTTAGAGTGCTTGTTCTTTATGTCGATGAAATACTCGTGACTAGGTCATGTGATGCAAAACTTGACATTCTTATGGATGATTTGTAGCATACTTTTGATGTCACTTATATTGGTCTTTTGAGCTTCTATCTTGGCATCCATTTGTTATCCGTTGAGGGGGGATTGTTATCCATCAAGCAAAGTATGTTGAAAAACTACCTCAACATTTTGACTTTGAGGATTGCAAGTTAGTTACCACACCAGTTGAGAGATGATTTAGGTTCTCAGTTGAGGATTTCGGTGATGCATTTGACACTGATCTTTATCACCAAGCTATGGGATGTCTTATATATGCATCAACACAAGGCCGAATATATAGTATGCAGTTTCCGAGTTGAGTTGATTCATGCATAGCCCTGGCACTAAGAATTTTCAAGCGGTGAAACCTGTGTTTAGATATCTCAAAGGCACTTTGAGTCTAGATCTTATTTATGGAAGAGATATTCAGCCATGATTGCATGCTTTTACAGATAGTGATTGGACTAGTTGTTATGATACTCATGTGTCCACTAGTGGTAATTGCTTTTTCCTTGGAGACTCATGCATATCTTGGTTGAGTAAGAAGCAACTTACAGTGGTGACATCGATTCGTGATACTGAATACGTGATAATGGAGTGTATATGGTTGAGAGGGCTATTGATGGATCTTTGCATGGAGATTGATGCTGTTATACATATTCTCACTGATAATCAGAGTGCTTTGGTTTTTGCATGAAACCCAGTGTTTCATGCACAGACCAAACTATGTGAGGGAGCACCTTCATGCAAGAGATATTGATTTGGTATATGTGCCTATACAAGATAATGTGGCAAACATATTCACCAAAGCTCTTCCACGAGAAAAGTTTGAAGCTTTTCACAAAGCTTTAGGCTTATTACCTTGTGGGGGCTGATCTGTCACTCCCTGTATGTGTTCACATCATTTGCTCCAGGGGGGGGTTTGTTATAGTTATGTGTTCCTCGAGTAGCTTTGATGTGAATCTTTTCCCTATACATGGGCACTTTTTACTCTAGTGATGGCTAGAGGTTTTTTCCCCCATGTTACCACATACATGATTCACTCATATGTGGTAGTACGTTGTATTGAGGGATATTATTTAGCTCTTACACCGGTTCAATTCATCATCAATAGAGAGAGCTATTCCAGCCATCTGTCTTCTCTGTGTGTCTTGCTACATTTTTGCTCCTTGTGTCTGCTTCTCGTGTGTCTCTTGCACTTCTACAATCACCCAACAATACCTTTCCACTTTATTAGAAACTCTTTAAATGAATTACTTCTTGTGATTTTCTCTCGAATGAGTAGTATCCTTTCAAGGTCATCTAGAATAGATCGAACAAAAATAGGCTCTAAAATCTCACTATTTGCAATGAAGTTATCACATGCTATGAAAAGACACATGCCTACTTGATTGCACATGGTTTTGAGAACAATCCAACTGAGAGCACCTTATATGTTAAACATGCAAATGATGTGCTTCTTATCATTGTTGTCTATGTTGATGACATGCTGCTCACTGGTCCTAATGAGAAGCATATTGCTTATTTTAAGGTTGATTTGCATGCCTCATTTGAGATGTCACATTTGGGGCATTTGCATCATTATTTGGGCATTCAATTTATGCAAGTTGATGGTAGTCCAATTTTGTGTCAAACATATTTCCACTCCCATGGAGAAAGGTTAACGGTTAAGTCTTCATGATGTTGGAGATCAGCAGGTCATTGGATGCTTGATTTACTTATGCATTACTTGGCCATATATTTAGTTTTTTGTTTCACATATGAGCAGGTTAAAGCACTACCTAGGTGCCAAGCATTGGTAGTCGATTAAGTGCATCTTTCGCTACTTGAGTGGTACTCAAATGCTTGGATTGTTTTATCCCAAGGGGGGATAACTACCACCAAGTTTACATGCTTTTTTTGACTCTAATAGGGCTGGTTGCTATGACAGTCGTGTGTCAACCAATGGTCTTTGCTTCATGCTTGGTAGCTCATCCATTTCTTGGTTGAGCAAGAAGCAGCCTACTGTGGCAACTTTTAGTTGTGAGGTTGAGTATAGGGAAGCTTTCACAACGACCGATGAGTGTGTGTGGCTGAGATGCCTGATGGCTGGTTTGGGTGTTGGTCAGTCTTTTGCCACCACCATCTTCACTGACAGTGAGAATGCATTGGTAGTTGCTAGGAACCTTGTGTTCCATGTTCGTACTAAGCATATTGAGGTGCACTATCATTATGTCAGGAAGAAGTTCTATATTGGAGAGATTAGATTGGCATATGTGCCCATACAGGAGAACATTGCAAACCTTTTCATAAAGGCTATATCTAGGGAGAAGTTTGAAGCTTTCCGCAAAGCTTTGGGCTCACTTTCTTTTGTGGATTGATTCCACATAGCTTGGTACTTCCTTATACATGAGTGTCAGCTCCTTGTTCACCCCATCATTCCCAGGGAGGACTTTTTGATATATTTATGTAGTGATGTGTGTGAACACACACTAGGACCACTAGGGCACTTTTTTCCCTCTTTAGGAGGTTTTTTTCCCCTCGCTTGTATATACACTTTTAACCCTGACAAGTCACTTATCTTTGTACATTCTCTTTTTAATACATTCAATATTGTGTGTTGTGCCCCAAGCTTCTTCTTCTTTGTTGTGTTGTTCGGGTGCTTCCAGATCTCAAACTCCAATAGTTTGGCTCCTTCAATCATTGGAATCATGTGTTCCCCAAAAGTTGTAGGTGCTCCTTCCAAATCCTTGTAATGCCATGCAAATACATATGCATAAATTTTCATAAAAGAAGTTACCTTTGAAAGAATATTTGCATAATTCCATAACTATGGCCACCATTATAGGATGAGAGTTACCCTTGTTGCCTAGCTAAATTTCTTTGACAAGGTTCCTATTCATCAATGCATCTAGTGTTGGAGTTAGACATCTGTGGAAGCACGTGAACAAAACAAGGAAGAAGAGGAAGCTTGGAGCACAACACACAATACTAAATGTATTACTAGAGAATCTACAAAGATAAGTAGCCCATTAGGGCTATAGTCATATATATAAGCTGTGGGGAAAAACCTCCTAAAGAGGGAAAAAAAGTGCCCCTGCGGCCCCGAAAGTCCTAGTGTGTTCACACATATCACTACCTAAATATATCAACAAATCCCCCTTGGGAGTGATGCGGTGAGCTCGCACTCATGTATAAGGAAGTGCCAAGCTATGTGGAATCAATCCACAAAAGGAAGTAAGCCCAAAGCTTTGCAGAAAGCTTCAAACTTCTCCTTAGGCAGAGCCTTCGTGAAAAGGTCTGCAATGTTCTCCTATGTGGGCACATATGCCAAGCTGATCTCCCCAACAAAGAACCTCTCCCTGACATAATGATAATGCACCTCAATGTGCTTAGTGCAAGCATGGAACACAGGGTTCCTCACAACTGCCAATGCACTCTCATTGTCAGTGAAGATGGTGGTGGTAGAAGACTGACCAACACCCAAATCATCTGTAAGGCATCTGAGCCACACACACTCAAGAGTCGCTGTGAAAGCTGCCCTATACTTAGCCTCACAACTAGAAGTGGCAACAGTAGCCTGCTTCTTGCTCAGCCAAGATATGCATGAGCTACCAAGCATGAAGAAAACAACTAGTGGACACACGAGTGTCATAGCAACAAGCCCAATCAGAGTCAAAAAAGGCATGCAAATCTGGCGGTAGTGATCCTCCCTTGGGATAAAACAAACCAAGTAGTCGGGTACCACTCAAGTAGCAAAAGATGTGTTTAATCGTCTGCCAATGCTTGACTACTGGGCGCCTCTACAACAACCATTCCAACCTCTTTTTTCTTTGCCTCTTTTGCAGCCAGTTTAGGATAGTTCTTTATGATATGATCACTTCCTTTACAGTACTTGCAAAATAATTTTTCCTTTTTTTATTTCTTCTCATCTTTGTCTTCCTTCTTTGAATGTGCAAAATTAGTAAATTTCTGCTTACTAGTTGAAGAGCTCCATTTGCCTTTGCCCGTCTGACAAGCCAAGAAAGCTTGATCTGCAACATGCATAATGGACATGTTCTGCTTCAACTGATCTTCGTGCAATAGAATAGAGACTACCTCCTCAAATGACAAGGCATTTGGATTGCCTTTCATCATCAACCAAAGAGTAAAAGCAAAACTCTAGAAGACCATTTTGAACGGTCTGCACAAGTGAGCTATCTGGTATAACTTCATCAATAGAAATCAATTGTTCCTTCAAGTCTTTAATCTTTGTTAGAAAGTTGTCCATAGAATCACCTTCATTCATGTGCTCACTCTCCAACTGTTTTCGGAGGTAAGTAACATGAGCCTCATTCCTAGCTTGGTACAATGTGGTAAGTGTATCCCAAGCATCCTTAGCTATTTTGCAAGAGCAAATGTGAGGAATAATGGCAGGTTTGACAGACAAAGCTATCAATGCATGTGCCTGAGCATCTTTGCCATCCCAACGAATCTGCTCTGCAATAGGTGCAACAGAAACCAAAGCACGAATAGGAATCTGCAGAATATCATCATCTTTGACACCATCTCCATCAACTCCAGCACTTGCATTTGCAGTAGCTGTATTCGTAGGTATAACAAGACATCTCTCAACACCCTACACAATATTCCACAGTCCTTTTGCAACCAATACATGTCGCATCATATAAGCCTATAATAGGTAGTTGGTACCATCCAACTTATCCTCAATAGCCAACATACGGAATACATCATTGCTTTCAGCCATGGTTGGTGACTAAAATACCTTGATGCAAAAAATTGATTGTATCTCAAAAAGTTGAACAAAACTGCCCAGATGAATTTTGCTAAACCTGTACCAGACTTTGAGACGCTTATATTGGTGAACCAAAACTGGTATATACCTTTGGCACAGAAAGATGAAATAGCCTGCAGAAGCATTGCGACATGAGATTGTAATCGGAGGAGTGTCGAGGATGCCCTAGATGAAGCGACGACATGCTCTGATACCAATTGTTGGAGTTAGACGTTTGTGAAAGCACGTGAACAACACATGGAAGAAGAAGAAGCTTGGAGCACAACACACAATACTGAATGTATTACTAGAGAATCTACAAAGATAAGTAGCCCATTAGTGCCATAGGCATATATACAAGCCAGGGGGAAAAAACCTCCTAAAGAGGGAAAAAAGTGCCCCGACGGTCCTAGTGTGTTCACACATATCACTACCTAAATATATCAACATATAGATGTTCTTCTTCATCTTTGGGATCTTCCATCACTTTGTCCTGCATAGTTTTAGTGTCATATGTAGGAGCACTTTGGATATCAATTTGTTCTTATTTTTCTTGCATCCACCCTATAGGGATTTCATGGACTGAAAAAAGAAATTTCTTCAATAGATTGCTTTACTTTGCCGGTAGTTTCCTTCTTGGTATTTAAATCAACTTCATCTATGTTACTGTTTAGTTCTAACGCCCAAGGAAAAAGTGATTATACGAGATTTTATTTTGTTCAAATCCCTCGGAATCGGTCCAATTGGATTACCTAGAGCCCATAATTATCCCTCGAGGAATCCTTCCTTTGTATATGTACTAGTTCACATGCTTCCCGGCAAACGCACCAAAATGTTTTCTTTCTTGCTCCAAGGGAAAGTGCCTATAGACAATGATGTTCTACCCAACTCTGTTGATACTAGGTCAAGTTTGGTTTCCCCTAAGTCCACAATTTCACCCCAAAGTTTTGATGGAGGAGACGAGAAAACGCATGCGCAATTGGATATCCACCTCCAGTGGTCACTTCCTGTAACCTCCCTTTCTTCACTCAACCCCCTCCTTTCACGTCGGGTTCACCATGTGGTCGGGTCCTTGCGTGCTTAGGGGGTGCACACAGGGTGCCAAGAAAAGAGACCTTGGTAGGAGAGGGCAACCGCTAGAACTATGGCACACACATGGTGCTTTACTATGAACTCAAGTGATGGAAGGGATCGGTTGATAGAGATCTTATTGTGGAAGAAAACAAGCTAGAAGATAACCTTGGATAACCATAACCTCAAGAAGATCTCGAACTGTTTTAACTTTCTGTCGTACTTTTTATTTCCAAACAGTTTTCAGTTTTCAGCCTCTTGAAGTTAGCTCATCGGAAGGAATACTAAATCCTTACTACAAGGAGTATGAATGGAAGGAATTTTTCTTTGACATTCAGAGGACATGCACGTATATCTTTTGAAGTATAAAGTTTAACGCAAAACGAAAGTTTCATGCGTGCAAAATTTTGAAATCTTAAACAATTTCCGTTCGTGTTTATCTTCAAAGCTAATATCATGGTTCAACTTGGACTTCAGTTTTATAAATCGAACTTTAGATAAAAGCATAAAAGAGCGGCTCAGACATCGTTTTCTAATAATCTGAGATGATCATGAATCAAAATTTCCTGCGTACTATCATCAAGCTCTCTCACCTCTCTTCTGTCTCCCCTCGAGCAAGGAATTTGTCTCATTCTTTTTTTTTCCATCATTTTTCACATATTTACTCACACTTGCCGGCCTACGCCGAAGCTGGGTGCGACTCGTGGCCCTGACCACGCGGTCAGGTTTGTTCCACCCATCTACCAACCCGACGAAGCGCGCAACACACAGACGGCTAGCCCTATGCGAAACCGACGTCGGTTCGTGGCTTTGACCACCCGACCAAAGTGGGTCCACCCACCTATCGGCCCACATAGGCGCACAGCCACACGCACACGTACTCATACATAAATAATTTTTTCATTTTTTTTTTCATTCCCGCATCTCGAGAATTAGGAGACAAAAGAAAGGAACTTTTCCCAACCATCCCGATCACGACACACACACATATATCCCCCATGGACATCCCGATGAGACACATCTCCTCTCTGCCGCTACTCAAGCCAAAATCCGACCACTAATGTCATGGTCCACTTTTCCTCTCGAAACCCGCACACACTAACTACCTTGCCGACCTGAAAACCCCAAAAAATGCCACTTCAGTCCTAAGCGTACAACCAACTCGATCCATCCGTCCTCACGTCTCTGATTTGCAATCCCACAAAGCAAACCCTAATCAGACCCAAGCCGTCCTCACCGACATCCATCGCCTCATCTATTTTCTTTTTCATCTCCAACCTCTGCCTCGCAGAGATTCCACCTGACTCGATAAATGACCTGGAAAATTACCATTGCTCGTTGTGCCCCTCAATGATTCAAGCCTCGCTGCTAAGTCCCTTAATCCTTGCTTGTTGTACTCAATATCACTATGATATTGAAATAGGTCAGATTCAATGCCTCGGAACCGATTCCATATTTGCTCCATCTCTTTATCCTCTCTCACCCTTTTTTCAGATCCAAGGGGAATATCCTCCCTCTTCTCAACTTGAACTATCAACTTCTCGACTTCCTCTCTAATCGATCTTTCCTCCCAAATCCTACTCATATTTTCTTCATCCAGATCATCTACCTTCTTCGACAATTCATTCTTTGTTCTTTCTAACTCCGTTCCGAACACATCCAACCTATCCAACATGGCTTTCAGCTCTCCTTCCATTTTCCCTACTTTCAGGTCCTCTTCCTGTCCTCGCATCTCACCGTCTTTCCGATTCATCCACCTACCGAGCTTGCTACTCAGCTTTGCATTCTCTTTTTCTACCCGTCCAACTTTCTCATCACTCTCTGCTTGGACACTTTTCATTCTTTCTAACTCTAGGTGGAACTCTTCCACTACCTTACCCGCTTGGTCATCATGTCTACCAGTCATCTCTCGCAATTTCTCAATCTCCTTTTCCATTCGGTCGACTCTCTGTGCCATGTCATCATCCTCTCGTGAGAGCTCTTCTTCAATTGAAACTCCATGGCAATTGGCTATCATCAAGCCGGTTCTTAGTTCTAGGGCCACATTTTCATGCTCAGACCTCGAAAGACCTTCCCTCAAGCTTTTGTTCCCCCTTTTTAACTCCTTGTTTTCACTTTCCAATGCTCGTACTTGCTTTTCCCAAGCTCCTAAGACCTCGGTAATTTTCACTTGAGTTTCCTCTAATTTCTCTATTTTGATCCTCTCGTTATCTCGCTCTTCTCGCAGACATTCCAACTGACGTAGTATGCTTGCCAACGAACTCTCATTATCTTCGGCTTTCACATAAAAGGTCGCAACCTGCGGACTAACCTCTTTTGCCACGACCTCCTCAATGAGAACATCCTTTGCGCGACACACGTGCTCGCATAGCTTCTTGTTTCCGCATTCCACGCATCTAGGGAAGAAGTCCAATGGGGTGCACACGCGAGGGCAAAATTTCGCGATGTGCCCTATCTTTTCGCAACACCAACACCGAATGTAATTCGAGATTGGGCCAACCCGGTGACATTCATATGCATGATTTCTCATTGGGTGCCCAAATCCGCTTCGACTTCTAATCCCTCTCGGAGTCATCATTCTTGAGCTAATTTCTCGAACATCTACAACTTGTGTACTTTGTGCCATCTCTCTACCAAGACCAAAGCAACCAATCCGGGGCTTGGCTGTGCCACACAGTTGGGGCACCAAGCGAACTCGTAGCAATCTCTATGAGATGTGCTAAGCCAGTTCCCGGCAAACGCACCAAAATGTTTAGTTCCAACGCCCAAGGAAAAAGTGATTATACGAGACTTTATTTTGTTCAAATCCCTCGGAATCGGTCCAATTGGATTACCTGGAGCCCATAATTATCCCTCGAGGAATCCTTCCTTTGTATATGTACTAGTTCACATGCTTCCCGGCAAACGCACCAAAATGTTTAGTTCTAACGCCCAAGGAAAAAGTGATTATACGAGACTTTATTTTGTTCAAATTCCTTGGAATCGGTCCAATTGGATTACCTGGAGCCCATAATTATCCCTCGAGGAATCCTTCCTTTGTATATGTACTAGTTCACATGCTTCCCGGCAAACGCACCAAAATGTTTTCTCTCTTGCTCCAAGGGAAAGTGCCTATAGACAATGATGTTCTACCCAACTCTGTTGATACTAGGTCAAGTTTGGTTTCCCCTAAGTCCACAATTTCACCCCAAAGTTTTGATGGAGGAGACGAGGAAACGCATGCGCAATTGGATATCCACCTCCAGTGGTCACTTCCTGTAACCTCCCTTTCTTCACTCAACCCCCTCCTTTCACGTCGGGTTCACCATGTGGTCGGGTCCTTGCGTGCTTAGGGGGTGCACACAGGGTGCCAAGAAAAGAGACCTTGGTAGGAGAGGGCAACCGCTAGAACTATGGCACACACATGGTGCTTTACTATGAAATCAAGTGATGGAAGGGATCGGTTGATAGAGATCTTATTGTGGAAGAAAACAAGCTAGAAGATAACCTTGGATAACCATAACCTCAAGAAGATCTCGAACTGTTTTAACTTTCTGTCGTACTTTTTATTTCCAAACAGTTTTCAGTTTTCAGCCTCTTGAAGTTAGCTCATCGGAAGGAATACTAAATCCTTACTACAAGGAGTATGAATGGAAGGAATTTTTCTTTGACATTCAGAGGACATGCACGTATATCTTTTGAAGTATAAAGTTTAAGGCAAAAGGAAAGTTTCATGCGTGCAAAATTTTGAAATCTTAAACAATTTCCGTTCGTGTTTATCTTCAAAGCTAATATCATGGTTCAACTTGGACTTCAGTTATATAAATCGAACTTTAGATAAAAGCATAAAAGAGCGGCTCAGACATCGTTTTCTAATAATCTGAGATCATCATGAATCAAGATTTCCTGCGTACTATACTTTGTTTTAGAATCCACTTTTGTTTTCTACGTGGTCTGAGTATTTTCCTCAACAAACAAACAAAATGGCATCTTAGAATAATTGCACAGGTATGCTCATACAAATGAATGTTTCATTAGAGATGTATTTCGACACTCAAATATCTCCTCAACATCTTTTATGGTTTCAACTGGTTTTCTGTAACATTCTGCAAACAATGGAGTTTGTTTTATAGACCACTCCTGACAGAGAAAGAAATCACTCCCTTGTTCTATGATCGTATTTTTGACAAAGAGAAAAGAAAAACAGTTCAGAGTGCTATTTGCTCAGTGTCAGTACATTTACCTTTACCGTTTTAGTTTCAACTAAATGTTCATATCGTATTTGGATATCAAAATTTGCACAGGCTTTGAACAAAACAATTACAAAACTATCGTATCCAAACAAAACGTGTTGTTTTAGAAAAATACAGACATAAGGCATCATTTCAGTGTTTTCAATAAGTTTACGTAAGAAGATTTCAGTATTATATTCAAAACTTCAACTCTAAGTGGTCGCTTACGCTGTGGAATTGGCATCCTGACAGAATTGAACAATAAGGGAAAATCATTATCTGGCATAGGTGAGCTTTCCTCCGTGATGAAGTTAGGGGTTGAAATTGTTGTAAGAGTTGACAAAGCTCAACTATTGACTGTCATTTGACGGTGGGAAGTGCTGCTGAAGCGAATGGAGAGAAGATGTTCCAACATCATCATAAGTACTTGGAGTGATGAAAACAACAGATCTAGGCATCAAAAAGTCTCCTCCTATCCAGTTGGAAGGTTTTAGAGAAGCGTATTCCTTATCCAGGTCTTCAATCCGTTGACTAGTTCTTTTCTTCAATGGTACGCATTCAAGCTCCTTAAATTCAGCTTATCATCTTCATTGATCAGCATCATATACATCTTCAGTCGTGCAGCATGATCTCCCATAGCCGAAGAGATTTCTCTAAAAAAATAGACAAGATAACCCCTGGATCTCAATCGATCAGCTTGTGATCATTCCTCCCACAGCAGCGCTGACTCCGTTCTGGTCCCTCTCTCACTGTGTGTAGACATGCCGTATATTTTTTTTGAGGAGAAGAGAGACCTTTGCGAACTGTTTTCTTTCCTTTAATGACCCCCTCCTTTTGAATCCTTGTCCTCTCTGTTCCTCTCTTCCAGCCTATGGACTCTGCTTTCTACAAGAATCAAACGGAATTTAGAATCCTTGTCCTCTCTCTCTTTAATGTGTTTGTCCAGAAAAAACGGAATGGAACAGATTTTTAGCTTTTCTTTTTCTTGCTCTCTTTCTTCATCCATCTCATTTCTTCATCTATTGCTTAACCTTCCTTTATCCTCTCTTTTTCTGTCCTCCGCATGCCTTTTTTATTAGAACCCTTCTTTTCTGCTCTGTAGGGTTCTTTAAAATGGAAGTAATAAGCTTGTCACGCATATCAACATCGGATACATGACCACATGTTTTTTATGAAGTTTTCCAGCAATCCAGCTAGCTTTGCAGTGTCATGAGCCCCATTCAAGATGGATATCCCTGTTTTCTCATCAAATTTGGATTGTGCACCTAGCTCACATCCCAAGAACTTGGTGGTATATGCAGGAGGACGAGACAAAGCTTTAGCAACATCAACCATTCTGACTAAATTGGTCTTGATCCCATTGCCACCACATCTCTTTTCTTTCAGCAACACCTGCCCCCAAGCCATATTAATTGAAGTCAATTGTTATCGACCAGCATCTTTCCTTGCCAGATACCTGCAATCGACATATAATCTGCAAAATGGAAGCATGTTAGTGCACCAAAACCAACCATTTTCTGAGCTAACAGTTACGCTTAAGAGGAGTTTTCTTCCCTTTTCTATGGTCTATCACAAGTTCACCCAATCTAATAACTTGTATGGTCTCCTAATTTTATTCATAAACTTATCTACTTATTTCAATTAGAAAAACTCCATACCAAGAAAATGAGGTACCCACCTACATTGAGGCTAAAATGTCCTACCCTCCTTCCAATTCAATTCTAAGTGTCCTGCATTTCTTGTTCCATACAAGTGCCAATTGTTTTCATCATGCTATTTTATCCCTAGTTGTCTGGTCCTTCTTCCAAATATATTTGTTTAAGCTCTTTTCCTTCATGTTTTACCCACATAATATCATTGCTCCAATCATGTAAAACATTGGCATGCCTTAGCCAGGGTCTCCCAATCAACAAAGAAAAACCTCCATCTACCTTTGATAGTCTTAATACAATGAAGTCCAAAGTAAACATCTTACCTTGTACGTCTATTAGAACTCAAGGCTAAATGCTCCCATTGGTCTTACTACGCTTTGGTTGACCAATGTCATAATCAAGTTGGCTAGCCTTGATGGTTGAATCCCAAGCTTTTCCATAGTATATTTGGCATAAAGTTAATGTTAGAGCCACCATCCACTATAACGTCTTGTAGATGTTATCCTCTAATAGAGATAATGAGTTGTGGTCTCTTATAATCTGTAAGGTGGGCTTCCCCCACAACTTTACCCTCATTCATAGCATTAGCCTTTGCAACCAAAATGGATGTTGGGGCTTCATCTATGATTTGCAAAACTTTTGACCTAAATTTTGCATCCATTTTTAACATATAGAAATTAATAACCTCCCTTTCAATAGATTTAAATACTCTTAAAGCCTCTGATTCCATAGGAGCATGATCTATGTGCAAATTCTCAAGCTCCTTTCAAGACCTATTGAATGCCTATCTAGTGGCTTCACTTGTGCGTGTAAGCTCTCCTTTTGATTGGGTCTCTTCACTTGGAATAGGCCTGAGATATGTTGTGCCCTTTTCCTTGTTGATTCCATTTTTACCCAACTCTTAATGCATTTCTTCCTGAGGGGCTTTACCTTTCTTCCTTGTTTGCATAACAGAATATTCAATATTTTCTACATGTACCACCCGAATTCTCTAGCAAAGGAAATTTGCTTTGATAATGACCATACTCACCACACCTAAAACAAATGATTGACTTTCAAGCCCCATTTATGAAATTACCCTAAGGATGTGGGTTGTGTGCTACCTTGACTTGGTGTAGCAACCATTACATTTGGTGGTGGTTGGAATCCTCCTTATTGCTAGTATGCTTGTGGAGGAATTCTTTTTTAGTGTCACTCATGGGCTTCATGGCCATTCTAGCATAACTTGCAAGTCACAGCTTAAAAGATGGCAATCACTTACAACATGGCCCTGTTTGCTACACATGGTGCACCATAGTCCACTTTTGATTCCACTTCTTGCATTAAGTTCTTGTAACTCCTATCAAAGTTGTGCCAATTTTGTCGTTTGGGTTTCCTCCTCCTTTTGTAGTTTTAAAGCTTTAATTTCATGCCTTTGTTGTGTCTCAATACTTTCTTCTTCTTTATGTGGATTGTTTCTTCTTACATTTTCAAGCTCCTTCCTCAATTGTATTATTGGGTCTTGAGGTTGCACAGGGTATGGTAGACTAGAAGAACAAGTTCCATATTGGCACTGAATTTTCTCCAACCTTGTTGATGTGGTAATGAACTCATCAATGGCTGTTGTAGGGAGCACCAATTCCTTGATCTTACACTATGTGGACACTGGAAGTGGTTTAGAAAGCCACCTTTTGACAAGAAAAATCATGGGGAGGATCTCGTAGTTTAGCTATAAGTGTTTTTGCTCTAGTAAAAATTTGAGCAAATATCTCCCTTGTACTTAATCATAAGTTCTCTAGTTCTTCAATGATGTAATCTCCTGTATTTCTTTGTTGGAATTGTGCTTTGAAGGAATCCTTCATTAAGCCCCACGTAGCAAAATGGTTTTTCAGTAAATTGGCTAGACCATTTTTTTGATAAACCTTCCAATGTTGCTAGAAAAAGGATTAGAAAAGAATTTTCTTCCCATTAACCCCCTTGTTTAACATAGGTCTGAAAACTGTCTGACATGCTTGTTAGGATCTTTATGTGCTAATCCTCTAAAGGAAAGAAATTTGATATTCAATCAGGAAAGAAAAGTTTCTACGTCTACTTGAGCTTCCATATTTCCTACTAATGATGTGGACGAAAGAGGATAGGTTGAATCTATGATCCACTTTACTTTTTGTTGTTTTGAAAGAAAATCCTAATGTTTGTGACCAGGTTGCAGTCATGGGTTGTGAATCCTATTCCTTAGGCTTAAGTTGAATTCCAAGCAAAAGGAAATTGTTGACACCTTTTCACTTCTTCTTCACTTTGTAATTTCAATTGCACTATCGACACCTTTTCACTTCTTCTTCACTTTGTAATTGTGATGCTCCTATGCTCAAGCTGCCTTGTCCCATCGAGCATGTCAAATTTTTTTGGATTCTTTAGTTGAAAGAGGATTGAGTGTTTGTAGGAGAAAAGTGGAGAAGAAGAAGAAGTAAAATTTGCATTGGAAGCCTTTGTGCCTTGATTAGCATTAAAAACTACAATAGATTTTTCTAGAATAAAACAAAATGTTCTCTACGTGTAACCCTTTTAAGACAAATAAGTACGCACACAAGTACATAAAATATAACAATTACTTGTGCAATAAACCTTTGTACTAGGCCTTCACCTTTTCCAGTAGCTTTTCCTTGTGCACTTCTTGCACTCAAGCTTCCAATAAAGTTGAAGGCTTGGCCACTTCTATCGTTGACCTACAACACCTCCTTGATGATAATTTGTCACACTTTCATTGCTCTCTATGCATTATCTCTACATACTTTTTCACCTTCTTTGCAAACTTGTCTCTCTCTTTGAATGCTTTGTCTCTGTGTGCACTATCTAAGTCTGTGTGTATCAGTCTCTCTTGCTCTCCCAGTGGTGTATGCTCTTGATTCCCTTAGTCTATCTCCAAGAATGCTCCTTTATTTTGTCAATTCCCCTTATGTATGTCTGTCGCTTCACTCCCAACTACTTGTCTATCTTTATGCCTACTTTGTTGTCCCAAGAACCTTCTCATGTAAAGACCAATGACTCTCTATTTTGTCTTGTAGTGAATTTTTGGAAAAAAAATTAACGGGGGCCCACACAAGCTCTCGTGTATTGTCTTCACTTCCTCTTGTCCACTTTTGACCTTAGTTTCTCCAAAATGTGTCACCTGGACCTTCCTTAACACTTTAAAAGCCTTTTGCAAACTGCATTTAACTTTTCCTGCAAGACAAGTGTGAGAAAACCATTGTTGCACTACCTATGCACCCATGTCCTTGGCCACTTGTGCACCACCTATGGAACACTTTTCTAAGTCACCACTTCGATAAGCTGAACAAAGAGCAAAAATAGGTTACTTCTTTGATGAACAAGAAACGAGTTCAAAACCTGCAAATGAAATATAAACACAAGTACTTCTCATATCATCTCTTAATCCTACCCAATCTCCATCAGAAAAGATTTTGACATTTATATCAGAGGTATATTTATAGAATAATCCTTCATTGATTGTCCTTTTGAGATACTTGAGTATTCTTTTGTATGCCTCCATGTGTGACATCCTACGTGAGTGCATAAAAGGATTCAAGGCACTCACACTATGCTTGATATCTACTCTTGTGAGAGTATCATAATTGAGAATCCCAACAAGGCTTTGATATTCTAACACATCTTCAATTAGTTCTCCTTCATGAGGACGCAGCTTGGAATTCACTTCCATGGGTGTACTTGCAATCTTTGCATTTTTTGCCTTGAACTTTGTAAGCAAATCCTTGATGTATTTTCTCTAATTAGGGTATATACCGTGCTTTGTATATATGACTTCCAAATGAAGGAAGTATATTGGCTGCCCTAAATCACTTAACTTGAACTCTTTCTTCATTTGATGTTTGATTCTTCTTATGCCTCTAGCATTATTACTTGTTAAAATACTGTCATCCACATACACATAGAGATATATTTCTCCATGTGATATGGTAGTGAAAAAAGAAGGATCTACCTTTGTCATCACAAATCCTTTGTCTTGTAGGTAAGTAAGTATTCTATGATTCCAAGCCCTCAAAGCTTGCTTTAGCCCATATAGAGCCCTTCGTAATATGCAAACATACTCAAGAATTTGTGAGACTTCAAAGCCAGGAGGTTTGTTAATATATTTTGGTAGTGATGTGTGTGAACGCACTTAGGACTATTAGGGCACTTTTTCCCTCTCTATGAGGATTTTTCCCCTAGCTTGTATATATGCATATCACTCTAACATGTCACTTACCTTTGTACATTCAATTGGTAATACATTCTATGTTGTGTTGTGCTCCAAGATTCTTCTTCTTCATTGTGTTGTTCATGTGCTTCCATAGACCTCAAAATCTAAAAATTGGTTTCAGAGTAGGTCATTGCTTCATCTAAGGCATCGTCAACACCCCCCCAATCACCATCTCAGAATGGCATAAAAATTTGTGAGCATACTCGGGGCAATTAGGAATTCAAAACAGCTTTGTTGTGTGGTGTCAAAATTTTGATTGAGCTTGTTTCAAATTGTGCACACACTTTCTTAGTGACTATGCAAGCAATTCTATCCTTTTGTGCCAAACATATATAAAAGTTTTCATTTGCCAAAATAAGTGCCTTGAATTCTACTACATGTTTAGAAGAGATTGATAGGGCGTTTATATTCAACTTTTTTAAGATACAATTGATTTTCCACATCAAGGTATTTAGCCATTGGCCAGGGCTAAAATCAATGATGTATTCCATATCTTGGTTGTTGGGGATAAGCTGGATGGTAATAATTACCCATTGTTGGTATATATGATGCACCATGTATTATTATCAAAAAGATTGTGGAATATTATGCAAGGTATTGAAAGACGTCCTACAAATATAGTTATTAAAGGTGATGCAGATGGTGTTGAAGATGATGATCTTCTAATTCATGTTCGTGTTGTGGTGCTTGCTACACCTACTATAGAGATGCTAAGGCACATACATTGATAGCTTTGTCTATCAAATATGCCATTATCCCTTACACTTACATTCACTCTTGCAAGATAGCAAAGGATGCTTGGAATACATTTACAAATTTATACCAAACAAGAAATAAGGCTCATGTTGCTTACCTCTGAAAATAGTTAGAGAGTGAGCATATGAATGAAGGAGATTCCATGGACACTTTTTTAACAAAGATCAAAGATTTGAAGGAGTGGTTGATTTCTAATGATCAAGCCTTGCCAGATAGTTCACTTGTGTAGACTGTTCTTAATGGTCTTCTAGATTCATATCACAATATTGCTTCTACTCTTTGATTGATGATGAAAGGCAATCCAAATGCCTTAACATTTGAGGAGTTAGTCTTTGTTTTGTTTCAGGAAGATCTTCCTAGGTAGAACATGTCAATTATGTATGTTGCAGATAAAGCTTTCTTAGTTAGTCAAAATGGCAAAGTTAAATGGAGCTAATCTACTAGTTAGTAGAAATTCGCTAATGTTGCATAGTCAAAGAAGGAAGAAAAAGATGAGAAGAAAAGAGAAAAGTAGAAAAAAGTTTTCATATATTGATTCCATGTGAGTCTCTATATCTCATGTTTGGTTAAGACTTTGGAGAAACTAATCCTACCATAATATCTAAAACATGCCAAAGCCCTAAGATCGACTATCTATTTGCTTGATTCTGACAATTAGAGGTCTTGTTTCAATTGATGACATCATCAATTCCTAATTGCCATTGATCAATCGCCCTTGAAAACCTATATAAGGAAAGATTGGCCACATACATCCTCAATCTTGCTAATGCCAATCTTGGGAGCTCAACGATTCATGATCTCCAAGTACCTTCCAAGGTCCTGATCGAGTTCTAGTCTTGTGCCTTGTTCTAGTCTTGTTTAATCTAGTATCTTGGACATCTTGTCGTGTCCTATTGTAATCTCATAGTATGAGATCCTTTCTAGTTACTCCTTGTATTCATTTCATCTCCTTGAAGGGAGTTCTTGTAACCGTAATATCTTGCTTTATACCTATAGTCCTAGGTTGTGGGATCTCTTGTATCATGCTAGTCTAATTATCCATACCTATCAATTTCGAGTTGTGGGACTTCTTGTAATAAGTCAATATGGTTATATCATTTCCTCTTTGTGGGTGATCTTGTAATAAAAAATATATCAAAATCCTATCTAGTCTAGTCAAAGGGCACAAGCTAGTGCTCCCTTGACATTTTGGAAAGATTACCTTCAATTCAGGACCAAGCATCATGGATTGCCTATGCAATGAGATTCAATCTACCATAAAGGACTCTATAGGACATGTCCAAGAGACGAAAATATTGTTAAGACAAGGTGACCAATCGATCTATGAAAAAGAATACCTAATTAATCGATTTCAAAGTGGCCTCAAAGATGAAGTGAAGTATATATTTCTTTCCATACCTCAAGGAGATACATTGGATGATGTTATCAATCAAGTAATTCAATGTGAGAATCAACTATTCAAAGAAAGCCAAGTCCATGAGGTAGAAGTGTTGAATAATCAAGACACTATTCCTCAAGAATTTGAATCAAGAATCCTTGAAGCCCAAGAAGTCATTACAAATTATATGGAGCATACACATTATGAAGATAACTAGAAAAGAGTAAGTCTCTCCATCAAAGATCTTGGTTAAAGCTATAGGTACATTCACTAAAGTGGAAGTGTAAGATGGATGGTATGGGATATCTCCACTTACACTACCACTAAAGTGAGTTCAATGGTATGGTACATTGGACTTACAATCAAAGCTTCAACTTAATAATACAAACGCTTGGAGGAAATGAAGAAAAAGATATGAATGGTTCTTTTAACCAAGGAGAACAACAAAAGATTTAAACTAATCTCTTTCAAGCTCCAATAAAGAATAGAAAGAGCACAAGTTTTAATAAACCCTTAAGCAACTTTGAGGATGAAAAATCTTAAGGAGGTGGAATAGCCCCGAAGAACCATCTTATGCTCTAAAAAGACAAATAAGGTATAAGATCTGACCTGACAGATAAATCTAATATGAAAGTCTTTAGAGTGTCCATCTATTTTACTAGGTTCATGCACACGTGCTACATAGAGATGGACCAAGGTAGTAATTTAGCTAAAGACACTTTGGATCCACCTAATTCACATGCTTGAGCTATGAAGAGCCACATTGCACATAGCTTAAACAAGGAACTAGGCCAGGATGTTGTGCTCCACCTATATCATTCTTTCCATACTTTGCTCTTGATCTAGTTTTTTCATATGGAAGACTAGATGGAGCTTCAAATGATTAAGGAAGGGATCATTCCACACATGGATTCTCCTCTTTTGAGATTCAACTGGGATAGGATCCCCCTTATGAATAAAGAGCCAAATTAGAGAGATGAAGACCATGATCTATGAGAATGATCATGGGGCATGAAAGATTTTAAGAGGGGGGGCAATGTTGTATGATTACATGGGTCTAAGGGGTAGAGCCCTTGGGTTTCTAGGTGTGAAAAACTTGGGATTTGTTGTTTATTTACCCCTATTAGATGGGCCTTAAACCTCTCCACTCAGTTGCGAGGATGGAAATGCTTTTAAGGGGGGAAGGAATGTTGTATAATCATGGATCTAAGGGGTAGAACCCTTCCACATCAAATGAAAACTTATAACTCATAATTTTTTATTTGGGAAGGAAGCTACTATGACCTAACCCCTTGTCGTCAATTTTCTATTACCATCCTAAAATGAATTAGATTACAAGCCATATCCATGGGTACTAAATGCATGAACTATGGAGTACTAAATGCACAAATAGATAGGAGGTATAAGTTGATTCACATCCTAATATGGATGATCAAAGCATGGTGGAATTTGGAAGTGTCATGGGCTAGAAACAAGTGATTCTAGGTGAAGTGATTGGGTGCCCCTCCACATTGTGGAACACCATCATAGGGAAAGATCTATGGAAAATTCGAAAAGAAAGATGTGCGGCCAACTTCAATGAAGCTATGAAAGAATGGACGATCGTTAAATCCCTTGCCCTACTTGGTAGAAGAATACATAATTGTAAGAAATCCCCTCCTTTCAAACACCATAGGGTCTTCATCTTGGAAAATAACAAACTGAAAAGTAAATGGATGACCCATGAGGGCGATGAAAACATCATTGACCTTCTCTATAACATATTAAAAGCCCTTGATGCTCCCCATGAGTGGCTCTTGCTATAACATCATTGAACTTCTCTATAACATGAGCAACTACTGAACGCTGTCTAACCTTTCCCCTACTTTGTGGTATACGGAGGATCCCATGGGTGCTGTGTCCCTTCACTATATTTGTTCTTCTATTCATTAAAGCAGAGGAGATTAGGCATCGGCAAAACTTCTTTTAAAAAAAGGAACATAATACTTAAGATGTTTTTTACTGCTGAAGTCTAGGATTATGCAACACCATATAGGTTTGTTTTTAAGATGTTTGAAGAACAATACATGGATAGTTAACATATTTATAGAAGTAAAAATGTAATTTCGTACATGTCTTTGATTCATACAATCTGAGCATAACTACTATAGAAGTATGTGGAGGAGTAGAAATTGTTGAATGGAGGCACCAACAATTATGCAAATTATATAGAATTCTCTTTTCAGGACAAATCTGCCGTCATCATAAATTGCGTAGTTACTTGAAAAAAGTAATTTTTCTTTTATGTGTGTACAAGAGATTCCTTACTTCTTTCTATATACATTTTTATATGACAAGTTAATTGATATAGATCCCTTAATAGATTTTGATGAGTTCTAAACTTTATCCAACCCCAAATTTTTTTTAGGGGTGTAACTATGTCTATATTTATGAGAATTCCGAGTGTTTGAAGTAGTAACCCCAATTTTTTAGGTGTATAACTATGCTTATATTCATGAGAATATAAGAAGAAATTCCGAGAGTGAATTGGTAGCTAGAGAGCTTCCTCCTTGCAAGTGCTTTGAGAGAGCTTAATGAAGACGCTTATTTAACACCTGAAAGAAAAAAATCTGTTATTTGTCATGAATGTGAAACAAAACACACTTAGAAGTACAAAGGCTCCTTCATCGATCAATATAACATATAAATGGCAACATCCAATCCATTAAAAAAAAAAGGGAAGTTTGGCAACAGCCTACTCTCCCAAACTTTAATAGAAACAACAACTTTACAAGTGAAAAGGTCTAGCACCCATGGGACCCACGAATCTCACAAACAAGGAGTTGTTGGACCCACGAATCTCACAAAGAAGGAGTTGCTCAAAATTTGTTAGAAAACATCACAAAGAAAGTTGATAATCGTTTTGTCCCCCTGATGGGGGGACCCACTTACTTTTAATCTTGTTGCTCTTGAAGAAAAACACTCTATGATGCCTAAAAGGTAGGGGCTTCTTAGAGGCGAGGTCATGTGAAAGATCTGGAAAGAGAGATGTGCTGCCAAAAATCCATTAGATTTACAAAGAATCCATTATCCGCATTAGATCAAGGGACTATCTGTAATAAGACTAAATAATCCTTATCAAAATATCTACCTAAAGAACTCCTTCATGACTCCAAATGCACATATTTAACGTACTGTAAAGTTAGCAAAGACAATCAGGATAGAACAAAGTTGCAAAATAACAGAAACCATCTATTTCTGAAGATTTGTAGACAAAGACAATAAACCTGTTAGATCATAAAATCCTCTGGATCATATTCATGCATATACCTACTGAGACTCCATTTCTAGAAACCATGTTGTGATTGTTGTGGGTGAGAAAAAAACTCATGTACAATGCCCCATCTCTTGTTATATTGTCTAACTACTTTATAAGAAAGAAATACCTCACTTTCAGGCGTTAAGTAAAATTAACTAGCAATCATAGTTACTCAGTTTATCATACTGAACTTGTAACTTTTTTTTTTTTTGAGAGTACAATGAATTGGAAAGACACACACACCTGATCTCGTAAGGTAGAGGCACTCATCTTGGGGAACTCTGAGGCATCCAACTCTAGGCAAGACTTGAACCCTGGCCATCTGCCTAAGATTCGTGGTGATTGAAAATTAAATTATCGTTCTCAACCATTCACAAGTAATAGACCTCAAACATACCGTCCAACAATTGGCAAGGAATTTGGAATCCTAACCATGAGAACAGAGCACGAATTTGGTATTGAGGTACATGGAGAGACTCACTTCTGTGGTTCACAAACCTTCCCAATGATATGAACCTCCTATCCACAAACGCAAGATTGCAAAAGGCAAAGGTACGTGTCAAGTTTCTGTTGGCCACTCTATTAATGATTCATACAACTTATTGTAGTGGTATTGAGGTATATAGAGAGGCTCTTGGGGCAAGAGAAGAAGAGGTGGCCAATTTCTTCTTTAACCCTTTAGCAATGGTTGCACAAATGAGTGGCCCCACAATTTTTTTCAACTTTGGCATTGGTCCAAATTCCCTAATGCAGAGTTTGCCACATAAGAACTGACTTTTTGTTCTCAATGAGGGGGTGCCACAAGTCCGCAAACTTAAACTAGCATTTGATAGTGGACCAAGCAAGACACCATCTTTCGTTAAGATTGTTGTGCCAATCCACCTGCTTCTTAAAATTCATTGCTTTATACAATTTGTGACCATTGATCTGTTGTAGCCCCTCGATGCAAGGGGGATCCTGACCAAGCAAGAGGTGCGACTTAGAGATCTCCTAGGAGCTAATTCTACACCTGAAAATGCACCACTTCTTATGGTCAATTCTATTTGTTGGGTCAAAATCCTCGAACCTAATCAAGCATTTTCTTTCTTGATTCCTGAGATGTTTCCTAACACAAAATCCTTTATTCCATAGCTTTTTTGCCCTTTGGTGGTCTACATAGTCAACTTCTTTGATTCCCCTTATGGGAAACTAGATAGAGTTGTTTTGTTTGATCCCAACAGCCCATTTCGGATCATCATTCACCTTCATGTATGCTTTCATTCTGTTCCAGCTCTTCCACAAAGAGCAAACCAAGTCTTACCCTCTAGGAGTCACTAGAATAGGGGAAGCAATTAGAGTAAGAAAGTCAAGATCCTTCCATCTAGGGAGGCCCATTAAGGTAAGAACTTTTTTTTTTAGAATCAACTTAGCCCAAGATGCTTTTGAATTTCACCACGGGTTGATCATCCATTTGGAGACCATTTTATCAGCCATCTCCCCACAATGTCCAGAATGCCCAATCCAGTGCTGTCTTTTTGTTTCATACATATATTCCATTTGACCTTGGGCATACCTCCTCTATTGGGATCTCCCATCCCAAGGAAGTTTCTATAGCAGCTTTTCAATTTTGCTAACTCTTTGCCTTTCAACCTCCAACATGCCAGAAAGTAAATCATAGATGAAAGCAAAAAGGTATTAATCATCATAGCACACCCTACCCGTTTGATTCCAATAGGCAAATCTATGTTCAAGTTTAGCAAGAACCCGATTCCATCTTTGCCCAAGAGTTTAGAATTCCCAACAATCTAAAGATTTGCCCGCTCGGGAGCATCGAACAACCTTGATTGATCAAGAATTATGGGGTGGATGCTACGATGGCCTTGAGAGCGGTCTTAGAGTGGTTAGTTCTAGAGTAGGAGACAATGCAAAAGATGTTAAGGTATTGCTAGAAGGTCGCAATGCTAATGTTATCATTCAAAACAAAAGCATTTGTGTCATCAACAAAGAGCCTCAATAGCATCGGGTTTTGGTTGTTGTGGGGAAGAACCAATCCCTAGATCTTCCCAAGTTAAGCATGATGTTTAGCGAGGTAGCTAAGGCCATCAATGGCAATAGTGAACAAAAGCGGGGCTAGGGAGCAATCGTGTCTAATCAATCGTTTTAATCTGATCGCACATGAGAGCCGATCGTTTTTGCTAATATGCACTGAGGTGTTTTCTAACAACATTGAGATCACCTTGATGAATCTCGGCTTGCATCCCATACCCTTCAAGGACTGCAGAATGAAGTCCCACTCCAAGCGATAGTAGGCCTTGTGAAAATCAATCTTAACAAAAAGAACATCTTGGGATGACTCCTTAGCGAATTTCAAGCCTTCCCACATGTCGATGATGGCCTCCAAGATGGATCGACCCTTAATGACACTTTTTTTATCTTCATTGATCCAAAATCAAAGATGGCATGTAATTTGATTAGCTAAGACTTTCAAAAAAATATTATAGCCGATTTATAGCATTGTGATCAGCCTTCAGATTTTGATCTTGTTTTTATCGTCTTTTTTGTGAATCAGCTTTATAACACCTTTGTTGAGATAGTAAGATAAAGCACCAAATTGAAGGGCTTCTTGCCTAATCAAACGTGGAGGTCTCACCAACACATTCTTAAACATCTTGAAGAACTCATTAATGAGACTGACCAAACCCAAGATTTTCCCATTAGGAAGGGAATCAATAACCTCCCCAATCTCAACATCTGAGATAGGGGAGTCAAAAAGGTTACACAAATTAAGTAGAATTTTCTTGAACTTGATGTTAAAGATGGAAGCCATGTTGTCACATCTTTGAGAGGACATTAGAGTGGACATTCTCAGAAGCTCAATGAAGTGGCTAGCAATAAATTCCATATTCTTCTCAATTGAATTGCATTGCACTCCCTTGTTGTCAATCATGTGCGGAATCTCTTCCTTAAGTTGTTTTTTCTTCATGAGTTTACACATTTCTTTTGTAGATTTATCTACTTTTCTTGTCCACCATTCTTTAACGTAAATTTGCATATATTTTCTCTAGATTTCTTCTTCATATATGAGTTTGCTTCTTATTTTTTGGCATCCAACATGTGGGTGAACCTTACCTTTATTCACTTCTACTTCCAGATCATGAAGTCTACAATACTACTTTTCTCTTTCTATGCGACGAATATTTTGAATCTCCCTTTGAGCCTTGGTAAGTAGAAATCACGAGTGTTTGGTAGCCTTCTTCCAACACTTAGCCCGCGATTCATTATTATCAAAAGACTATCCATGTAGAAGCGATCATTTGTTGGACAAAAAGAAGGGAGAGGATTGAAGAGTCTGTATGAAACCAAGGAGCTTTCCTGTGTCTCCCCAGAAGCTTAAATGCTAGAAGCACATGATAATGATTAGAGACAACAAGGCCTTCACATTGGGTGCAAGAAGATGAACCAAGAAAATCAATCATATTCTAAGATAAATAAAATCTGTCAAGTTGAACTTTTCGCAATTCCGTCCCCAACCGAAGGTTTGACCAAGAGCATCTTTGACTTCCACCAAATCATGGTGGAATTTGACCTAGTCCCAAACAACTTTCTTCTTGCCATCAATGATCTAACCTCTTTGATTCCATCAATTCGAATGGACTTTCACCACGTTGGAGTCCCCTCAAAGGATAGTCCCCAAGGGAAGGGAGTCCAAGTCCAACCCCATATGCAATCTCTCTGTGTCTTGATTTGAGGCATACACTAAAACAATAGTGAATTGGAGAGGGCTTCTTAAAGAAGCCGCTATCCACTGATTGTTACGGTCCATCATGATCCGCACCATGGAGTCCTACCAAGTCGCTCTAATACTTAGGGTAGTGCCACCAATCTTCTTTTGGTGCTATGTGGAGAGTCAACAATCGACAGAAGAAATATTCTTGAGTCTTTTATGAAGCTCCTCACCATCAATTTCGATCTCCTGTAGGTGGATGAAGTCTGGGTTAACATTTTTATCTCAAAGCCAATGTGCAATTATTGCCTCTCTGGAAAAGTCCGTCAGACCCCTAGTATTTATGTGTCTTTATTAGGTGAGCTTTATATTTACAAGCTTTCAATGCTCATTCACACAAAACTTGTGATAGTAATATTCGCATTATTTACTTGTTCTTTTTAATTAGTTGTACTCAGTAGGATGCAACAATGTCATAATAGATGTGCGAATCATTTTTCTGTGTGACTTAGAGCAAAATTTATATGAAGGGTGTAATACGTATTTTGCAAACATAGAAATGGTTGGTTACAGGTGATATTGGAATGAAGGATTCAGTAACAAAGGATGCAAAAGCAAGTGTTTTTAGCGACAATCCTGATAAAATGTTAGGTTATTTCAAAATTGAATACAGATAACAGAAATGGTGCAAGAAGACACAAGATAACCCACAATACAGTTATGTTTATGTCTATAGCAGCAGTTGTTAAATAAGTACTTGGTATTCATAGATATGCCAGCAATTTTAGTGTTCTAGTGAAAATTAAAGCCAAGAGAACCCTCTCTAGGAAGCATCCTCGCACTCCTCTATAAAAGGATTGAGAGCTTCAAGAGTAAGCCTCCCCTTACACTTGCACGACTATGTGAAACAAGATGGCCATGCAAAGCTAGAATGCATGCCATAGCTAGGAGTGAAGAATCTCATTAGTCTCCCTTAGAACATTCCCACTTATTTGCAATTGTTTCCTTAATCAATGTGGTTTAAAAAATTAGTATTCAAAATTTTAAAGAAAAAAATTTTAACCATTGATTACATGCTAAGGCTTCCATGCTAGCATAGCACACCATCAGATGCAGATTTCATGCACGGCAGATGTCAGATGTAAGAAACTTGAACTCGACTTAACTATTTAACAATTCAGCAATCCAAGTGCATTAAACAGGAATCATTTTCTTAATATGGGGTTCACTCAAGGCTTTCCACCTAGCACACCATCAGATGTAGAATCCATGCACACAAGATGTCAAATGCAAAAAATTTAATCTAGGCCTTCATATTCAACACTCAACAATCAAATTGCACTAAATACAGGCCATTATGTTGATATGCCGTTCACTCTCGTGAGCAGAACCCTTGCTACATCACAATTCAATCTTTACAAAAGAATATCAGAAACAAGATATAATGGAAGATCACAATGCACATGCCTGAACCCAAACAGGGAATGAATATGGAAGATCTCTTATATCTTGATCTTCCTGTGTTACACAAGCCAGGAGGCAACCTACATGGTCATAACCTATGGGCAGAGCTACTTATACCTAATTGAATTATCTGTTGCATATACCTGCAGTGTTTACCTGTTGAGTATAAAGAGTAAAGGCATTGTCATACTGTACATTCCATGTCCATGAACTGCAAAATAGATACCAAAAGCCATTGAGCACTGACAAGTTATTGGGTAGCATGCCACTGTATCATGGAAAACCTCATCTATGAGTTTGGAGACCATGGGTTCAGGAACCAGAACTTGTCTTTGATCAACTCTACCTCACTATTGTACTCTTTAAAACAATATTCCTCTTGCTTTGCTGAGAGAGGTACCTTACCTTCAGTGTAGCACATAGAACACAGATTGAAGCTGAATGTTACCTCCTTAAACCAAGGTCCTGTAATTGGATAGCGACAAATTGTACATACCTGCCTATCATGCCTTATGCGATCAGTAGCCTCTAACTTTACCACTATATCCAAGATCCCAAATCCCATACTGGGATGATCAAAAAGTGATTGAAATTCAGACATGGTCATAGCACCCTTTTCTGATATACAAGGTAACTCCATGACCTGGCTCTTCCCTTGTGATGGCGTGTAAACTGCATGCAGAGTCTTTATGTACATATAAGCATCATATCTTGGTAGTTCTGTTCGAACCCTGCCCTTGGATGCACGCTCAATAAGAACATTAAAGGCAGCCCGTGTTCGCCTTTCTCTATGTCCTCCACATATTGGCACAAGCACTGCACAGAACAGACCTGCATCTACACAACCAGAATTTGATTGATCAAGAACAGAAAAAATTCTTTCATTTATGACCTTCATTGCACCTTGAAATGCATCAGGCTTCAAGAAATAAAGCAGCTCCCTTAGTAACCCCTCTAGTTCATGTTTCTGGGCGGATGATGATGCAAAGATCCTGCTCTTATCCAATTTCTTCTTGAGGTCAGATACAGTACATCTATTGAGCCGAGTGCGCCTTTGAAAATTTCGTATGTCCAATGCACAGGCAAGCAAATTGCATGGAGTTGTTTCTCTGTTAGCTTGCCGAAAACATGAGGTTTCAACAATTCTTATTCCACCTTCTGGACCCTCAACGAGACTCCTCCCAATGGGACTATCCTTTCCATCTATATCCATAACTGTGTCACAGAGTCCTTTGGGCCTTCTCCCTGAAAACTTAAGATGCATTATAGCATCATGAAGCTCCACTCTGTTGTTCATTCTGAAGGCCTCTTTTATGGCCTTCTGTGCTTCATCTGTTTCTCCTGCTCCCAATAAGGTGACACCTTTGTTAAGCTGGGCACGCCAGTTGTCAGGTTGCAATGCTAGCACTTTTGCATACATCCCTGCAGCCTTGCGATATCTTCCAATATCCCTAAAGAGCCCCCCGAGATTGTACAGAGCTTCTGCATGGGCAGGGTTGAGGTCCACAGCTAATTGGAACTCTCGAATGGCAAGTTCGTTATCCTCTCCAATGGCATGTAGGGTTGAACCCAGATCACAATGCGCATCTGCAAAATCAGGTTTTAGAGTAATCGCCTGTACTAGTGCCTTTTCAGCTCTCTTATACTCTCCAACGCCATAAAGAGCACTGCCAAGAAGCTTATATGCTCTGTAATGCTTGGGGGCAAGCATCGTGGCCTTCCTGTAATGCTCGCATGCACTCAGGAGCATCCCTTCTCCTTCCATGGCAATGCCGAGGTTCACATGAATCTGAGGGAGCAGCTGTGACCAGGGACTATCGGCCATTTCAGCAATGCTCAGAGATGTTATAAAATGCTCTCTAGCTTCCTGGTATCTTCCCAGCTGGTACAGTGTATTGCCCATGTGAAAATGAGGTCGAGCATCGTAAGGCATAGCATGTCGAGCCTTCATAAATGTCGCAAGAGCTTCACGATAGAGCGTATGATCAAATAGAACCCATCCTACAGCGATATGAGCATCAACAACCTCCTCTACAGAGGCAAATCCATCTGCCTTCTGTGTGATTTCATTAAGCTTTCTGCAGAAATCGTCAAAGTCGCGACCTAGGTCATCCCAATGAGGTCCGTTTCCCTTCAAGCAGGACGCATCAGAAGAGCGGAAGCTGTCACTGGACGGAGAATTTCTGTCTCCATGCTTTCCCGTCAATGTGCCTAGTTTGGCTTCTAACCTCCTTATGATGATCAGAAGTTCTTGCAGAAGAAGCTTGGACGAGTCATAAACAATGTCGGAAGGCGCGCAAGGAGACTTATGATTCGTCCGTCGTGCAAGATGTGCAGCGTCTGCCCTCTGATCTGTGATAAATACTCCAGAAGCTATAGCAGTCGAAATATTGTCCGTGTCCAGAGAAAGGCTTAAAGCCTCAAAGTCGCGGTCAATATCGCCTGCACCGTCTTCATAAGTTCGAACAAGGCCATCAAAGCTCAGGCCTTCTGGGTCCCGTATGAAAGCATGGTAAGCTGTAAAGACCTCGTCAAGGATAGCCTCCACTTGCTGAGCGCTGAACTGAACATGAGGATTGACGGCCACAACAAGAGACGTCATCTCTTCTCTGCTCAAACCTCCATCTCCGTTGGTGTCGAAATGTGTGAAAATCTTACGGACCTTCTGCAAGAGAACAGATTCCGTTCCAAACATTCCTCGCAAAGTGGAATGCGGAAGGAACGTGCGCTATGGAGACTGGAGACTCAGTGGAGAGTAGCCTTTACTTCAGAAGAATTTACGTGTTCAGAGGATTCTAAGCAGTAGCTTTATCTATAAGTCTGCAAGATGTGTTTGTATCGGAGCCTGGAGGCCAGATGATGCGTGTATGACTGCAGAGAGTCCGTGAACTTTGGTCTCCTGGTTGAACCAGACATCCGCACATGCAATGCGCATATGCATCTGCTCTGCAGGCAGACAAAGAGACTGGCATAAGAGAATCGGTAATAAGTATCACCCCTTCTCCGAATCTCCTGTTAATAGCCAGGTGTGGTCCGTGGAGCTTAGTTTATCTGTGTTCATCCGTTCGTGTCTTATGTGTGGGAGGCTGGAGCTCGAATGTCCTGCCAAATGCAGGTGTCACGGCTTCTGATTCTGAATATACTGGCCCGCCAAGCTTGGCCATTTAGCAGCACCCAGCATATCGGGCTTCGTCCTTCGCGTGATCGTTGTCCGTGGATGCACTGAAAGAGCATCGCGTTAAATTAAAACCCTGTTAAACCCTCTCTATGTTGCGAACACTGTCATCTTCGTCTCAACTCGCGTAAGGGGTCCAATCTCTTTTCCATGTCCCTCTCCCCTGTTCTATTTGCTGCTATGATGTGGGCAGCCGATCACTTTTCTATGTGAGAGATTGCAGCCTATCACATTATAGTTCCATACCAGCTTAAGCTACCTTGACTCAGGTGAGATCTATTAATGACTAAAAACAAAACAAAGAGTTGTGATGAATTGAAGAGCTAAGGAAGGGGTTCAGGACCAGCTTCACCTCTCATGAATGGGTAGGAGTTCAAGTCCGGTTGCTTGCCTTGGCAGGACATTTCTCATCATTGCATCATGAAATTTTAAAATCAATTCCCTTCGAGGAATTGTTGATTTTCAAGCGTTCTCAATGGACAATGTCGGCACCGACAAGGACTACAATAAAATCTTCCATTTCCAAAGTTCCAAATGGGTGTGGTGTAATGGTAAGGCTTGAATATTATGAGGGAGAGTGTGTGGGTTCAAATCCCACTCAATGGACATGTTCAGCTCCCACTCAATAGACAAGTTCAACCTTCGAACGTATCCAAATGTACGAGTGCATCTACCTTATGAAGTCAATTGGACATGTTCAGCTCCCATTCAATAGACATGTTCAACCTTCGAACGTATCCAAATGTACGAGTGCATCTACCTTATGAAGTCAATTCATTGTAGTAATTGAGTCATTCATTGTACTAATTCATTCATTGTGAGTGCGTGTGTCTTTCATTCATTGTACTCTAAAAAAAATCCATCAATTGAAGCTATCAAAACGAGTAGAGATAAGAGCGAGCTCCCTTTGTAAAAAAAATTGAGGGATTCAATACTCTGTATTGTCCTACCATTGTCCTATACGAATGCTGGGCTGAAGCAACATAAAAAAGCTCATATTCTCGTGTTTGGTTGTGTGGAGCCAAACTAAGATTGACTTCATAGTAACAAACAAATCTTACCCCTCTCAAAAGTGTGAGCTCTACTTGACATTCACCAAAAAATAGACATGTGCCCTATCATACATTCTCATCAACATTGGGTGAACATTGTGTGTTCCAATTCAGTGTCCCAAACATGAAGCTCTTTTATGACATTTGTAAAGTTGGGCATCGTCAACCATTCACTTAAAAAAAAGGTTTCTTTTAGGGGAACCTTCTCTGAGCTGAATGTTTGTGGCATTGTTGGATAAGAGGTTCCCCCCTGAATGTTTGTGGCATTGTTGGACAAGAGGTTCCCCCTTCTCTGAGCTGAATAAACGTCCCCATGGGCACCACCTCACATGGATTGGACCATAGTAGCTCTTACAATAGTCGCCATATTAAGAGATAAAAGATGGTGTCCCTCTTATCATGGGCTCACCCTTGCCTTTTGTCTCGTTGTATCTTTTTCTACGTCTTTTTCAGTGTATTTAGTCCTTACTAAAAGGACTTCCACAAAATAAAGGAGGAAAACAAGAGGAAGAGGATAAAATCTAAAGCAAGCCAACTAACTATTCTAAAGTCCTCCAAATGATCATGTCCACACTCCCTCATTGTTTGAGACTAGAATGGTTAATTGCCTCAAGCTTGATCATCCTTAAGTGGATAAATTTAAGAGAGACCATTGGATCCTTATTTATTTTCGGGATTTAATTTGATTTCTGCTTCCAATTCTTCTTCAATCTCATGAGCATAGTGGCATCTGTAATCTCAATGCATCTTCAATCTCCTGAGCATAGTAGCATCTCCAATCTCAACTCCTCTTCAATCTCCTAAGCACAGTGGCGCAAAAACATCTTACCTCTCAAAAGTGTGAGCTCTACTTGGCATTCACCAAAAAATAGACCTGTGTCCTATCATACATTCTCGCCAACATTGGATGAAGATTGTGTGCTTTACAATTCAGTGTCCCAAACATGAACATCTTTGATGACATTTGTAAAGTTGAGCATCATCAACCATTCACTTTAAAAAAAGTTTTGTTAGGGGAACCTTCTCTCAATTGAATATTTGTGGCATTGGTTCCCCCTACTCTGAGCTGAATAAACATCCCCATGGGCACCACCTCACATGGATTGGACCATAGTAGCTCTTACAAGAGTCTTCATATTAAGAGATAAAAGATGGTGTCCCTCTAATTATGGGCTCACCTTGCCTTTTGTCTCGTTGTATCTTTTTCTATGTCTTTTTGAGTGAATTTAGATCTTACTAAAAGAACTTCAACAAAATAATGGAGGAAAACAAGAGGAAGAGGACAACATCTAAGGCAAGCCAACTAACTATTCTAAAATTCTCCAAATGATCATGTCCGCACTAAGAATCCCTCATTGTTTGAGACTATAATGGTTAATTGCCTCAAGCTTGATCATCCTTAAAAGTGGAGAAGTTTAAGAGAGACCATTGGATCCTTATTTATTTTGGGGATTTAATTTGATTTCTGCTTCCAATTCCTCTTCAATCTCCTAAGCATAGTGGCATCTCCAATCTCAATTCCTCTTCAACCTCCTGAGCATAGTGGCATCTCTAATCTCAACTCCTCTTGAATCACCCAAGCATAGTGGCATATCTAATCTTTACCCTAGCCTCTAAAATTCAATTAAGTCTTAATAGAAATAGTCAAAACCTTGGGAAGGAAAAACTTAATATTTGAAGATTGTACTATTTATTTTTCTCTTTTTTTTTTTTTACTTTATTTCTATTGTTTCCACATCCATTCTAGAGGCTGACAATAATGTTCTACATAGAACTAAGCTATAGGCGTAGGGTGGGTTCAAAGAGGGCCAAAAAGAAGGGGGTGCCCAAGACAAAGATCCTATGGTGTCTAAAAGGTGGAGATTTTTTACTTACATATTCTTCTACCTAATAGGAAGAGGGATTTTTCAATCGAACACTCTTTCCATTCGCCATCAAAGTTGATCACACATCTTTCTTTCCATATTTTCCAGAGTGTTGCCCCTCTGATGGAATTCCACGGAGGAGAAGAGCAGCCAATTGTTTCTCCAAGTAATGCTTGTTTCCAGTTGATTTGCTTTGGTAAGCTCGAAATCCTGGTGAGAGATTGCCAGATCGGGTAGCTTCTAGGGCAGGAGAAGAAGAGATGGCCCTCGTCCTCTCTACCTCGAACACAATGCTTACACCACTGAGGGGCCCCACAAATTTTTTGCTTTAGCACTGGTATAGATTCCACAATGGAGGATTTTCCACATAAAAACTGATTTTTTGTTCTGAATGAGAGGATCCCAAAGGCCCCACTCACCTTTCATAGGTGTGAATTCCACGTTTCATTAATGAAAAATTAATTCTTCTCCATTTCATCAATTATTACCAATAAGTGGAACTCTTTCTTCCAAGAGCACTATTAAGAGATTGTTTAGGGAGTAAATGTCAATTGAACATGAATAGGTGGTCTCTATAGTCATTATGTGTTTTTAAGATGTTTAAATGCCACCATGTTAAGCGGTAGTGGTCTTACATTCATGGAGGAGGCTAGAACTCTCCATGGGATTTTTTTAATGTGTACTAGTACTCTCAAGCTCAATCTCAGTTTTCATTTGTATATCCACAGAGTTAGATGGGATGAATCCATTTGATAAAGAACCTCCTTAAAAAGAGACTCTTTTCAAGCTGAGTCCTACGTTCTCCTTGTGCGAATACACTTGGATTTTTCTTCCACTCCCTCCTCCCTCTCCCTTCGGAGATGAAGAGCCAAAGTTACTTTCTCTTACCATCATGAGAGTTTGTGTTGTCTCTTTTTATTTTATTTCTTTTATTAAAAAAAACTTTATTTATAAAAAGTGAAGGTAGGTGATAAGTCATCACCCTAATCTCCCAGCGAGTACACCTACCTGTGATATTCATTAAAATTGTAAACCTTCTCTCTCTCTCTCTGATAGAGAATCTCTCTTGTCTATGTACTCCCCCACAAGAGTTAGCATGATATAGAGATGTCTACAGATGTACTCCCCCTCTCTTGTCTATGTACTCCCCCACAAAATTTAACATGACATAAAGATGTTCAGAGATGTAAGACATCCTCGTTGGCGACCTCATTGTAAATTTCCATTTATTTTAATCCATTTTCTTAGTCTTAAAATTTATTTAATCAATATTTTGCCCTATGTGAATACAAAAGGCCAACTGGAAGAAACGCATTGGCTATTGAACATGTTCATGGCCTCTATCTCACATGCATTGGACCAGGAATGCATTTGCTAGTGAACATCTCCATATACACCACCTCACATGGATTGGACCTTAGTAGCTCTTACAATAGTCACCATATTAAGAGATATAAATTTGTGTTCCTTTTATTATGGCCTCACCCTTGCCTTTTGCCAGGTTGTATCTTTTCCTTTGTCTTCTTTAGTGTATTTAGTTCACACTAAAAGAAGTTCAACAAAGTAAAGGAGGGTAACAAGAGGAAGAGGATAACATCTGAGGCAAGCCAAATGCCTCTTTTGAAGTTCTCTAAATGATCATGTCCACACTTGGAATCCCTCATTGCTTGAGACTAGGATGTTTAAGCTTGTCAAGCTTGATCATCCTTAAAGTGGAGAAGTTCAATCGAGACCATAGGATCATTATTTTTATCTAGGGATTTAATTTGATTTCTACTTCCAATTCCTCTTGAATACCCAGAGCATAGTGGCATCTCCAATCTTTAGCATAGCCTCTAAAAATCAATTAAGTCTTAAGATAAATAGCTCAAACGCTAAGAGGGGAAAATTCAAAACATTCAAGGTTAATTTAAACTTCTTTACCTAAGAGGAGTAGACATAGAAATTCATAGGCTCATAGCCATCCTTCTCCTTATCAATATTTGAAGATTGTACTATTTATCTATTTGTCACTTTATTTCCTTTTTTTGCCAACATCAATTTTAGAGGCTTACAGTGATGTTCTACATGGAACTAAGCTATAGGCTCAGGGTGGGTTCAGATAGGGTCAAAGGATAGGTGTGGTAGAGATACCATATCCACATGGTAACAATAATATATCTGAAAATTTCCCCAAACCTCTAGGCCTACCCTTAAAAGAAATTTCTAGAGGCAAGTGGAAAATACCTTTCAATGGTCCATAGAAATCGAGGTTTACATGAAGGCTTTGATGAGTTTACATGCTGAATGTGCTTCAAGTACCATTGTTTGAAGTAAGGGTTGAATAGCACAAAAAGCTCCTTTTTTTTTCTTCTTTCTGTTCTATCATAATGTGAACCCAACATGTGAACCATGGTTATTCATCTTCATACTAGCATGGAAAAAACCTCCTTTCATAAGTGTGAATTACACCTTGAATTAAGGAAAAAATGGGTCTTCTCCCTTTAATCTCTCATAGGCATGGAAAGAGACATTGTTCCTCCAACCATGTAAATTTTATTAATCGACTAGTCACATGAAAATGAAAATCTCCTTTGTTCTAAGAACCGTAGTGGATTCTACCAATATTAAGTGAATTATTCGGAATAAACAACTAAAAAGAGAACAAAGTATGTGATTCTAATACAGATTTTAGACACATATTAGGTTCAAGAGGTGAGAGTCCAAATCATTAAACTTTCTCTAAAAGATAAAGGAAGGGAATGGAAAATTTTTCAAGGATTATGATAGATCTTTCAAAATTATTAGATGAAATCCCAAATAGTTCGAGAAGCTACATGCACAAGGAAGAGATTTAAAGTTGAATTGATGGTGTGAGTAGTGATTTAGGGTACTCTAAGAAGATCTAGTAAGGTCGAATTAGCCATAGGAAAAAGACCAAAAAGCATGAGTATAGATGAGAAGAGTCTAGGAATCATATAGAATTGTCTTGAAAAGATGCATAGCTTAAGCATGCAATGGGAAATCACATAGTTTATGGATCAAAATATGGTTCTCTAAATGTAACAAATCCTCCATTTATTCTTGGATGATTGGAAACCTTACAATTACTACAATACTTAGTACATTGGATAAGTGGTAAGAGCGATGGGGATTCTAAAAATCCTTCAACTTCTAGAAGAAGGTGAGAGTCTAGAATGTTGTATGATGTGGCAAGGGTGCTTATTCTATGCATATGAAAAGAACTATAAATGTCTCCCATTGTGTTGACTTGATTTGAAGTTATTCCTTGCAAGTTCTTAACCTCTTTTCCTTTTTCTTTTCGTTTTGTACTCCACATTTGGCCTTCGCATTTTCTAGCCATTCTAGATTTTAGACATCCCATGGATTTCTAAGGACTTATCGAATTTGTCCAAATGTACACTTTTTTAATTAAATACCAAGTTTCATGGTTCAAGAATTTACATATCATTCACTAATTTTTCATACACTTAGAATCATTGTTGTGATGTGTTGAATTCTAGGACACCTTTAGGTCTCATTTATCTCCCTTTAAGATGCAAAAGTTGACAGCATTCAAAACAGTCAAATGCATTGTGATGTCAATTCACATTAAAACACAAAAACACACAATTTGATTTTTTTTTTTTAAGTGAAAAAACATCTAACTCTTCAGACAAAAAAATAAGTAGAGGAAGAAAACACTTTTTCCTTTCTTTTCGTTGAAAATGGAAAATTTAGGGTTTTTGGGTTTTGGGTCGTTCAATCCAATAAAACAATTGTATTAAGCACACAAATCCATTCTCCACATTGTCTATATAGGTTCTTTAATAGGAGGTAAGAGTCACCAAATAGAAACCCCTACTTGATTTTCAAAGAAGCATATTTTAATGTTGAAATAGATTTCATTGAAAATTCTTCCAATTTAAAACTAATGTAAAAATCTAGTAATGCTTAACGTGGCCTAGATTATAAAATCATAAAAGCCATTGTTTTATTTGTTGGAGCTCAAGAGCAAAGTGATGTTTAACATGGCCTAAATTATAAAATGATAAAAACCATTATTTTTTTGGTTGGAGTTCAACAAGGAATGCACAAAAAAGTGATGAAGAAAACTTTTAAGAACACAAATGGTGACATTAAAAACTGTGCAATGTACAAAAGTACGAAGCTTATTAGGTTTTACACATACACTCATACATACACACGGTTCTTAGCTATCACCATGCAACTTTGATTTCTCCATTTGAACTATGTCTGTTCTTTGCATTGTACTCCTAGACACCAAATGATTCACGTGAGCAAGAAAATCTTGCATGCAACAAAATTAACTACTTTGTAATCAAATTTGATAAAAGTTAATGCCATTGTGTGTTGCTTCTTACTACAACATGAGACTATTGATATATTTAGGTACTGATGTGTGTGAATAGTCTAGGACTACCGGGGCACTTTTTTCCCTCTTTAGGAGGCTTTTTTCCCCCGGCTTGTATATACGCTATTGCCCTAACGGGCTACTTATCTTTGTACATTCTAGTGGTAATACATCCAGTCTTGTGTGTTGTGCTCCAAGCTTCTCCTTCTTCCTTGTGTTGTTCGTGTGCTTCCGCAGATGTCTAACTCCAACAATTGGTATTAGAGCAGGTCAGCGCTTCATCTAGGGCATTGTCTACACCTCTCCGGTTGCAGTCTCAGAATCAAACGAAATTTGGTAAGCATACTCATGGTGTTTCAGACATCAAAACAGCTTCGTTATGTGGTGCCGAAATCGCGGTCTAAGCTTGTTTCAACCTCCGAACACACTATCGTAGTGTTTGTGTAGGCTATTTCACCTTTTTGTGCCAAAGATATATACCCATTTCGGTTCGCCAATATAAGCGTCTCAAAGTTTGCTATAGGTTTAGCAAAATTCATCTTGGCAATTCTGTTCAACTTTTTGAGATACAGTCAATTTTCTACATCAAGGTATTTTAGTCACTTGCCATGGCTAAAAGAAATGATGTATTCCATATGTTGGTTGTTGAGGATAAGTTGGATGGTACAAGCTACCCATTATGGGCTTATATTATTCATCATGTATTGGTTACAAAAGTACTATGGAATATTATGCAGGGTATTGAAAGACATCCTGTTACACCTGCGAATACAGGTACTACAAATATAGGTGCTGGAGCTGATGGAGATGGTGTCCAAGATGATGATATTCTGTAGATTCCTATTTGTGTTGTTGTTTATGTTGCATCTACTATAGAGAAAATTCGTTCGGATGGCAGAGATGCTCAGGCACATGCATTGATAGCTTTGTTTGTCAAGCATGCCATTATTCCTCACATTCGCTCTTGCAGAACTGAAGTATTTTGATGGCAATGCACCACAATGCGCTCTCCTTCTCGAGAGCTCCACGACGATATGCTCGGAGTAGAAAACCGAGCTCCTAAGGCCGCACACAGTACTCTGCATAGAGGCTGTAGAATACGCAGAAAACACAGTATATAGGGAGCACGAAGACAAACTTCTTAGGTCTTACAAATGCAGTCGAACTTACAGTTTGTGATTGACTAGGGGTTGTTTTATTAAAGAACATATACAAAGGGGTGTCCGTTAGCCATTTGGCCTTTCACATGGACACTAACGATAACAATCTCCCACTAAAGACCAACATGGCCAGAGTAGCTATGGGAGAAAAATAAAGAATGATAAAGAATACCCGAGTGTAAGTATACAAACTATACCTAACACTTGATGGGCATGTTACACTGTATACAAGTAACTGTGTAAGATCAAGAATCAAGTAACCCCCATCAAGTGACAACAGTGTCGAAAGCTATCTTTAGACACCACAAGAGTGTAGCTTAGTGGCAAGAGATTGCCACGGTTAAGCGAGATCTATGGGGAACAGTACTGGGATAGGTGACCTCCCGGGAAGTACCGAGAACCTCTATCTTCCTTGATCATTGAGGTCCTCCCTCACACGCAGCAAACGGCCCCAATGGTGACTTTGGTGACTCGGATGACAAGGTATGCCAAGTTCTATGCCTTGGTCGTCGCCTTAGTCGTACGACTTGGAGAAAGCCTTGGGGGGGTGCTAGCTTTGCTCACACAAAAGGAACAAAGCTTTTTGTATCGAGAAGCTCTAATACCAGTGAAGTATTTCGATGGCGATGCACCACACTGCGCTCTCCTTCTCGAGAGCTCCACAAGGATATGATCGGAGTAGAAAATGTTGATATATTTAGGTAGTGATGTGTGTGAACACTCTAGGACCGCCGGGGCACTTTTTTCCCTCTTTAGGAGGTTTTTTTCCCCCGGCTTGTATATATGCCTATTGCCCTAATGGGCTACTTATCTTTGTACATTCTCTAGTCATACATTCAGTCTTGTGTGTTGTGCTCCAAGCTTCTTCTTCTTCCTTGTGCTGTTCACGTGCTTCCGCAGACGTCTAACTCCAACAATTGGTATCAGAGCAGGTCGTTGCTTCTTCTAGGGCGCCGTCGACACTCCTCCGTTTGCAGTCTCAGATTCACACGAAATCCGAACGCACTATCGCAACGCTTGTGCAGGCTATTTCGTCCTTTTGTGCCAAAGGTATATACCAGTTTCTGTTCGCCTGTTTAAGCATCTCGAAGTCTGCAACAGGTCTAGCAGAACTCGTCTGGGCAGTTCTGTTCAAATTTTTGAGATACAGTCAATTTTCTACATCAAGGTATTTTAGTCACTGGCCATGGCTAAAAGCAGTGATGTATTCCGTATGTTGGTTGTTGAGGATAAGTTGGATGGTACCAACTACCCATTATGGGCTTATATGATGCGACATGTACTGGTTGCAAAAGGATTGTGGAACATTGTGCAGGGTGTTGAAAGACGTCCTGTTACACCTGTAACGATAGGTACTGCAAATACAGGTGTTGGAGCTGATGAAGATGGTGTCGAAGATGATATTCCGCAGATTCCTGTTCGTGCTACTATTTCTGTTGCACCTACTGCAGAGCAGATTCGTTGGGATGGCAGAGATGCCCAGGCACATGCATTGATAGCTTTGTCTGTCAAACGTGCCATTATTCCTCACATTCGCTCTTGCAGAACAACAAAGGATGCTTGGGATACACTTACCACTTTGTACTAGGCTAGGAATGAGGCTCGTGTTGCTTACCTCCGAAAACAGTTGGAGAGTGAGCACATGAATGAAGGTGATTCTATGGACAGTTTTCTTACAAAGATCAAAGACCTGAAGGAACAATTGATTTCTGCTGATGAGGTTATACCAGATAGCTCACTTGTGCAGACCGTTCTGAATGGCCTTCCTGATTCATATCAGAGTTTTGCCTCTACTCTTCGATTGATGATGAAAGGCAATCCGAATGCCTTGTCATTTGAGGAATTAGTCTCTGTTCTGTTGCAGGAAGATCAGTCCAGGCAGAACAGGTCCATTATGCGTGTTGCAGATCAAACTTTCCTGGCTAGTCAGAAGGGCAAAGGAAAATGGAGCTCTTCTACTAGTAAGCAGAAATCTGCAAATGCTGCACAATCGAAGAACCAGGATAAAGATGAGAAGAAATCAGAAAAGCAGAAATTGTTCTGCAAGTACTGTAAAGGAAATGATCATATTATAAAAAACTGTCCAAAACTGGCTGCTAAAGAGGCAAAGAAGAAAGAGGCTGGAATGGTTGTTACAGAGGCCTCTACACCAAAAACAAAGTCTGCAAATCTTGTGCAGGAAGAAGAATGGGCGTTTATTATTGTCTGCAGTTTTGACCCATCTTCTCATGATCAGTGCATGTCTGCAGTAGACTCAGATGTTTGGTACTTTGACAGTGGGGCGACCAAACATATTACCTCGCAGCGCAGTTTCTTCTCTTCACTCGAGCCTGCCCCTACAGGGAATACTGTCACATGCGCCAATAACTCCTCTTATCCTGTTATGGGAGTTGGTAAGAGTGAAGGCTGTATTTTGGGCAAAATGCAGCGTTCTTCCTTTCCAAAAGATGGTTCAGTTCGGGCTATGCAGAAATTGCAACTTGTACATAGTGATGTCTGTGGTCCTATGCAGACACCCTCTTTTGGAAATTACCTTTACTTCGTGACTTTCATTGATGATTTTTCCAGGCATGCATGGGTATATCCACTCAAAGCAAAGTCCGAAGTGTTCATGTGCTTCAAACAGTTTTTGGTTTTGGCTGAAAATCTGTCAGCATGTAAAATGGGCACCCTCCGTTCTGATCGAGGGGGGGAATATATGTCTTCAGATTTTAATGCATTTCTGGCTGAACGTGGGATAAAACACCAGTGTACAGTGTCGTATACACCTCAACAGAATGGAGTTGCTGAACGAAAGAACAGGTCACTCATGGAGATGGCGAGGTGCATGGTCAAAAGTCAGGCTTTACCACATAGTTTCTCGCTTGAGGCTGTCATGTGTGCAGCATATGTACTGAACAGGTGTCCCACCAAAGCGTTGCAGTCTATCACTCCATATGAGGCTTGGCATGACCGCAAGCCATCTGTTGCTCATCTGCGTGTTTTTGGTTGTTTGGCATATGCATTAGTGCCTGAACAACATCGCAGAAAATTGGATGATAAGGCAGTAAAATGTATTTTTGTTAGGTACAGTTCTGAAAGTAAAGGCTATCGTCTGTATCATCCACAGACTAAACGCATTCTAGTTAGCCGTGATGTTGTCTTTGTGGAAGATGCTATTCAGCCATTGCTTTCATGTACTAAGGAGACATCTGTTAGATCCAAAGACATGTATGATACTTTGATGCCTCTTTTTACAGGTGGACAGGCTAGTGTTGGTCCTAATGAGGCAACTTCTCAGCCTTTGCAGGTTTCATATGATGATGCAGATCATTCCATTTCTGATGTAGATTTACATGATGCACTTGTTGATGAGAGAGCTGATACTGAACAGGCAAAAACTATGCCAAAATGGCTGGTGCAAACTTTGCGTGACAGCAAATTAGATGCACCTTTGTCATATTGTACTCGTTCAGGCTCTCATAGTACCTCTTTTGCATCAGATTGCTATGCTATGGTTGTGTCTAGTCTCTGTGATGAGAATGAGCCTGTTTCTTTTGATGAAGCACAAAATTCAGAAAATTGGATGGCTGCTATGCAATCTGAATATGATGCTATAATGAAGAATGGTACATGGTCTTTATGTGACTTGCCTCCTGGCAAGAAGGCCATTGGCACTAAGTGGGTATACAAGCTGAAGTGTAAACCTGATGGTACAGTTGAGAGGTATAAGGCTAGGCTTGTTGCAAAGGGTTATGCGCAGGAAAGAGGCATTGATTTTGATGAGACCTTTGCACGTACATGCCGTATGACTACTGTTCGGAGCATTTGTGCACTTGCAGCCCATCATGGTTGGAATGTACATCAGTTGGACATTAAAACAGCATTTCTGAATGGTGACTTGCATGAAGAAGTGTATGTTTTTCAGCCCCGTGGCTTTGTGCAGAAAGGGCATGAAAACCAGGTGTGCAGGTTAAAGAAGGCGTTATATGGTTTAAAGCAAGCACCACGTGCTTGGTATGAGAAGATACATGCCTATCTGATTGCACATGGTTTTGAGAACAGTCCAACTGAAAGCACCTTATATGTTAAGCGTGCTAATGATGTGCTTCTGATCATTGTTGTCTATGTAGACGACATGGTGCTCACTGGTCCTCTTGAGAAGCATATTGCTGATTTCAAGGCTGATTTGCATGCCTCATTTGAGATGTCTGATTTGGGGCATTTGCATCACTATTTGGGCATTCAGTTTATGCAAGTTGATGGTGGAATGGCTTTGTGTCAAACGAAATATATTGACACATTATTACAGCGTTTTGGCCTTGAAGACTGTAAGCCTATTGCCACTCCTATGGAGACAGGTTTACGATTGAGTCTTCATGATGTTGGAGATGCATTTGATGATGTTCTCTATCAGCAGGCTGTTGGATGCTTGATTTACTTATGCATTACTTGGCCAGATATTCAGTTTGCTGTCTCACAGATGAGCAGGTTTATGCATTGCCCAGGAGTCACGCATTGGAAAGCGGTTAAGCGCATCTTTCGCTACTTGAGTGGTACTCGGCTAGTTGGGTTGTTTTATCCCAAGGGGGGATCACTACCGCCAGATTTGCATGCTTTTTCTGACTCCGATTGGGCTGGTTGCTATGACACTCGTGTGTCCACCAGTGGTTTTTGCTTCATGCTTGGTAGCTCATGTATATCTTGGTTGAGCAAGAAGCAGCATACTGTGGCCACTTCCAGTTGTGAGGCTGAGTATAGGGCAGCTTTCACAGCGACTGTTGAGTGTGTGTGGCTTAGACGCCTTATGGATGATTTGGGTGTTGGCCAGTCTTCTGCCACCACCATCTTCACTGACAGTCAGAGCGCATTGGCAGTTGCGAGGAACCCTGTGTTCCATGCTCGCACTAAGCACATTGAGGTGCATTATCACTATGTCAGGGAGAGGTTCTCTGCTAGGGAGATCAGCTTGGCATATGTGCCCACGCAGGAGAACATTGCAGACCTTTTCACGAAGGCTCTGCCTAGGGAGAAGTTTGAAGCTTTCCGCAAAGCTTTGGGCTTACTTCCTTTTGTGGAGTGATTTCCACATAGCTCGGCACTTCCTTATACATGAGTGCCAGCTCTTTGTTCACCGCATCACTCCCAGGGGGGATTTGTTGATATATTTAGGTAGTGATGTGTGTGAACACTCTAGGACCGCCGGGGAACTTTTTTCCCTCTTTAGGAGGTTTTTTTCCCCCGGCTTGTATATACGCCTATTGCCCTAATGGGCAAATTATCTTTGTACATTCTCTAGTAATACATTCAGTCTTGTGTGTTGTGCTCCAAGCTTCTTCTTCTTCCTTGTGCTGTTCACGTGCCTCGGCAGACGTCTAACTCCAACAGAAAAGTGAGCTCTTAAGGCCACACACAATACTCCGCACAGAGGCTGCAAAATACGCAAAAAACACAGTACACAAGGGGCAGAAAGACACACTTCTTAGGTCTTACAAATGTGTCAAACTTATAATCTGTGACTAACCAGGCTGGAGCTCTTCTACTAGTAAGCAAAAATTTGCAAATGTTGCACATTCGAAGAAGGAAGACAAAGATGAGAAGAAATCAGAAAAACAAAAATTGTTTTGCAAATACTGTAAAGCAAATGATCATGTCATCAAGAGTTGTCCAAAACTGGATGCTAAAGAGGCAAAGAAGAAAGAGGCTAGAATGGTTGTTGCAGAGGCCTCTACATTGAAAATAGAGTCTCCTAATCTTGTACAGGAAGAAGAATGGGTGTTTACTACTGTTTGCAATTTTGACCCATCTTCTCATGAGCAGTGCATGTCTGCAGTAGACTCAGATGTTTTGTACTTTGATAGTGGGGTGACCAAACATATTACCTTGGAGCGCAGTTTTTCTCTTCACTCGAGCCTGCCCCTATAGGGAATATTGTTACATGCGCCAACAACTCCTCCTATCCTGTTATGGGAGTTGGTAAGATCATTCTGACTACTGTTGCTGGTAGTTCTTTCATTTTGTCACATGCTTTGTGCCAAGGATCAAGAAAAACCTGTTATTAGTTCCTGAATTAGCCAAGATTGGCTTGGTTGTGAAATTTGTTGATGACAAATATACAGTTCATGATCTCTCAAATAGCGACATCATTATTGCTTCTGGCATTATTGCTCCAAAAGATGGTTTAGTTCGGGCTACTCAGAAATTGCAGCTTGTACATAGTGATGTATGTGGTCCTATGCAGACACCTTCTTTTGGGAACTATCTTTACTTTGTGACTTTCATCAATGATTTTCTAGGCATGCATGGGTATATCCATTGAAGGCAAAGTTCGAAGTGTTTATGTGCTTCAAACAATTTCTAGTTTTGGCTAAAAATCTGTCAGCATGTAAAATGGGCACCCTCCGTTCTGATCGAGGGGGGGAATATATTTCTTGTGACTTTAATGCATTTCTCGTTGAACATGGGATAAAACAAAATGGAGTTGTTGAACAAAAGAATAGGTCACTCATGGAGATGGTGAGGTGTATAGTCAAGAGCTAGGCTTTACCACATAGTTTCTCACTTGAGGTTGTTATGTGTCCAGCATATGTACTAAATAGGTATCCCACTAAAGTGCTTCAGTCTATCACTCCATATGAGGCTTGGCATGGTCACAATCCATCTGTTGCTCATCTGCATGTTTTTTGTTGTCTGGCATATGCATTAGTGCCTAAACAATATCACAGAAAATCGGATGATAAAGGAGTAAAATGTATTTTTTTTGGGTATAGTTTTGAAAGTAAAAGCTATCGTCTGTATCATCCACATACTAAACACATTCTGGTTAGCCATGATGTTGTTTTTGTGGAAGATGTTATTCATCCATTTCTTTCATGTACTAAGGAGACATCTGTTAGCTCCAAAGACATGTATGATACGTTGTTGCCTCTTTTTACAGGTGGACAGTCAGGTGCTAGTCCTAATGAGGCAAGTTCTCAACCTTTGCAGGTTTCATGTGATGATGCAAATCATTCCATTTCTGATGAAGATTTACATGATGCTGATGAGAGCACTGATATTAAGAAGGCAAAAACTATGCCAAAATGGCTGGTGCAGACCTTGTGTGATAGCAAATTTGATGCACCTCTATCATATCTTACTTGGTCAGGGTCTCATAGTGCCTCCTTTGCATCAGACTGCTATGTTATGGCTGCCTCTAGTCCGTGTGATGAGACTGAACCTGTTTTGTTTGATGAAGCACAAAGTTTTGGGCATTGGATGGCTGCAATGCAATCTGAATATGATGCTATCATGAGAAATGGTACCTGGTCATTATGTGACTTGCCTCCTGGAAAGAAGGCCATTGGCACTAAGTGGGTGTACAAGTTGAAGTATAAACCTGATGGAACAATTGACAGGTATAAAGCTAGGCTTATTGCAAAGGGTTATGTGCAAGAAAGCGGCATTGATTTTGATGAAACCTTTGCGCACACTTGTCGAATGACTATTGTTCATAGCATCTGTGCACTTGCAGCTCATCATGGTTGGACGGTACATCAGTTGGACATTAAAAGAGCATTTTTGAATGGTGACTTGCATAAAGAAGTGTATGTTTTTCAGCCCCGTGGCTTTGTGCAAAAAGGGCATGAAAACCACGTGTGCAAGTTAAAGAAGGCATTATATGGTTTAAAGCAAGCACCATGTGCTTGGTATGAAAAGATACATGCCTATCTGATTGCACATGGTTTTGAGAACAGTCCAACTGAAAGCACCTTATATGTTAAGCGTGCTAATGATGTGGTTCTGATCATTGTGGTGTATGTTGATGACATGCTGATCACTGGTCCTCATGACATGCATATTTCTGATTTTAAGGCTGATTTGCATGCCTCATTTGAGATGTCTGATTTGGGGCATTTGCATCACTATTTGGGCATTCAGTTTATGCAAGTTGATGGTGGAATGGCTTTGTGTCAAACAAAATATATTGACACATTATTGCAGCATTTTGGCCTTAAAGTCTGTAAGCCTACTGCCACTCCTATGGAGACAGGTTTACGATTGAGTCTTCATGATGTTGGATATGCATTTGATGTTGTTCTCTATCAATAGGTTGTTGGATGCTTGATTTACTTATGCATTACTTGGCCAGATATTCAATTTGTTGTCTCACAGATGAGCAGGTTTATGCATCGCCCAGGTGTCAAGCATTGGTAGGCGGTTAAGTGCATCTTCCGCTACTTGAGTGGTACCCGGCTACTTGGATTGTTTTATCCCAAGGGGGGATCACTACCGCCAAATTTGCATGCTTTTTCTAACAGTGATTGGGCTGGTTACTATGACACTCGTGTGTCCACTAGTGGCTTTTGGTTCATGCTTGGTAGTTCATGTATATCTTGGTTGAGCAAGAAGCAGCCTACTATGGCCACTTCCAGTTGTGAGGCTGAGTATAGGGCAACTTTCACGGCAACTGTTGAGTGTGTGTGGCTCAGATGCCTTATGGCTGATTTGGGTGTTGGTCAGTCTTCTACCACCACCATCTTCACTGACAGTTAGAGCACATTGGTAGTTGCGAGGAATCATGTGTTCCATGCTCGCACTAAGCACATTGAGGTGCATTATCATTATGTCAGGGAGAGGTTCTCTGGTGGGGAGATCAGCTTGGCATATGTGCCCACACAGGAGAACATTCCAGACCTTTTTACGAAGGCTCTGCCTAGGGAGAACTTTGAAGCTTTCCACAAAGATTTGGGATTACTTCCTTTTGTAGATTGATTCCACATAGCTTGGCAATTCCTTATACATGAGTGCCAACTCCTTGTTCACTGCATCACTCCCAGGGGGGATTTGTTGATATATTTAGGTAGTGATGTGTGTGAACACTCTAGGACCTCCGGGGCACTTTTTTCCCTCTTTAGGAGGGTTTTTTTCCCGGCTTGTATATATGCCTATTGCCCTAATGGGCTACTTATCTTTGTACATTCTAGTGGTAATACATTCAATCTTGTGTGTTATGCTCCAAGCTTCTCCTTCTTCCTTGTGATCTTTGTGTGCTTCCGCAAACGTCTAACTCCAACAAAGACTATGTTGGAACCAAATGAGAAAAAATATTGAGAAATTTATTTTTTGGAGTCCACATCTCTGAACCAAGTAGAATCACAAAATAATTAAAATTTTATATCCATTAACTTATAGATTATGCCAAATTCTAATATTCCTTTGTTATATCTCAACACCCACATTCCAACTTTCCAATGGTTGTCCTTTGCATTTTATGAGAATATAATTAGCATTCCAACCATGAAACTAATATTTGGTCTAGTGTTGCATATGTATACAAGGATTCCAACCAACTTTCGATAGTCCTTAATCATTGTAGCATGCAAGGTGTCTTTTGAAGAAAAGTTAATACTGAATTACATGGGTGTAGATATTGATTTACATTTTTCATCCTAAAAGTCTTCTTCATGATTTCTGTGGAAGTTTAGAATTTCAAAAAGCATGTCGATCCTTTGGTCCCATGCTTTTTGAGCTTGTTTTAGTCTGTATAGAGCCTAATTCAGTTGACATGCTTTATTTTCTCAATGGGAAACCTCAAACATTGATGGTTGTTCCACATGCACCTCCTTCTTGAGGTCACCATAAAAAAATGCTGATTTCACATCCAATTGGTATACTAGCCATTTGCAATGAGTAACAATAGCTAAAATTGTGCAGATAGTGGTCAAACTTGTTGTTCTTGCAAAAGAGTCTTCAAAATCGAATCCTTCCACCTGTTGAAAGCTTTTGCAACAAGTCTAGCTAGAATTCCATTAGGTCTATACTTCATTTTCGAGATCCATTTAATATCTATTACCTTCTTCTTTGATGGTCTATCCACCAACTCCCAAGTACTAGTACAAATTATGATGTGATACTTGGCTTCCATTGCTTCCTTGTAACTTGGATCAACCACAACTTCCTCCAATTTGACCATTTTTATGGCCTCCTCCATTATCTCAGCCATAAGTTCACTATTCAGTATGTCCGCAAAGTCTTTACATTGCTCCTCTATTCTATGTTATCACCTAGTTACATCATCTTCTTCTTCTATCAGAGTGGGATTTTGATTTTTTTCATCATACAAATATGTTGCCCAATGTGGAAATGGCTTTTATAGTGGCATGATGACAAGTTGGTGCTCTAGTTCTTCATCCTCATAAGGGAATGCTTCCTTGTCCGATGAGGGTGGTGCTTGGATCAAGTCCATAGTGGGTTACCTTTTCATTTGATGATAGATTAGAGGCCTTCTCTTCTACTTTGAGGGATCATTCAATGAACATCACATCATGGTTCATCATTATTCCATCTGCATACCTCTTTGCCTTGTAGACCCACTTGCATCCAATTATCTTCTGACTATTTGGTTTAGGAACCAAATCCCATGTCTCATTCTCCATCAATGCATCATACTCTTCTTGCATAGCATTCTCCCAATTTTCCTTACCTTTTGCCTCTTCATATGTAGAAGGGTCTTCATCTGCTTTCACCATGTAAGCATAATCTTTAGTAGTCAAAAAAGAAGTGTCATAGCTATACCTTGTAGGTTGCCATTTGTGTCTTTATGAACTTTTGAGTTCTCCACTTCTTGAAGTTTATGGTTCATCACATTTTGGATCAAACCTTGGCACTTCTTCAACTTCAATTTGTACTTCATTGCTCTCTTCTTCATCAAATATTTGAACCTTTGATTTACCTTTCTTTTGATTCAAAACTTCTCCATCACTTGCACGATTATTGATTGTTCTTGCATACCAAGTACCTTGCTCATAAAATGTAACATCCTTTGATACAAGGAATTGCTTTGTGATGGACTGCACAACCTATAACCCATCTGCTTATCATCATATCCAATGAACACATACTTTTCAGCTTTAGGTTCCAATTTATGCCTCAAGTGAGATGGCACACATGCATAAGTCAAACATCCAAATACTTTGCAATGATGTAAGGTAGGTCTCTTACCCCACCATGCCTCATATGGTGTCATACCCTGCAAAGCTTTACATGGTAACCTATTAACCAAGTATGTAGCTGTATTAACAGCCTCATCCCACAAATAATTTGGATAATTTTTCTCCTTCATCATTGATCTTGCAAACTCAACAAGAGTTCTATTTCTCCTTTCTGCTACACCATTTTGTTGAGGAGAGTACCTGCAAGTAACTTCCCTTTTTATACCTGCATTCCATAAGTAATCACGGAACTCATTTGAGAAATACTCTCCCCCTCCATCTGACCTTAGTCTCTTCAACTTTTGACCTGTGATTCTTTCTGCATACACATGATAATGTTTAAATGTATTGAATACCTCTGATTTATCTTTGATCACATAGATAATGATCCACCTAGTAGCATCATCAACATAAATCACATAATATCTTGAACCATTTATACTAAAATCCTTTGATGGTCCCCACACATCTGTGTGTACCAATTCAAGCTTCTCTGAATACATGAAACCATGCTTAGAATATGATTGCTTATGAGCCTTACCTAATTGACATGCCTCACATCTGTATGTCATATGTTGACCTGCAACATTAGGCAATCCAAGCACTGAACCATTGTTAACCATATCCTTAATACCTCTTTCATTGAAATTTCCAAGCCTTTTGTGCCAAAGATCTAACTCAAAGATATTATGTCCTCCATAAGTGAACAAGGCATGACCAACATTACCTTGAATCTTCAATGTGAAGAGTTTTCCTTCTTTCTTTCCTGAAACAATTTGTTTATACTCATTGCTAGGGTCTTCCACAAAAACTCCATCATTAGTGAACCTTACTTCATAACCTTTTTCAACAATTTGTCCTACACTTATCATATTCTTTGGAATTGTAGGAACATACAAGACCTTACTCAGAAGAGTACTTCCATTCTTGGCCTTCACTGATCCAATTGACTTCACATTATGCTTTGTATTATCACCTGTTTGAACTACATGATTAGTTACCTTATTCTCCAAATCAGCCATCAAAGCTATGTTACCACTCAGGTGATTTCTACACCTTGAGTCAATGCAGAAGACTCTTTGGTCTTCACTTTGTCTTTCACAAGTTTCATTCATAATCAAGGTTGAATCCTCCTTCTGATCTGAAGCATAATTGTAGTAGGTATTGTTGTAGGATTGACTTTGGAAACCTCTATCTGCATTTCTTCCAAAGGAACCTCTACCTTTGAAATTACCTCTTTGGTTTCTACCACCTCTTCCTCTTGAATTAAAATTCTGACTATATCCTTCATTATTTTGATTATTATGCCAACAATCATGAGCTAAATGATTTGTCTTACCACAAATCCAGAAATCTTTGGCTCCATCTTTATTGCTTCTGCCTCTTCCTCTACCTTTGCCACCTCCTCTTCCTCTTTGGAAATTGGCTTGGCTAGTTGTACCTTCTTCTTCATTTACTTGTTGCTTGCCTTTGCTATTCTTCTTCTTATCCTTTGAATATATTGCTTGACCTGCACTCTTTTCACCATCACCTTTGACATCCTGCTCAAAATTTAGCATATGTCCTAGCAATTGATTTGAATCAGGAGTAAAATGATCTAGTGACAATTCAGTAGACAAAATGAATGGCTTCCATTTCTCATCTCCTCTCAAACCTATGAGGATTTGCCTTACCAATTTATCCTCTTCAATATCTTCATCAACTGCTCCTAATGCATCTGCAATGTCCTTCATCCTTGTTACATAATTAGAAATGGATTGAGCGACCTTCTTCTTGAATGTGGTAAACTCTGCCCATAAAGATGCCTTCCTTGACTTTGTAGTGTTTTGGAAATGCTCCTCCAAAGCATTCCATATATCAATTGCACTTTCAAGACCTCTAATATGAGGTAGCAAGTAGTCATTGACTCCCATGTAGATAATGCTCCTTGCTTGATCATCTCTCTTCATCCAAGTCTTCAAATTTGAGAGTTCATCCCTAGTTGGAACACTAGGATCTCTAAATTCTGGTTTTTCTTCTTCACTTGTGATGTAACCTATCAGGTCTTTGCTCATGAGATGAGCTTCCATCCTCATTGACCAAGCTGGATAGTTTTCTCTATCTGAAGAGAATATCCCATCCTTTCTTCACCTCTATATTAAATTCTTCAAGCTTTATGAGGAATAAGTGTACCTTTACTTCAAATGAAGTCCCTTTTGATCTTCTTGATAGCTTCATTCTTCCTTCTCAAGCTTTCTCTTTAAACTTTCACCTTTTGAACCTTCAAGTGTTGATTTTTGTATGATTGCAGCAGTTGGGGTCCTCCTTTCTTCTATTTTGACGATTCTTGCTCTGATACCATTGATGGAGAGTGTTAATCTCCAAAAGAATAAGCTATCCTTGATGTTAGAAGACTTCTATATCAAGAATAACTCAAAAACTTTACCAATTTTGAGGATCAATACCAGATTATCAAAATCTTGAACTAACTGTGAGGAGAGTCACTACTTAGAAAAGTTGATTGCAATTTATACCCCACATAGATGCATGCATGAGATTAAAGTCGAACACTTCTCTCAACATGATAAGAATAAATCGGTGAGTATGCTCAACCATAACTAATAAACATGAAATCATGAAGTGTTCCTGAAGTGTTTCCTTCCCTGTATGGAAAGGACAAAGTCATTCCTATGACTCTATCACTCATAACTATATGTAGCATCATCTCATCTTGAGTTGAGAAATGGGAAATGGTGTGATCAATCAACTCAACTAGAGTTGTGAAGGATGTGGCTTGCATCACATATTCACTCATAAAAAATTGGAATTGATACAACTTGTATCAATCCATAACATATGGAATGAGAATAATTACTAAAGTTCTCATTTTCCATGCTCTCATGGTAGTATATATTTTAGAAAATTTCAATAGAGTCTCCTTTATCCTATTGAGAATGATCAACATAAAACAATCATCAATAACCAAATATCTCGGCATGTCTAGCCATGGTGATCACACCATATCAAAAAATTAGTCATAAAAACAAGTGGAAAATCTGGGAATTCCCTCAAAGAGCAGCATTGAAATCTCTTTGAGGTTGCTACCTCTCTAACTACTTTATCAATTATTTTTTTGCCAAAAAATGATGAGACATGTTAATCCTTATGATTAGACATCCTCATAAATTATTTTGTATGGATTATGACATGGAGACATATCCATGCATATAGTGATCATCTAGATCGGTTGAAACCAATTAGAAATGCAAATCACCTCGTAGAAATCAATTCTTTACATAGTATCCACTTTTTAGTGAAAGTGAATATCTATGGTCATTCTAGTCATTGTGCATCTTGCACATTCAGTAAACCCTATCACAACCAATCAAATACAAGAATTTAATACTTATATGGATGCTCATAAGCATAGCACAAACTTGTGCTAACTAAGAATAAAATTTTGGTTGTTCTTGAGGAACTTATCCTCCATTTTTCTCTTAGACATAAATATCAATGACAAAGGTCACTTACCTTTGTCCTTCTCTATCTATGTACAATAAAATCTTAGTCATTTTTGACCTAAATCTTACTCATCTTAATGATGAGAAAATAAGCACAGACCTTCTTCAAAGAAAATTTGAGTATGCATACACTCATGCATCTTGATATGTACTAAATTACTTCACAAGCATCTGCTTTTGCTACTACATTAAAAATACATATAAGACTTCCTCCCTCAAAGACTATATCTCTCTAGTTCTTTTCATGGCATATAATGCCATGCGGTTACAAAAAATTTAGGCAATGTTTCCCCAATAAAATAGAAATAAAACAAAAATACAAAACCATTAAAAGGCATAAGCCTAGTGGCAGGCAAGCCACTCTCTCTTCGCTCCATGAACTACAAGAAATAAACATATGCAGAATATTTTGTTGGGCACTACATGCTCTCATGATGGTAACATTCTTGTTTTGCTGAAAATTAATTTCTTCTTGCTTCGACTCTGCAAAACAAAGTCTGAAAACACAAGAGAAAAACATGTGCATGCTTTTATTAAAGAACATAAGTTAATGATATAGTATGTACAAAATTTGCAATAATGAATGCATTCAGTTCTTAACTAGTGTTAAATATGATTAAAAAGTGATAAACATCAAAATTGATCATGAATTTAATTTCAAAATCACCCTTTGCTAATCAATAGCCAACTAAAACCTTATGTAAAGATAGGTTTTAGGCATTGAAATGCATGTAGAGGGACTCAAAACATAGCTCTTGTCTATGGAATCTAGCCCAAGTTAAATTTCTTGATTCGGATATCATATAAAAAAGTTATGGTTAAAATAGTAAACCTAGGTATATGGGCAACACCTCACTCTTTGGATAAAATCAACAAAATAAATTCCCTCAAAGGAATTCCAAAACTAATCCAAATAGAAGTTCTAGCCAATCACTGAAAAGGTCTTGAAGTGTAGAATCTATAAAAATTGAAAACTCTTTAATAAGAGCTTGGAGGAGGAAGTTATGCTCGAACTAAAACATATAGGTAACTACCTATGCGCCTAAGTGCATACATGAATGTATATGCATAAATATGCATGCAACTACATAATTTATCATGTTGGAGAATATATATGTATGTTTGCATATCAATTAGGACATGTAAATTCACATGCATGTTATTCTATGTATATACATAAATATGCATTTACATATGTATTTGTGCATGTGCGTATGTAGATTCAATGTGTATGTACATGCATAGATGCATGTTTGAATGCGTGTATGCATGCACACAAGAAGAAAAAATGCATATGCATCGCTCTCTATCTCTTGCATAAAAGTGTGTATAAGTATATTTGTATATCTAACTATGTATACACATGTGTCATGTATGTCTCTCTCTTTCTCTTTTCTCTTTCTTTTCTTCTTATCTCACGCTTTGCTTATTTATTTCTATCTCAAATATATGTAGATGCATAATCAAATGCATATATAAATCAATAATTAGATTAATGTACATGTGTCATCATATGTGCAAACATGAGTGTGTGTGTGTGTGTGAAACATATGCAACTCTATGTGTGTATGCTTGAGTTCATGAATCTTTCCTCTTTCTCTCTGAATTCGAAGTTCAACATGCTACAAAATTTTTGGAAGCAATAACTCCATGTACGTCAAATATCACCCCCCCTTCTTGCATACCAAAATGTGAAAAATTCAACTTTTACATGTTTACCTAGATAGATCTACAAAATCGACAAGAAACAGAGAAAAATCAAACTTCAAAAGTTTGGTGGAAATGTTGTTACCTCACATCGAAGCTCATCATGTGCATCGCATACCCCCTTGGGAGACTCATTCCTCACCATATCCACACCCATCAAGCCAGGAGAAGGGAGAAAAATCATGAGAAAAGAGGGTTACGAGATTTCCCAAGAGCTCTCTCTAAGCACGGATACCAAATGTGAGAAGTGGAGAATAAAACCTCCCAACCTATTTATAGTGCTTACCTAGTCACCATCTAGAGTTCTCTCTAAGGTCCCCCTATTCATCTGGCCATCACGAGTAGGTACCTCATATGAACTCTCAGACTTTTGGCCTTGGCTATCCCTCGAGAAAGGAACTTCTCATTTCTCTAAGAATGTACATCTCTGGAATATAACAGCCAAGGATTCAAGTTTAGCAAAAGTTGAAAGAATTGTTCACCTCATTGCCAATGAAAAATGGAAGTCGTTGTCAAGACCTCTACATCATGCTCAGTGGTAGACTACAAGATAACGAGAGGGTTTGATTTGGAAGTGAACTCATTTAATCCATTTATAATATTTTCATGACGAATCATAAGGTTCTTCATACTCTCTTCTATTTTGGTTTTTTAATGAATTTTTCAATTTTTTAACTATTTCTAACCATTTAAATGTGAAAATAAAAACAGTTTTAAGTGAAATTTTATAAAAAACGGACTATTCTCTTATTTCAATATTCAACCACTATATAGGATGGCATGAACAAAGCAAACTGCTAGGAAGAATCCAATTAACTTTTCTAGATACACGCAAGGGACTCAATGACCACCATGGATGAATCCCCACAAATAACCACGTAGTGAAGCACACTCCACAGCCCATCATGATGCATGTGTGAAACTTACTCACAAAGCAAACAATCACATGAATAGGAAGTTGTTGATATATTTAGGTAGTGATGTGTGTGAACACACTAGGACCTTTGGGGCACTTCTTTCCCTTTTTAGGAGGTTTTTTTCCCCTGGCTTGTATATATGCCTATAGCCCTAACAATTTACTTATCTTTGTACATTCTAGTGGTAATACATTCAGTATTGTGTGTTGTGCTCCAAGCTTCTTCTTCTTCTTCCTTGTGCTATTCGTGTGCTTCCAGAGACCTCGAACTCGAATAATTGGTATTAGAGCAGTTCATCGCTTCATATAGGGCATCATCGACACCCCTCTGGTCAGAGTCTTAGAATTGCATGAAATTTGGTGAGCATACTCAAGGTGATTAGGAGATCAAAACTACTTCGCGTTGTGGTGTTGAAATCATGATATGAGCTTATTTTGAACTCAAAATGCACTATCATAGTGCTTGTGTAGGCAATTTCACCTTTTTGTGCCAAAGATATATAAAGGTTTCAGTTTGCCAGTATAAGCACCTCAAAGTTTGCTACAGGTTTAGCAGAACTTGATAGGGTACTTCTGTTCTACTTTTTGAGATATAGTCACTTTTCTGCATTAGGGTATTTTAGTCAGTGGCCATGGGTGAAAGCATTGATGTATTCCATATGATGGCAGTTGAGGATAAGTTGGCTAGTACCAATTATCCATTGTGGGCTTACATGATGCATCATGTTTTGGTTGCAAAAGAACTATGGAATATTGTGTAGGGTGTTGAAAAATGTCATATTTCATCTACAAACATAGTTGTTGAAGGTGATGCAAATGGCATTGAAGATGGTGATATTCTTCATGTTCCTATTCATGTTGTAGTTTCTACATCACCTACTATAGAGAAAATCATTGGGATGGGAGAGATAATCAGGCACAATCATGAATAGCCTTGTCTGTCAAACATGCCATTATTCCTCATATTCACTCTTGCAGAATAGCTAAGGATGCTTAGGATACACTTACCACTTTATACAAGGCAAGGAATGAGGCTTGTGTTGCTTACCTCCGAAAACAGTTAGAGAGTGAGCACATGAATGAAGGAGATTCATGGATAGTTTTCTGACAAAGATCAAAGATTTGAAGGAACAGTTGATTTCTACCAATGAAGTCTTACCTGACAGTTCACTTGTGCATACTATTCTGAATGGTCTTCCCGATTCATATCAGAGTTTTGCTTCTACTCTTCATTTGATGATGAAAGGCAATCCAAATGCCTTAACATTTGAGGAGTTAGTCTCTGTTCTATTGTAGGAAGATCGGTCTAGGCAAAACAGGTCCATTATGCATGTTGTAGATCAAGCTTTCCTCGCTAGTCAGAAGGGCAAAGGTAAATGGAGCTCTTCTACTAGTAAGCATAAATCTGCTAATTCTGCACAATCAAAGAAGGAAGATAGAGATGAGAAGAAAATAGAAAAGCAAAAAATGTTTTGCAAATAATGTAAAGGAAATGGTCATGTCATCAAGAGTTGTCCAAAACTGGTTACTACAGAGGCAAGGAAGAAAGAGGATGGAATGGTTGTTGGAGATGCCTCTACACCCAAAATAGAGTCTAGTAATGTTGTGCAGAATGAAGAATGGGCATTCACTACTGTTTGTAGTTTTGACCCATTTTCACATGAACAGTGTATGTTTGTAGTAGATTCAGACGTTTGGTATTTTGATACTGGGGCAACCAAACATATACCTCGCAGCACAGTTTCTTTACTTCACTTGAGCCTGTCCCTACAGGGAATACTGTCACATGCGCCAACAACTCTTATCTTGTTATGGGAGTTGGTAAGATCATTCTAACTACTGATGATGGTAGTTCTTTTACATTGTCAAATGCTTTATTTGTGACAAGGATCAATAAAAAGTTGTTATCAGTTTCACCATTAGCCAAGATTGGCTTGGTTGTGAAATTTGTTGATGACAAATGTATAGTTCATGATATGTCAAATGGTGATGTTATTATTGCTTCTGGCATTTTATGTAGTGGGATGTATAAGCTCATAGACTAGGAAAATTTTGTGAATGATTTAGCATGTGAAGTATACGATTCTTAGGCTATGTCAGATGCAAAGCTTTGGCATGCACGCTTTGGTCATTTGAATTTTTCTAGTTTGCTATGCCTACAAAAATCTGAAATGGTGTCCTCTTTGCCCAAACTTGAGGCATCCGATAAACATGAATGTGAAGATTGTATTTTGGGCAAAATGCAACGTTCCTCGTTCCCAAAAAATGGTTCAGTTCAAGCTACTTAGAAATTGTAGCTTGTTCATAGTGATGTCTATGGTCCTATGTAGGCACCATCTTTTGGGAACTATCTTTACTTTATGACGTTCATCGATGATTTTTCCAGGCATGCATGGGTATATCCATTGAAAGAGAAGTCCCAAGTGTTTATGTGCTTCAAACAGTTTTTGGGTTTGGTTGAAAATTTGTCAGCAGCACCCTCCATTCTGATTGAGATGGGGAATATATGTCTTCTGACTTTAATGCATTTCTGGCTGAATGTGGGATAAAACATCAATGTATTGTGCTATATACGCCTCAACAAAATGGAGTTGCTGAATGGATGAACAGTTCACTCATGGAGATGGCGAGGTGTATGGTCAAGAATCAGGCTTTGCCACAGTTTCTGGCTTGAGGCTGTTATGTGTGTAACATATGTACTTAACAGGTGTCCCCACTAAACCATTGCAATCTATCACTCCATATGAGGCTTGGCATGGTCATAAGCCATCTGTTTCTCACTTGCATGTTTTTGGTTGTATGGCATATGCATTAGTGCCCGAACAACAACACAAGAAATTGGATTATAAAACAATGAAATGTATTTTTATTGGGTACAGTTCTGAGATCAAGGCTATCATTTGTATCATCCATAGACTAAATGCATTTTGGTTAGTCGTGATGTTGTTTTTGTGGAAGATGCTATTCAGCCATTACTTTCATGTACTAAGGAGACATCAATTAGCTCCAAAGACATGTATGACACTCTGCTGCCTCTTTTCATAGGTGGAGAGTTTAGTGTTGGTCCTAATGAGGCAACCTCTCAGCCTTTAGAGGTTTCATGTGATGATGAAGATCATTACATTTCTGATGCAAATTTACATGACGCACTTATTGATGAGAGAGCTGATATTGAGGAGGCAAAAACTATGCCAAAATGGTTGGTGCAACATTTACTTGATAGCAAATTAGCTGCATCTCTATCATATCATACTCGTTAAGGCTCTCATAGTACCTCTTTTGCATCAGATTGTTATGCTATGGCTGCCTCTAGTCTCTATGATGAGAACGAGCCTATTTTGTTTGATGAAGCACAAAATTTTTAAAATTGGATGGCTGCTACGCAATCAGAATATGATGCTATCATGAAAAATGGTACCTGATCTTTATGTGACTTTTCTCCTAGCAAGAAGTCCATTGACACTAAGTGGGTATACAAGCTGAAGCATAAGCCTGATGGAACAGTTGACAAGTATAAGGCTAGGCTTGTTGCAACGGGTACTTGCATGAAGAAGTGTATGTTTTTTGCCCCATGGCTTTGTGTAGAAAGGGCATGAAAACCAAGTGTGCATGTTGAAAAAGGCATTATATGTTTTGAAATAAGCACCACGTGCTTGGTATGAAAAAATACATGCCTACCTAAACAGTCCAACTGAGAGCACCTTATATGTTAAGAGTGCTAATGATGTGCTTCTCATCATTGTTGTCTATGTTGATGACATGCTGCTCAGTGGTCCTATTGAGAAGTATATTGCTGATTTTAAGGATGATTTGCATGCCTCATTTGAGACGTCAAATTTGAGACACTTGCATCATTATTTGGGCATTCATTTTATGCAAGTTGATGGCAGAATAGCTCTATGCAAAATGAAATATATTGGCACATTATTGTAGTGTTTTGGCCTTGAAGATTGTAAATCTATTGTCACTCCTATGGAGATAGGTTTACAATTGAGTCTTCATGATGTTGGAGATGCATTTGATGTTGTTCTCTATCAGCAGGCTGTTGGATGATTGATTTACTTATGCATTACGCGACAAGATGTTCAGTTTGTTGTCTCACAGATGGGCACGTTTATGTATTGCCCAGGTGTCAGGCGGTTAAGTGCATCTTTTGCTATTTGAGTGGTACCGAGCTACTTGGATTGTTTTATCCCAAGGGGGGATCACTACTACTAGATTTACATGCTTTTTCTAACTCTAACTAGGCTAGTTGCTATGACACTCGTGTGTCCACCAGTGGTTTTTCCTTCATGCTTGGTAGTTCATGCATAACTTGGTTGAGCAAGAAGCAACCTACTGTGGCCACTTGCAGTTGTGAGGCTGAGTATAGGGTAGCTTTCACAATGATTGTTGAGTGTGTGTGGCTGACGCCTTATGGCAAATTTGGGTGTTGGTATGTCTTCTGCCACCACCATCTTCATTGAGAGTCAGAGTGCATTGGAAGTTGTGAGGAACCCTATGTTCCATGCTCGCACTAAGCACATTGAGGTGCATTATCATTATGTCAGGGAGAGGTTCTTTGTCAGAGAGATCAGTTTGGCATATGAGCCCACATAGGAGAACATTCTAGACCTTTTCACAAAGGATCTACCTAGGGAGAAATTTGAAGCTTTCTGCAAATATTTGGGCTTAATTTCTTTTGTGGATTGATTCCACATGGCTTGGCACTTCCTTATACATGAGTGCTAGCTCCTTGTTCACCGCATCACTCCCAAGGGGGATTTGTTGATATATTTAGGTAGTGATGTGTGTGAACACACTAGGATCATTGGGACACTTTTTTCCCTTTTTAGGAGGGTTTTTCCCCCCCGCTTGTATATATGCCTATAGTCATAACGAGCTACTTATCTTTGTACATTCTATTGGTAATACATTCAATATTGTGTGTTGTGCTCCAAGCTTCTTCTTCTTCCTTGTGTTGTTTGCGTGCTTCAACAGACCTCAAACCCCACCTGAAGTGGCACATGAGACACTTTGCATTAATCACAATCACCAACAAAATCATATGATGAGCCCTCATCACCAAGGAAATCATTGCAAAAATGTAAGAAAGAGCACGATGGAAGAAAATTTCTTTATTCAAACCTTTTGAGGAGTCTCTAGAGGATGATTCACAACAATAGAGAATTGCTCCACAAGATATAAAGGAGTCAAGTGAAGAGGGTCAAATAGAGGCACCATGCATAAACCAAATCATAGATTGAATCAACCCAAAAAATGAAAATGAAGCATGCTTTTGTAGATGTTTTATGAGTATAATCTAGGTTCCTATAGAAAAAATGGGAGACTTTTTTTGAGTCTGATGAAGGAAATACAATTCTTTCCATGAAATATGATGGAATCACCATGAAAGAAATTATTGAATCTAGAGTTGGAGTATGAAATTATTGAATCTAGAATTGGGCAAAACGGCTTTAAGATCAATGTGAATGAAATTGCAATGGCATGTGGAAATGCCAATTATTGTTCTAGAGGCCATTCTTCCTGACCACTTGTGGTTTCAAGTTTGAGCACACTTTAACAATCTTCCAATTTGATAAAGCTAGTAACTATGAAATGCTCTTAGCATGTTTCTTCCTAAGATAACTGAAAGTAGTACAAGAATGGGATAGGAATTCTCTATACTTGCACACGTAGGAGTGACCAAAGTCAATTTACATGACTTCTCCTATAGAGGAAATATATTACAAACAAAGATGCAATGCCCTATGATGACTTTGCTTAGAAATTGTGCTTTTTCTTTTCCTGAACAAGTGTGAATTCTTGAGTCCAAGTTTAGTGGTTTTGTTCAGGTGGAAAAGAGTAGTGTGATAAATTGCATGGCAAGAAGAGGTACATTAAATTAAAGTTAAATAAACTTCCACCCACTTCTTCTCTCTCTAAATTCCAAGAGGAACCACCATGTCACCCTTGGCGCAATTCCACCTAGTGCCACTCCTCTTAAGTGCTACTTCTACAAGGGAAAATCTATCATTTTTTTGCATGAGAATGCAATTTTTTGTTGCACACTTAAAACTTTAGGTCAAGTTGAGCATCATAAAATTGTTTGTGTGTGATAAATCCATCTGCTAGATGGAACCAATTCATTACATGTGAAGCAATTCCGGTTAGTGCAATTTTTTCTTCAAAACAAGATAAGTGTAGGGAAAGCCTGCCAAAATCTCCCAAACCACTATTATAAAAATTAATAAAACAATTTAAAATTTTTAAGTGAGCTAGAAGTTCATGTGATTAACATAATGCAAATATTTGAGATAATTCATCACACTCTAATTCATTGATGCACTTAAGATTAGAAATAAACCTTCAACAATGTAAGCCAATCAAAATCTACTTTTCATTGGTAGGAATTGGTGACCAAAGAAACAATCAGAGACACATAGACTTAACTAGTAGTGATTTTGAAATATAGTGGGGCCACATGGAAAATTTAGAAGATATGCAATGTGTTGTCTTCAATAGAGAGGAAATGAGGCCCTCAAGCTGTAGATATTGAACCATTTTGCAGCTAATAAAATACAATGTCATAGGGGCTTTCGTATATCTAGATGGACTGAACAAACATGTGATGAGATTGAGGAACCCAAATGCTTTGTGATAGAAAACCATCTAGTGGTAACACATTGTGATGGATATTATGTTGATCAAGATGGTACCATGAATATACTATAACTAAGGAATAGAACACACCAATGACCTAGAAAAGTATAATTGAACAATGCCTCTAGTGATGATGAGAATCAATAAGATCAATTAGAGAAAACTTCACCTACTCTTAGAGGAAATAAAACCTTAAGTAAAATTATCCATTTGAGATTGATTCCTTCCAAGGAATTATGGAAAGCTGCATATGTTCATATGACTTCTAAATATGTCTTTTGGAATATAAACTCAAGATGTCATCTCAAAAGGGTGTTGATATATGAGTGCCAAATTGATATATGTGTGCCAAATTGATATATGAGTGCCAAATTGATATATGAGTGCCAAATTACTATATCCTCCACTATTCCTTGTGAATATATCAACAAAGCTAGGAACACCTATTGGCTTGTGACGGCGAAATAGTAAAAGAAATTTCGAAGAAACAAGTACATGAGGTATGATGACCTAGAACCTCATAAGATAGATATCAAGGAAACCCAAACTTCAATAGGGAAGAGAGACACGATCATTTTTCTACAAGAATGAACAAAACAACTAGTGACTAATCCCATCATGGAAGGCCTATCGCTACCACAACATGGACTACCTCCTCTAAGAATTAGAAGCGTAAATCAATTAGGGAAAAAACAAACGATGATAGAACACACAATTTAGAGGCATCAAGATATGGATAGGTGCCTTCAACAATCATAAGTGGTGTCATGCATGAAGAATTATTATGATCACTTTATAGATCCATAAAATTATGTAGCCAAGTTTACTAAAGTGATAAGAGGTCAAAAAAACATAGATCTATGCACTCAATACGACGATTTTGGTTTGACCTTAGTAGGAACAATGCAAGCTTAGTTCCAACTTGTGTATATAAACTCTTTTGAAAACTTGGATACTTTGATGGAGGATTTTATAGGAAAATTTTCAAACAAAGGAATCAAGATTCTTCTTCCTTGATCCATAGCTTTAAGCAATAAAACCGTGATCAAAGCTAGAAGTATAAGAAATATATCGATAGGTTCCCTATAAGAGAAAGACCTTTAGAACAAAATTTAAACTATATATTCTTGGATGGCTTGACAAATTCTCAACTTAGATCACCAAAGAGGAGTGTTCATCAAGCAAGAGACCAAATAAATTCACCCTACCACTAGAGAAATCAATCACTTAAGAGATGCCAACATTGCAATGAGAATCACCCTACATACAAGTGTAAAAGGGAACAAACAACCATTTGATCAAGAGGAGACCCATGCAATTTTTTGATGTTGAGAAAAAAATGATAAATCAAATTTTTTCCATGTTTTACCACAACAGGCCTTCCTCCAAAATAACGAAATTTACCTAGGCCCATGTATCAACCATAAAACATGTATAGAGATCAATAGAGAGACCCCTATTATAATCAGTCAAGGCCTAGATAGGAGCAAGGAAATCAAGACTCAATGAGATGGTACGAGAATAGCGACCACCTCCATCACCTAATGTTGTACTACTAAAGAATGCCGAGGAAACTTAGAAAAGGAAATTTAACTATTAAATTATCCCCCACCAATGGAAAAATAGATGAATGCTATTATATAGAGGAGTATTGAGATAATACAACAAAATATAACAGATATTAAGACTCAATACAGACAAGATTTGAATGAAAAAATGAACACTATAACCTTGAGGGTTTGAATGTTATGTACATGACACAACGGTTTAGCACCACTGAAAGCAAAGCCTAAGGCACTACAATCTAGAGGATATTTTGACAAATGTGGTGAAGATTATGTCATCAAAAATTTTTGACAACCACCTAAACCTTTACCAAAATACCAACTATCTTTTGTAGATAGCATGGATGGGGGCATCTATTTAGGGATTTCTCCTTGAACCTAGATAAAAACACAAATCCAGTCCCTTAAACATAGTGAAAATATTTGAATTCTCAAATAGTGATGGAGACGAATATGTAGGCTTTAGATTTGTAACGAGATCACATGCCAAATCAAATAAAGAATATGATAACCAAAAATTTGAGCAAAAATTCAAACCAGGAAATCTCAAAATAATAGACTCAAGAAAGTAAAATGAAAGAAAATCATGGAAAAAAACATATGTAATACCTTAAGAAGAAGTGGAATAGGAAGATGGATGATTTAAAGAAACAACTATCTTTCATAGAAGAAAATTTGAAAGAGGCTATCTCCTTAGGATCTAGAAATGATAATGTATATCAAACTAGAATAATTTTTCAAAGTAGGCATGCATAGGGCCACCCTACAAGTTTGTGCACAAGCGCTTTTCTTTCTTTTTTTCCTATGCACTACACTAAGTAATACACCCATACTATCATCAAAAGATAAGCATCCATTGGTTGATGTCAGTCGGTGCATGTGTTTTGCGAGCTGGTCTACATCGAACAATGACTAATGTTAATAAATAACATATACTATAATTTCATTTTAATTATCTTTAATTTTTGTTTATTGTTCAATGCAGTATGATAGTATATAATTTATATCATATTATTATGAAGGATTGATCCACTTTACATACTTATTATTTGCCCCTTTCTCCTTGTGCTCAAGGAGTTTGTAAATTATATAGTAATATATAAATGGATTCAATCTCTGGAAAAATTTGGATACCCTAAAAAAATCATTTGTTATCTTATTACTTGATTGTCTGATGTAGAAACGGATTCAATCTCTGAAAAATTTTGGATATGATGATCCCTTGGTAAATCTGTTTATCCTACCTTTAGGGATATAGTGGGTGTTATCAACCTTTGATTCGATAACTTTCCACAAGAGGATCATCCAACATGATCATCGAGAAAAGGAATCAAAAGGTTTATGCATTCTCAAAGTAGCATATGTAAGCGACTTGATCAAATTGTATAGCTTCTCTAGAGAAACTTTTGATCTTCTCGAAGAATTAAATAGATTCTCGGATTCCCTTCTTGAGCTCGAGGCTTTAGATATTGTATAATTAGAATTCTATGAATTTGGTTCTAAGTTTGTCAACAAGCTATTTGCATTTGATAATATTGCAATTAAAGCCCTAGAGATCAAGGCACAACTTAAAGAAGCTGAAATAGATATTTTGGACTAAGGAGATCACAATTCCCCCTTTTCTATGTTTGAGGCACCCATGATGGAATCGGTTAATTGTAAATCCCTTTCTACCTTAGTAAAAAGTTTCTTGCCTTTATTACCTTTTAGGAAAATAGAATTTGATGTCTGACATGTCTATAGGATGCTTTGGGACTCCAACACTTAAGACCATAGAGCATCTTTCTCATTGGATGCACTCAACTTTATCTCTTTCTTAATGGTTTAGCATTAAATTATTGTAAGGCTAATGTGCATAATGTTGATATATTTAGGTAGTGATGTGTGTGAACACACTAGGACTGCCGGGGAACTTTTTTCCCTCTTTAGGAGGTTTTTTTCCCCCGGCTTGTATATACGCCTATTGCCCTAATGGGCTACTTATCTTTGTACATTCTCTAGTAATACATTCAGTATTGTGTGTTTGTGCTCCAAGCTTCTTCTTCTTCCTTGTGCTATTCACATGCTTCCGCAGACATCTATCTCCAACAATTGGTATCAGAGCAGGTCATCGCTTCATCTAGGGCGCCGTCGACACTCCTCCATTTGCAGTCTCAGAATCGTATGAATTTTGGTGAGCATACTCAGGGTGTTTCCAAGATCAAAACAACTTTGCTTTGTGGTGTCGAAATTGCGATTTGAGCTCGTTTCGGCCTCTGAACACACTATCGCAATGCTTGTGCAGGCTATTTTGTCTTTTTGTGCCAAAGGTATATACCAGTTTCTGTTCGCCAGTTTAAGCGTCTTGAAGTCTGCTACAGGTCTAGTAGAACTCATCTGGAAAGTTTCGTTCAACTTTTTGAGATACAGTCAATTTTCTGCATCAAGGTATTTTAGTCACCGACCATGGCTGAAAGCAGTGATGTATTCCGTATGTTGGCTGTTGAGGATAAGTTGGATGGTACCAACTACCCATTATGGGCTTATATGATGCGACATGTATTGGTTGCAAAAGGACTATGGAACATTGTGCAGGGTGTTGAAAGACGTCCTGTTACACCTGTAACAACAGGTACTGCAAATACAGGTGCTGGAGCTGATGAAGATGGTATCAAAGATGATATTCCGTAGATTCCTGTTCGTGTTGCTGTTTCTGTTGCACCTACTACAGAGCAGATTCGTTGGGATGGCAGAGATGCTCAAGCACATGCATTGATAGCTTTGTCTGTCAAACGTGCCATTATTCCTCATATTCGCTCTTGCAGAACAGCTAGGGATGCTTGGGATACACTTACCACATTGTACCAAGCTAGGAATGAGGCTCGTGTTGCTTACCTCCAAAAATAGTTGGAGAGTGAGCACATGAATGAAGGTGATTCTATGGACAGTTTCTTAACGAAGATCAAAGATTTGAAGGAACAGTTGATTTCTACTGATGACGTTATACCAGATAGCTCACTTGTGCAGACCGTTCTGAATGGTCTTCCTAATTCATATCAGAGTTTTGCTTCTACTCTTCGGTTGATGATGAAAGGTAATCCGAATGCCTTATCATTTGAGGAGTTAGTCTCTGTTCTGTTGCAGGAAGATCAATCCATGCAGAACAGGTCCATTATGCGAGTTGCAGATCAAGCTTTCCTGGCTAGTCAAAAGGGCAAAAGAAAATGGAGCTCTTCAACTAGTAAGCAGAAATCTACTAATTCTGCATATTCGAAGAAGGAAGATAAAGATGAGAAGAAATCAGAAAAGCAGAAATTGTTTTGTAAGTAATGTAAAGGGAATGATCATATCATAAAGAACTTTCCAAAACTGGCTGCTAAAGAGGCAAAGAAGAAAGAGGCTGGAATGGTTGTTGCAGAGGCCTCTACACCAAAAACAGAGTCTGCAAATCTTGTGCAGGAAGAAGAATGGGTGTTTACTACTGTCTGCAGTTTTGACCCATCTCCTCATGAGCAGTGCATGTCTGTAGTAGACTCAGATGTTTGGTATTTTGACAGTGGGGCGACCAAACATATTACCTCGCAGTGCAGTTTCTTATCCTGTTATGGGAGTTGGTAAGATCATTTTGACTACTGCAGATAGGTAGTTCTTTCACTTTGTCAGATGCTTTATTTGTGCCAGGGATCAAAAAGAACCTGTTATCAGTTTCTGCATTAGCCAAGATTGGCTTGGTTGTGAAATTTGTTGATGACAGGTGTACAGTTCATGATCTATCAAATGGCGATGTGATTATTGCTTCTGGCATTTTATGTCGTGGGCTGTATAAGCTCATAGACTATGAAAGATCTGTGAATGATTTGGCATGTGCAGTTCATGATTCTCAGGCTATGTCAGATGCAAAGCTTTGGCATGCACGCTTTGGTCATCTGAATTTTGCTAGTTTGCTACGCCTGCAGAAATCTGAAATGGTGTCCTCTTTGCCCAAACTTGAGGCACCTGGAAAACATGTTTGTGAGGGCTGTATTTTGGGCAAAATGTAGCGTTCATCCTTTCCAAAAGATGGTTCAGTTCGGGCTACGTAGAAATTGCAGCTTGTACATAGTGATGTCTGTGGTCCTATGCAGACACCCTCTTTTGGAAATTACCTTTACTTCGTGACTTTCATTGATGATTTTTCCAGGCATGCATGGGTATATCCACTCAAAGCAAAGTCCGAAGTGTTCATGTGCTTCAAACAGTTTTTGGTTTTGGCTGAAAATCTATCAGCATGTAAAATGGGCACCCTCCATTCTGATCGAGGGGGGGAATATATGTCTTCTGATTTTAATGCATTTCTGGCTAAACATGGGATAAAACACCAGTGTACAGTGCCGTATACACCTCAACAGAATGCAGTTGTTGAACAAAAGAACAGGTCACTCATGGAGATGGCGAGGTGCATGGTCAAGAGTCAGGCTTTACCTCACAGTTTCTGGCTTGAGGCTATCATGTGTGCAGGATATGTACTTAACAGGTGTTCCACTAAAGCGTTGGAGTCTATCACTCCATATGAGTCTTGGCATGACCGCAAGCCATCTGTTGCTCATCTGCGTGTTTTTAGTTGTTTGGAATATGCACTAGTGCCTGAACAACATCGCAGAAAATTGGATGATAAGGCAGTAAAATGTATTTTTGTTGGGTACAGTTCTGAAAGTAAAGGCTATCGTCTGTATCATCCACATACTAAACGCATTCTAGTTAGCCGTGATGTTGTCTTTGTGGAAGATGCTATTCAGCCATTGCTTTCATGTACTAAGGAGACATCTGTAAGCTCCAAAGACATGTATGATACTTTGATGCCTCTTTTTACAGGTGGACAATCTAGTGCTGGTCCTAATGAGGCAACTTCTCAGCCTTTGTAGGTTTCATATGATGATGCAGATCATTCTATTTCTGATGCATATTTACATGATGCACTTGTTGATGAGAGAGCTGATATTGAGCAGGCAAAAACTATGCCAAAATGGCTGGTGCAGACTTTGCGTGACAACAAATTAGATGCACCTTTGTCGTATCGTACTCGTTCAGGCTCTGATAGTGCCTCCTTTGCATCAGATTGCTATGCTATGGCTGTGTCTAGTCTCTGTGATGAGAATGAACCTGTTTCTTTTGATGAAGCACAGAATTCAGAAAATTGGATGGCTGCTATGCAATATGAATATGATGCTATAATGAAGAATGGTACATGGTCTTTATGTGACTTGCCTCCTAGCAAGAAGGCCAGTGGCACTAAGTGGGTATACAAGCTGAAGCGTAAACCTGATGGTACAGTTGATAGGTATAAGGCTAGGCTTGTTGCAAAGGGTTATGCGCAAGAAAGAGACATTGATTTTGATGAGACTTTTGCACCTACATGCCGTATGACTACTGTTTGGAGCATTTGTGCACTTGCAGCCCATCATGGTTGGAATGTACATCAGTTGGACATTAAAACAACATTTCTGAATGGTGACTTGCATGAAGAAGTGTATGTTTTTCAGCCCCGTGGCTTTGTGAAGAAAGGGCATGAAAACCAGGTGTGCCGGTTAAAGAAGGCATTATATGGTTTAAAGCAAGCACCACGTGCTTGGTATGAGAAGATACATGCCTATCTGATTGCACATGGTTTTGAGAACAGTCCAACTGAAACCACCTTATATGTTAAGCATGCTAATGATGTGCTTCTGATCATTGTTGTCTATGTTGATGACATGTTGCTCACTGGTCCTATTGAGAAGCATATTGCTGATTTCAAGGCTGATTTGCATGCCTCATTTGAGATGTCTGATTTGGGGCATTTGCATCACTATTTGGGCATTCAATTTATGCAAGTTGATGGTGGAATGGCTTTGTGTCAAACGAAATATATTGACACATTATTACAGCGTTTTGGCCTTGAAGATTGTAAGCCTATTTCCACTCCTATGGAGAGAGGTTTACGATTGAGTCTTCATGATGTTGGAGATGCATTTGATGCTGTTCTCTATCAGCAGGCTGTTGGATGCTTGATTTACTTATGCATTACTCGGCCAGATATTCAGTTTGTTGTCTCACAGATGAGCAGGTTTATGCATTGCCCAGGAGTCACGCATTGGAAGGCGGTTAAGCGCATCTTTCGCTACTTGAGTGGTACTTGGCTACTTGGGTTGTTTTATCCCAAGGGGGGATCACTACCGCCAGATTTGCATGCTTTTTCTGACTCAGACTAGACTGGTTTCTATGACATTCGTGTGTCCACCAGTGGTTTTTGCTTCATGCTTGGTAGCTCATGTATATCTTGGTTGAGCAAGAAGCAGCCTACTATGGCCACTTCCAGTTGTGAGGCTGAGTATAGGGCAGCTTTCACAGCGACTGTTGAGTGTGTGTGGCTCAGATGCCTTATGGCTGATTTGGGTGTTGGCCAGTCTTCTGCCACCACCATCTTCACTGACAGTCAGAGCGCATTGGCAGTTGCGAGGAACCCTGTGTTCCATGCTCGCACTAAGCACATTGAGGTGCATTATCACTATGTCAGGGAGAGGTTCTCTGCTGGGGAGATCAGCTTGGCATATGTGCCCATGCAGGAGAACATTGCAGACCTTTTCACGAAGGCTCTGCCTAGGGAGAAGTTTGAAGCTTTCCGCAAAGCTTTGGGCTTACTTCCTTTTGTGGAGTGATTTCCACATAGCTTGGCACTTCCTTATACATGAGTGCCAGCTCCTTGTTCACCGCATCACTCCCAGGGGGGTTTTGTTGATATATTTAGGTAGTGATGTGTGTGAACACACTAGGACCACCGGGGCACTTTTTTCCCTCTTTAGGAGGTTTTTTTCCCCCGACTTGTATATACGCCTATTGCCCTAATGGGCTACTTATCTTTGTACATTCTCTAGTAATACATTCAGTATTGTGTGTTTGTGCTCCAAGCTTCTTCTTCTTCCTTGTGCTGTTCGCGTGCTTCCGCAGACATCTATCTCCAACACATAACATAAAGGCTTTTCTCACCATAGATAGAGAGAAGTGTAGAAATTCCAACCTATTTGTCTACAAAAAAGTTGTAGGTCTACAAGAAAAGTCCATGCATTCTAAGAATCATATCCATAAATATTGGAATATTTTCAAGCCATTCTTGAAATGCCAGTATAGAAACTCATAAGATTCTAGAATCTATAAGGAAACCATTATGTGATTGGTTCAATGTATCTATCTTGTCAAGTCAACATTAAGCATCTCTCCTAGCGTCCAAGCTCACCATCAAAGTATCTATGCAAATCATGTTGAGACTTAGTATTCTCTTAATAGATGGTACATGCAATCTGCTTCTTTCATCAATGATGTGAGGAGTCATTATGAATCTCAAGTTTCCACACATCAATTGTACCAAAACAACATCAGTGGTAATCAAGGTTCCCATTAGCACCCTCAATATAGTAAAAAAATGACAAAACAACTTGGATTCTCACCCATCAAATCCTAGATCCTTAAGAAAATATTCAAGTGTAGGTTCCACCCCATGTAGTACAAGCACACGAGTAACACATTTCTCCCCCAATTACATGCAACTCGAGAAACTTTCCAAACTATGGAGAAACACAACTATACAAGAACTACCTAGATATCCCTCAAAAAGAGCGAATGATTATGCGAGCGTTAAATATCCAAGTGAGCCTCATAATTTTGAGAGTGATGTGGAGATAGTAGTTCATGTAGTTACAAAAGCTCAAGCAAAAAGGAAGGCAATCCAAGCTGACTTAGGGCACACGGTCAATATGAAGATGTAAAGAGATAGAAATTCAAAAACCTCCTTGAATGAAGAGAATAGGAGGACCGCTTGGAAGTTCCAACAAGAAAAGAGATTATATAGGTGCTGCATCTAATTTGTTATCACACAAAGTCTGCACCAACCATTTTGGCATAGTTTTTGCCTCCTCAATATCAACTCTCTCATCAACAAGTGCATCATGTAAATCTACATCAGAAATGGAATGATATGCATCATCACATGAAACCCGTAAAGGTTGAGAAGTTGCCTCATTAGGACCAACACTAGACTCTCCACCTGTAAAAAGAGGCAGCAAAGTATCATACATGTCTTTGGAGCTAATTGATGTCTCGTTAGTACATGAAAGTAATGGCTAAATAGTATCTTCCATAAAAACAACATCATGGCTAACCAAAATGTGTTTTGTCTATGGATGATATAGACGAAAGCCTTCGTTTTCAAAACTATACCCAACAAAAATACAATTTACTTCTTTATCATCCAATTTCCTACGATGTTGTTCAGGCACTAATGCATATGCCAGACAACCAAAAACACATAGGTGAGCAACAGATGGCTTACGACCATGGCAAGCTTCATAAGGAGTGATAGAATGCAATGCTTTAGTGGGACATATGTTAAGTACATAGATTGCACACATGTCAGCCTCAAGCCAAAAACTATGTGGTAAAGCTGGACTCTTGACCATACACCTTGCCATCTCCATGAGTAACATGTTCTTCCGTTCACCAACTCCATTCTGTTGAGGTGTATATGGCACTACACACTCATGTTTTATCCCACCTTCCGCCAGAAATGCATTAAAGTTAGAAGAGATGTATTCCCGCCCTCGATCAAAATGGAGGGTGCCCATTTTACATGTTGACAGATTTTAAGCCAAAACTAGAAAATTGTTTGAAGCACATAAACATTTCGCACTTTGCTTTTTAGTGGATATACACATGCATGCCTGGAAAAATCATCAATGAAAGTCACAAAGTAAAGATAGTTTCCAAAAGATAGTGTTTGCATAGGACCACAGACATCACTATGAACAAGCTGCAATTTCTTAGTAGCTCTAACTGAACCATCTTTTGGAAAGGAGGAATGCTACATTTTGCCCAAAATACAACCTTCACAGACATGTTTATCGAGTGCCTCAAGTTTGGGCAAAGAGAACACCATTTCAGATTTCTGGAGGTGTAGCAAATTAGCAAAATTCAGATGACCAAAGTGTGCATGCGAAAGCTTTGCTCTGACATAGCCAGAGAATCATGTACTACACATCTTGAATCATTCACTTATTTTTCAAAGTCTATGAGCTTATACAACCCACTACATAAATTGCCAGAAGCAATAATCACATCACCATTTGACAGATCATGAATTGTACATCTGTTATCAACAAATTTCACAACCAAGCCATTCTTGGCTAAAGCTGAAACTGATAACATATTCTTCTTGATCCCTGGCATGAATAAAGCATCTGACAAAGTGAAAGAGCTGCCATCAGTAGTAGTTAGAATGATCTTACCAACTCCCATGATAGGATAAGAGGAGTTGTTGGTGCATGTGACAGTATTCCCTGTAGGGGTAGGCTCAAGTGAAGTGAAGAAACTGCACTACGAGGTAAGATGTTTGGCTGCCCCACTATCAAAGTACCAAACATCTGAGTCTACTATAGATGTACATTGTTCAAGAGAAGATGGGTCAAGACTGTACACAATAGTAAACATCCATTCTTCATTCTGTACTAGATTAGGAGACTCTGGTTTCCGTGTAGAGGCCTCTACAACAACCACTTCGACCTCTTTTTTATTTGCCTCTTTCGTAGCTAGTTTTGGACAGCTCTTTATGACATGATCATTTGTTTTACAATATTTGCAAAACAATTTCTACTTTTTTGTTTTCTTCTCTTCTCTGTCTTCCTTCTTCTATTGTGCTGAATTAGCATATTACTTCTTACTAGTAGAAGAGCTCCATTTACCTTTGCATTCTGACGAGCGAGGAAAGCTTGATCTACAACACACATAATGGACTTGTTCTGCCTAGACTAATCTTCTTGCAATAGAACAAAGACTAACTCCTCAAATGTTAAGGCATTTGGATTGCCTTTCATCATCAAATGAAGAGGAGAAGCAAAACTCTGATATGAATTGGGAAGACTATTCAGAGCAGTTTTCACAAGCGAACTGTGAGACAAGACTTCATCAACAGAAATCAATTGTTCTTTTAAATCTTTGATCTTTGTCAAAAAACTGCCCATTGAATCACCTTCATTCATGTGCTCTGCCTGGTATAAAGTGGTAAGTGTATCCCAAGCATCCTTAGTTGTTCTGCAAGAGCGAATGTGAGGAATAATGGCATGTTTGATAGACAAGGCTATCAATGCATGTCATCTCTGCCATCCCAATGAATTTGCTCTATAGTAGGTGAAGCAAAAATCGAAGCACAAATAGGAATCTGCAGAATATCACCATCTTGGACACCATCTACATCAGCTTCAGTACTTGTATTTGTAGGTGTAATAGGATGTTTCTCAACACCCTACACAATATTCCATAGACCTTTTGTGACCAATACATGACACATCATATAAGCGCACAATGGGTAATTCATACCATCCAACTTATCCTCAATAGCCAACATACGAAATACATCACTGCTTTCAGCCATGGCCACTTACTAAAATACCCTGATGCAAAAAAAGGACTGTATCTAAAAAAGTTGAACAGAACTACCTTGACGAGTTCTGGTAAACCTATAGCAAACTTTGAGACACTTATACTGGCGAACAAAAACATGTATATATCTTTGGCACAAAAAGACAAAATAGCCTACAAAAGCACTGTGATAGTGCGTTTGAAGGCCAAAATGAGCTGAGATTGAATTTTTGGCATGATATAGTGAATTTGTTTTGATCTCCTAATCACCCTAAGTGTGCGTACCAAATTTCATGCAGTTCTGAGACTGTAACTAGAGGGGTGTCGATGATGCCCTAGATGAAGCGGCGACGTGCTCTGATACCAATTGTTGGAGTTCAAGGTCTACGAAAGCACATGAACAACACAAGGACAAAGAAGAAGCTTGGAGCAAAACACACAATACTGAATGTATTACCACTAGAATGTACAAAGATATGTAACCCGTTAGGGCAATAGGCATATATACAAGCTAGGGGAAAAAAACCTCCTAAAGAGGAAAAAAAGTACCCCGATAGTCCTAGTGTGCTCACACACATCACTACCTAAATAGATCAACACTCTAGGGAAGAAGGAATCGGCTTGATATCGGGTTGAGATATACTAGTCGGGTGGATAGGGGATGGCGAAGAGTGGGCAAGGGGGCATCAGGCATGGCTTGTTCAGGTTTTGGGATAGGCACACGAGTGCGCGCCGGTGAGGGTGAAACAAGGGGCTACTACATTGAAGCCAAAGGAGAATGGAAGGACTCCTCCAAGGACTCAGAAGGAATGGGGACCATGGACAGTGAGTATGTAGAGTGATGTAGATACATGCAATATCTATTAGAATTGTAGTAGACTTTGAGATGCTGCAAAGACAAGCTCAAATAAAATTTTGATGCCATGAGTGAAGCCATTCCGAACTTTTAATGGCCCTAGGTATGCTCAAAAGTTTGCATGCAATTCTTAGATTATGACCGAAAGCATGTCGATGATGCCCTAAGGAAAGTTGCAACCTACTCTCATACCAATTGTTGGAGTTTGAGAGCTATGGAAGGGCACATATGCCAAACTGATCTCTCCAGTGGAGAACCTCTCCCTGACACAATGATAATGCACCTTAATGTGCTTTGTGCAAGCATGGAACACAAGGTTCCTCGCAATTGCCAATGCACTCTAACTATCAATGAAGATGGTGGTGGTAGAAGACTAACTAACACCCAAATCAGCCAAAAGGTGTTTGAGCCACACACACTCAATAGTCATTGTGAAAGTTTCCCTATACTTAGCCTCACAACTAGAAGTGGCCAGAGTAGGCTCCTTCTTGCTCAACAAAGATATGCATGAGCTACCACGCATGAAGGAAAAACCACTAGTGAACACACGAGTGTCATAGCACCCAGCCCAATCAGAGTCAAAAAAAGCATGTAAATATGGCAGTATTGATCCCCCTTGGGATAAAACAATCCAAGTAGTCGGGTACCACTCAAGTAGAAAAAGATGTAGTCAACCGCTTGCCAATGCTTGACACTTGGGCAATGCATAAACATGCCCATCTAAGAGACAAAAAACTAAATATCAGTCCGAGTTATGCATAAGTAAATCAAGCATCCAATAGCCTACTGATAGAGAACAACATCAAATGCATCTCCAACATCGTGAAGACTCAACCATAAACCTGTTCCCATAGGAGTGGCAATAGTTTTGCTATCTTCAAGGCCAAAATTCTACAATAATGTGTCAATATATTTTTTTTGACACAGAGCTATTCCACCATCAACTTGCATAAACTGAGTGTGCAAATAATGATGCAAATGCAACAAATCTAACATCTCAAAAGAAATCACAAAGACTAGAGGCAGCCATGCATAGCAATCTGATGCAAAAGAAGCACTATGAAAGCCCGAAAAAGTATGATATGATAGAGATGCATCTACTTTTCTATCTCAAAAGTTTGCACCAACCATTTAGGCATAGTTTTGCCTCCTCTATATCAGCCCTCTCATCAACAAGGCGTCATGTAAATCTGCAACAAAAATGGAATGATCTGTACCATCATGTGAAACCTATAAAGGATGAGAAATTGCCTCATTTGGACTAGTTCTCCAATCCCTTAAAGATTTGGGTTGTGGACCTAAGTTCTTCAAGATGATTTCTACTCTTTTGGGAAACACCATAGCTAAGATTAACATCAATGGTCACCTTTTACAGGCGATCAGACTGAGGCGATCCATCAGACAGGGTTACCCCTTAGCTCCTATCCTCTTCATTATCACTATAGATGGCCTTAGCAGTTTGGTTAATCATAAAACCCATCTTGGGAACATTCAAGGTATGATGCTTCCCAACTATCAGAACTAGACGATAATGAGACTCTTCATTGACGACACAAATGCATTTTTTCATAATGATAACAACACTATCATCAATTTTTGGCAATGTCTCAACACTTTTTGCATTGCTTCTGGATCTAGAATCAACCATTCAAAGATAGCATTCAAGGCCTTATCTAGGCCCCCGGTGGAATTTTTGGTAAACTAGGTCTGTTGAGAGATCCCTATGGGTCAAATCTTCTGCTTGCTTGGAATCCTAATTTGATATTTCCTTGGATTAGAGATGGGATTGGGTTCTTGCCAAACTTGAAAGTAAATTTTCTTATTGGAAGGGTTTACAGCTCAACCTCATGGGGTGTGCTATGATGATCAACATCTTATTGCTTTCATTGGTGATTTATTTTTTGGCTTGTTGGAGGCCAAAAGACAAAGAGTATTGAGGCTAGAAAGTACTTGCAGAAATTTTCTTTGGGCTAGAGACCCGAATAGGAGGGGTATGTCCAAGATCAAATGGACCATTTATGCAAACCAGAAAGATGAGGGTGGATTGGGCATTCTTGACATCGTGGGGATGGAAGATAAGATGGATGCTAAATGGATGATCAAAGCATGAAGCAACCCAAAAACTTCCTCGTCTAAGTTCCTTCTTAGAAATAGTTCCTCTCTTATGCTTTTTGGTTTCACTAGATGGAAGGATCTTGACTTGATCACTTTGATGTTCTCCTCCTTTTCGGTGATAGGTAGAGGTTTGGATTTTCTTTGCTCCATGTGGAAGAATTGGAACAAGATGAAGCCATACATTAAGATCGATGAGGATTGGAAGTGGGCCATGGAGACTAGACAAAAAATGAGTCTATTTGGTTTCCTATAAGGGGTATCAAAGAAATCAACTTAGATAACCTTCAAAGAGCAAGGATGCTTTGGATCAGAGGATTTTGTAGGTGGAAACACCTCTGGAATCAAAAGAGAAAGCATTGGATCAAACTTGAGGACATAGACCCCACAAAGTGGATTGACTATGAAGACTGGCATCTTTTAAGGCAGATTCAATTTATGGGAGATCTCCAAGACTCACCTTTTCTTATGTCAACATGATCCTAAGATCAAGACCTAAGATGGAACAACAGTCAAAAATTGGACAAAGCGTTGCATGTCAAGAATTTTGTGGATGTATATATTGCCCTTAATAGGATATGGTGTATCAATTGGTCATGTATCAGATGGCAATTAAGCTTGGAGACTTATGGCACCCCCTCATCGAGAATAAAAAGGTAGTGCTTATGTGGCAAATCTTGCACTGGGGAATCTAGACAAATGTCAAAGCCAATAAAATTTTTGAGGCCTCACAATGGTGTAAGAAATGTCGCAATGGTAAAGAGGACATCAGTCAACCTTTCTTTTTATGCCCTAGGAGCTACCCTATATGGCAAGTGCTTGCTAGTTGGTTGAAGCTACAAAGGCAATTATCTTGGCAACAAGCGCTATTGCTCTAATCCTTTGTGGAATGCCATCAGAGTTGAGGCTTTATGCAAGATTTGGAAAGAAAGATGTGTGGCCAATTTCAAAAAAAAATCCAAAAAAATGGTTGATTGATAAATCCCTCACCTTGCTCGGAATAAGAATATGTAATTGTAAAAAGTCTCCCCCCCCCATTCAGACACCATAGGATCTTCATAATAGAAAACAATAGAATCATAAGTAAATGGGCTGCACATGAAGGCGACAAATAGATCATTAGACTTATTTATAGCTCTATATAAAGTTTAGGTTTTCACCTTTCTCTAGTCCACTCCCATCTTTATGGGATTCCAGGGGTTCCATGGGTTATGCCCCTTCACATGTATCAGTAATTTTTCTTTTAGTTAATTCAAGCAAGGGAGATTAGACCTATGACTGAATTAAAAAAAACAAATTACCACACTTGCCAACAAAGATGGACTTCATTAGATTATTTCATAGATGAATTTCTTGACATTTATTGAAGCAAGGTCTAAAATGTTGTATATGGTCTATAAGAGCACCTAATACTAAAAAAGCATCTAAAAGGACTTGCATAATGCAATCAAATAAGGAGGAACTACTTTGTGTATACATTATCAAAAAGAACCAGAGGCATTGTGTAATCTAAGACACATCACTGTGCAAGCAAACACTCCCTAGTTTGTAATAGTTGGTCAATTAGAATTGTAAGAGTCATACAAGAAAGTAACTTTATCATGGTTGAAGGTGTTTTAGCTTGCATAGTATAACTAATCTAAAGCACGATTCAGAGTGGTGTCCCAAAGTTTTGCACTTTGCACGTTGAAACTACTTCAAGGGTTTTGTTCCCATCATCTACATTTTATTCCTTCTTTTTATGTAGAGAAAATTCATCATAGTCATTCCATTCAAGGACTTCAAAAATGCCTTCAACCTTAGTCTCTAATTGCAATTCCATGGAGATGGCTTCATCTAGATTCAAACTGCTAGTATTGTAGATCAACATACTCTATATTGGTTCATTAATCTATTGATAAATTCATGGAGATGGTTTCATCTAGATCCAAACTGCTAGTATTGTAGATTAGCATATCTGTATTGGTTCATTAATCTATTGATAAATTAGTAAATTATGACTTTTATAGGTGTTCTAATAGGTATTGGTAGTTATTACAAATGGATTCTAAATAGCACAAAAAAACCTAAACTATTTCCCCATTATTTTGTTGCATATACTACAAAAAAACAACGGGTTATGCTACAATTTGTATTTTGTGGAAGTGCTTCCAAATTCCTTCTTGAACGTAGCATATATCATGAAGTGGTTGGCTAAAAATTTTGTGAGCCACAGAGCTTCTTCAGTGGTTAATGTCACTTCTACAACGCTTCATTTATGCAATTCATCAATATTTTCATTCGAGACCTCAAAAATATTTTCAAAGTTTACACATGGGCATCAAGATTTCCATTATGAATTCCTCTTAATTGATTATACAAGATTCTTGATGTGTGGTGCTCATGAGCAAAGTATCGCCTAAAACAATCATCATCCTTTTGGTAGTCATTTTTTTCATAAGTTCAACCATTATTTGTTTGAACTCTTCAAAAAAACATTTTTGTGGAACTATGGTTGAGTTAAGTAGTAATATGTTCAAGTTAAGTATGACTTCAAAAAAAATGTTGTGTTCATTAGTATGGCTCTATCCTCTTGCTTCTATTTTCACTACAATAGTAGAGAAGAAAGGTACTGAATACATTGATACAAATGAATTTGAATGAAGTGCAAATCGGTGGACTTCAATGTATCTTTGGTCCCTCTGATACAATTTTAGCATTCTTCAAATAATTTTCTTCACTAATTTCAAGGAAAATACCTCCTATAACTACTTGTGGGATTTCTTGGATAATGTGGGTATGTTACCTTTAAATGCATAATCTACATAGAAATCCTACCATTTTTTTCACATTCATTAACGTCCCATACTCTTTTTATAATTACAATTTACTTAAATACAACAACAATCCCATCATGGTTGCATTTTTCCAATGAACAGTCTATTCGTTTAATAGAATAGAGGCATTCAAGGATTTGGTAATATATTTTGGCTTATTCCTAATTGATCATCAAACAACTACCATTCTTCCATCCACAAAATACCTACATAATAGAATTCACCTGTTATAGACATAGTGTGACTTGTGAGAGCTGCTACTCTACCATAAGGACTACCACAACATTCTACACAGACAACCAAATAAAAGAATTCTCTCTCAACCTCACTCACACATAGGATATACACAACGTAGAGACTTAATGCATAATAGTTTCTACAACTAATTCTTCACTTAAATTCTATTTCTGATGATAGGTCTCAATCTATGACTTTTCATCACATCCCACCATCTCTTGATTACAAAGATGACTTTCAAACATATCTTACCTTGTTACTATTAGTTACAAATAGCTACAAATAATTACAAATCGTCCTACTAATTCCAAATAGTTACAAAATTTCATGCACAGAAATACAAATTAGAAAAAAAAAACTTTTAGTACCTAACAAAAACTTATACATTGTTCACATTCTTAGGTCTAGGGAAACCAAAACTATTTTGATCTCTTCTCCATCAATGGAGGTGCCCTTTCTAAATACCAGATCACCCAAAAAAATCCTTTTTGGCCCATAAAAGTGCATCTGTCTATGATATTTTTACAATGATTAAAGATTTTTCTAAGTTTGAGAATTCAAACTTGTTGCTTTGTTGAATGGGTGCAAAGGTCATTCTCATAAGCTTAAAGGCTTTCATGTAAGACTTGTTTGAGCACATGTCACACAAGTCTCTAAAAACTCATGGGCACATTAGTGAAACCAAATCCCGTCACAAAAAAAAGAATAAATTCCTCATTGAGTAGAAACTACTGTTTTATGTTGATCCTTGGGGATTATGGCTACTTGGTTGTAACTTTAAAATCCATCTAGTAAGCTATGTACTTTCTTCTTCAAGTATCTTCTCTAATAAATGATATGGTATTGCTAGAGGGACACAATTTTGTATTGATTTCTTCTTTGATCTTTGCAACATATACATCATTGTGTGTATGGATGTTGCTTAACTGGTTTGGTATCTTGTGCCATAAGGATCCTAGGAGCACAAATCTTTGGATCTATTCCTTTTGAATCATTGTAGATCTAGACAAATACATATGCATGTTCATGAAGTAAACTAAGTAATTATATTCCTTCTTCCATCATCAAATCATTTTGAATGTATGTTCCATTTTCTTTGTCTTATATTGTGATTAGCTCTTTCTCAATCCATTCTTTCTTGTGGTAAGATTGAACGTTTTGTGCCTCTTTCTTAGAAATTTCTATTTTAATCTTTCCTATCCTCAAATTCATATTTCATGAAGTTCTCGAGCACTTAAAATTGGGATTCATGATTTACTTCCTCTTGGATCTTTTCTTGTTTATTGCGATGGATTTATTGAATATGATATAAAAAGTTTCATATTCATTTGAAACATACATTGAGAGCAACTTGCATTCTAGGCTAACTATGTAAAAAAAAATCAAGGTAGAACCATGCACATTTGTTTCATATAGGAAGTATACAAATCTTCTATTATTGGTATAAAGCCATGAAGCCATTCTACAGCAACCAAAAGGAGGTTGATAAAGCAAGGAGAATAGCAATTTGAAGGTTGAAGAAATTAGAAAAGAGTCTACATTGTTAAAGTGCGTGGGGGGGAGAGGGCAAGCTATAATCATGATTTTCAAGGCTACAAAGGAGAAATTTACAATCACAATTTTAAGGCTACAAAGGATCACTCCAAGGATGTTAAAGAGATAATTTGATATCAATCACACCTTATTTTCATTCAAGGAGAGGACTATCAACTAAGTCTATGGATTATAATACAATCAAATTAAGAAGTCAGATAAAGAAATTATCAACCTTGGGGATTTAGGATTAGCAATTACTTGATGGGGAAAGTCGGTGGGGTTGAGTTAGTGGTAGAGATCCAAGGCCACTTGTTGATGAACAAAAACCTATTGATGCTCAGAGAATAGTAGTGAAATAGTGAGAAAAGAGGAATAGAAAACACCATGATAGATCATATAGAAAATGTTGAAGATAAATGTACAAGCTCATTTTCATATGAGCCATGCTTGGATAAATTTACCAAATATAAAGATAAAGAAAAAGTAGAGAAAAAAAAGGAAAAAATAATAAAAGAAAAAGTCTAGTCAAAGTTCATGATGAGTAAGAGATACAATATCTTGCCTTGTAGTTAGTAGCATGTAGTGGAGAAAGTGGTGAGTTAAGAAGAAGGCACAAACTTCTTCACATGCTCATTGGTTATAAAAGTGAAGTGGGAGCACATTCAAAACAAGGAGAGAAAGAGGCAAGAGCTCCCAGTAGTCGGATCTAGCCATTTTGTCATTTTGTCCTCACTTAGACTCCTTCCAGTTGCATGTCAATTTGTACACATCTCTGTTGTGGAGCTCATATCTCAGTGTATATGTAACCATTTATTTCATTTAAACATTCATTGGAAATCTTATCTTGTTTACTTTCTATATACCAAATATCTCTTTGAAAGCTTATATAGTTTGTGAGATATCAGTGAAAGAGTGAAGTCCAATTTTTTATTATACCTGTGTAGACAAGTAGTCTATTTTGGTCGGTTAAGTTTCTTGACCAGAACATATCCAAATTGCTTGATTTTTGTCTTGTTAGAAATATTTTGGCATCTAATTTTGCTGTCCCAAATATCTCACTCAGAAGTTTTACATTCTGTGAGATATCTATCAGAGAGTAAAGTCCAATTTTACAGTGTACTTATGTGTGCAGGTGGTCTATTTTGGTCAGTTGAGTTCCTTGATTACAACTCATCCAAATTACTTGTTTTTTAGCTTCTTGGAAAGCTATTTGTGTCTACTTTCTCTATACCAAATATCTTTCTCAAAAGATGTATATTCAGAGAGTTATCAATCTGAGAGTGAAGCTCAGTTCTTTAGCATACCTGTGTGGACAGGTAGTTCATCTTTGTCAGTTGTCTTTCTTAATAAAAACTTGTCCAAATTAAGTTATTTATAGCATGCTAGAAAGCTCTCTTAGTCGAATTTGATTGACTAAAGGCTCAAGTCCATTTGAGTTTTGTATTGAGAGCAGTAAGCTATCTAAGGTGCAGTTGTTTGTCCAAGTGTTGGACATACAAGGTTTCACTACACATTTCCGTTGCGCATAGGAGAACTCATTCTCCACAGTTGGTATCAGAGCAAACTTTGTGGTGAAGCTTCATCAACAGAGCTAGAGATAAAGAAAAGCAAAAGAGGAGCTATAAAACAAGGAGAAGCTTCACAAACGCAAGAGCAAAGGACTATAACTATTCGAGGTAACTCTCAAAGTCTTTGATACTCTTCAATGGCTGACTTGGGTCAACAAGTAGAGAAGTTGGATAAGGATAACTATCCCGTGTGGAGGTTTAGAATGACCAACTACCTAATGGGTAAAGGCTTATGGGGTATTGTGAGCGGTGATGATGCTCAACCTCAAATTAATCAAGCTATGGCCACCGAAGTCCGAAGGAGGCAAGCAAAAGAATGGGAAGAGAGGAATAGGAGAGTCATGTTCCTCATTGCGCAAGTCATTACTAATGCCATGGTAGGGCATATTCAACATCTAGAGAAAGCTAAGGATGCTTGGGAAGCTCTTGAAAAGATGCATTCAACAAATACCAAAGCCAGGAAACTTCAACTCAAGAATGAGTTGAACACAATCAAGAAAAGTTCAAGTCAATCCATAGCTGAATATACTTTGAAGATTAAGGAGCTAAGCGATGCTTTAGCTTCTATTGGCACAACGGTTGAAGATGAAGATCTTGTGTGTTATACTCTCAATGGATTGAGAGAAGATGAAAGATGGAAGCCTTTTATAACTTCCATTAACTTGAAAGATGCATATCCAGGTTTTGAACAACTAATCCCTCATATTGTCACAAAAGAGCTTAGCTTCAATGGTCCCAAAGGAAAGGACATCCACAACCAAATGTTATATGCAGGTCGAGGTAAAGAAAGAAACTCAAGAGGAGGCTCAAGAGGAAAAGGAAGAGGTCACAACCACTCCAACTACAATCAAAACAATTCGGAAGACAACAACAATGCATCAAATGCCAACACACAAGGAAGAGGTCGAGGTAGAAGTTGAGGAAGAGGTCGAGGCAGAAGTAGAGGAAGAGGCCGAGGCTCCTACAATTCTCATAAAGGTATAACATGCTATCATTGTGGTAAAGTAGGACACTATCCTAGTGATTGTTGGCTGAAGAATGGAAGAACAATTGGAGGCAATCAAAGGAACCAAAGCAACTATGCAAGCACCTCAAGTGAAGGAAGAAAGGACACACTACTTGCAATGAGACATGAGTATAGAAGCTCTTGTGAAGATGACAAAAAATGGTACATTGATTCAGGTTGTAGTAACCATATGTCATGCCAAGGAAGTTTGTTCACTAATCTACAGGTACCAAGTGGAAAAGGATGTGTTGAAACAGGTGATGATACTCAACACATGATTGAACATATTGGAGATATAAGGCTTGGAGATACAAGTAGAGCAAAGGTACTATCTAATGTTCTTCATGTTCCTACAATTTCAAAGAACTTGATTTCAGTAGGACAAATGGTAGAGAAGGGTTATTATGTCATATTCAATGCTTCATAAAGAATCCAAAGGAAGGCTTCAAGGTCATTGCTCGAGGTAGAAGAGAAGGAAGGATGTTCACTTTGGACGTCCAACATCCTCATGGAAAGTTCATGTACATTCAATGTGGGAACAAGAAGATTTCAGAGTCAGACTTATGGCACAAAAGAAAAGGACACATCAACATTCCAAAGCTGAAGTACATGAGCAAACATGAAGTGGTAAGAGGTCTTCCAAAATTTAATAGCATTGGACTACATGAGTTATGTGAAGCTTGTCAACTAGGAAAGCAAACGAGGCAGCCATTCAAGAGGAGCAATTATGTGGCCCCGAATGTTTTGGATTTGATACATACGGATGTATGGGGACCAACCCAAGAGGCATCAATGACTGGTAATAGATTTTTTGTCACCTTCATTGATGATCACTCAAGAAAGGTATGGTTGTTTTGTATGAAGCAAAAACCAGCGAAGTTTTCTATATTCAAAAGATTCAAAGTTGAAGTTGAAAAAGAAACAGGAAGGTATATTAAAACCTTAAGGTCCGGTGGTGGAGGAGAATACTTCTCCAAACAATTTTCATATTTTCTACAAGAGAATGGGATCAAAAGGCAATTCACTTGTAGGTATACACCACAACAAAATGGAGTAGCTGAGAGGAAAAATAGGCAAATTGCTGAAATTGCAAGATGCATGCTCAACGAGATGAAGGTACCATTGTACATTGGGTTAAAGCTACCACAACTGCCATTTACTTGATGAATAGGTGCACAACATCGGGAATACATCACTTGACTCTAGAAGAGGTATATTCCGGTAAGAAACCTAATCTTACACACCTCAAAGTGTTTGGATGTGTTTGCTTTGTTCACATTCCACAAGAAGTTAGAACAAAGATGGAACTAAGGTAAAAAAAATGCATTTTCATCGGCTACTTGACGGAGCAAAAAGGATACAAGTGTTACAACCCTAGAACAAAGGAACTAAGAGTCTCACGAGATGTGGTCTTTGATGAACTAAGACCATGGTATGAAGATAAAGGAAAGGAAAAGATTCTTGAAGAAGATTGTGATGATTATGCAGGAACAAATCAAAGAGAAGTTCAACAATCAAGCACAAAGGTTTCAGGTCCAGAGGCATCTACATCAAATGAAGAATGTTCAACATGGAGGGGGAGTCATTCTTTGTCTCCAAATTCAGCTCATATTAGAGCCAAAGAGGCAAGTGCTACTCCAAACAGTGAGGTAGATGCAAGTGAAGAAGAATATGAAGAGGTAATCACTCCAATGGTAAAGCTAAATAGGTTAAAGAAGCAACTTTCTAAAGGCAATGAAAGAAGATCTTCAAGGACAAGGTATCCAACTCAAAGGTTGAGTTATGATAGTTTTATGGCGACACATTTTGCATACATGATGCAGGTTATCAAAGACAAAGAGCCTGAGACATATGAAGAATCTTGCACACAAAAGGAATGGAAGCAAGCTATGAAAGAGGAGATCAAAGCTCTCAAAGATAATCACACATGGGAGCTAGTGCCAAAGAAAGAAGGTATGAAGATTGTTCCAAACAAATGGGTATTTAAAGTAAAGAGGAATGTTGATGGTTCACTAGCTAGATTAGTTGCCAAAGGATTTAAACAAACACAAGGCATAGATTATGATGAAGTTTTCAGCCCTATTGCAAAGATGGGAACTATCAGAACATTAATCGGAATTGGTGCTTCAAGGAGATGGCCATTATATCAACTCGACATAAAAAATGCGTTTCTTAATGGAGAACTACAAGAAGAGGTATACATGAGTCAACCGGTTGGATTTGAAGATGACAACCATCCAGATTTTTTTTTTAATAAAAGGAAGTTCGGCCTTAGCCTATTCTCCCGGACTTTAATTAAAATAAAGAAGAAAAGCTAGAAGTGAATGGGACTAGTGCCCATGGGACCCCCCAAATCCCACTATGCAGGGGAGGAGTAAGTCAAGCTAGAGGGCATTACAAATGAGGCGGATAAATCTATCATCACCCTCATGTGGGACCCATTTTGTTTGCAGGTTGAAGAAGGCACTTTATGGCTTGAAGCAAGCACCAAGAGCATGGAATCAGAGATTGGTAGAATATCTAAATAAGTGTGGATACAACCCAAGTAGTAAAGATCCTTCATTATACATGAAGAAGGAAGAAAATAGAGAGGTATATATTTGCATATATGTCGATGACCTTATCATAACAGGAAATGATGTTACAGGGATTAAAGATATCGAAAGGAAGCTTGGTAAGGAGTTTAAAATTTCAGATCTTGGAGAGCTAAAATATTTTTTAGGAATTGAAGTTGTTTATGGAAAGAGTGGCATCTACTTGATGCAAAGGAAGTACTTGTTGGATGTTCTTTTGAGATTTGGAATGAGTGAATGCAAACCACTCACTCAACCCATGGACACAAGTACAAAGATTTGTTCAAATGATGGAGAACGATTGGAAGATGTAACAACATACAGAAGCATTGTAGGATCATTAATCTATGCAAATATTACAAGACCTGATTTATCTTATGTTGCTGGTGTACTCTCTCAGTTTATGCAAGCCCCGACAAGTGAACACTTAAATTCAGCCAAGAGAGTGTTGAGATACATAAAGCATACAGTTAATCATGCTTTGTTTTACAAGTTTGATGAAGAACTGCAAGTCAAAGGCTTTAGCGATGCTGATTGGGCAGGTTCAAAGGAAGATAGAAGATCAACCTCAGGTTATGTGTTCATGATAGGAAGCAAACCTATCACATGGAGCTCAAAGAAACAACCTACTGTTGCACTTTCATCCATGGAGGCTGAATATAGAGGATTAGCATTTGCCACATGTGAAGCAATGTGGATTAAAAAGCTTTTGGCTGATCTTGGAGTGCAAGTTGGAACCATCCCTATATACGATGATAACATGTCAAGTATTTACTTGGCAAGCAATCCTATGTTTCATGCAAGGAGCCTGCACATAGAGGTCCACTACCATTATGTAAGGGAGAAGGTATTGAGCAAAGATGTGGAGATAAAGTTCATCAGAACCAAACAGCAGGTTGCAGATATGTTTACAAAGTTCTTGGATGCTTCTAAACTCAAAGGTTTCAAGGATGTGATAAATTTGCAGGACATGGATGAAGATAACTCCCACATGAGCTTGAGGGGGAGTGTTGAAGATAAATGTACAAGCTCATTTTCATATGAGCCATGCTTGGATAAATTTACCAAATATAAAGATAAAGAAATTCTAACCATTATAGATGTCATGGGAACTATTCTAGTTCACAAAGTAACTAGGAGAATATTCATTTACTTGCAATGAGGCATCATTATGAAGACAAATAGGTTATAAATGGCAAATGGTATATAGAAAATGGTTGAAACAACCATAGGTCATATAGAGAAGAAGCTTTTTGTAATTTGTAGGTGCCAATGAAAAAATTATGTGTTGAAATAGTTCATAACTCAGAGCATATGATCAAGCATGTTGAAGATATCGATTTTACGGAACTCACAAATCCAATAATTGCTTATTGAAGGTACTTCATGTGTCGACTATTTAAAACCTTGTATTTGTATGATAAATGGTGGAAAAGGACAAAGAAGTCAAGTTTGAAAACAAAGGGTGTTTCATTGAGGACAAACAAAAGGGCCACCAACTCATACCAAGAGGAGGAAGAGAGGAAATAATGTTTACAATAGACATCCCACAAACAAGTAACCAAGCTATGTTCATGTCATGCAATGACAAGAGAATTGGACATAGAGATTTATGGAGCAAAGGAATAGGGCATGTTAATATAGAAAAGCTAAAGGATATGGTTAGAAAGAAAGTACTAAGAGTTCTCCCTCATTTTACATCAACCACATTACATGAAGTATGTGCATCTTGTCAAAAGGAAGCAAATAAGGCTCCATTCAAAACAAGCAACTACCTAGCAATGAATCTACTTGATTTAATAAACACAATATCTGGAGCGCTACCAAATATGCAAGCCTTGGAAGGAATACGTATCATGTGACCTTTATTAATCACACAAAAAAAGAATGGCCTAAACGGTTTTAGATTTAGAAATTGGATGTCAAAAAATACATGAAACATCTTAAGAAATAAAATTATCATAGAAGGAACCTAATCTAGAGAGAGTATGGGAAAAAATGGAGTTGTAGGGGAAATCTTGGAATAGATATGAATTTCATGCAACATGGGAGTGCTCTCCCTTGTCCTTTTTCTATTGGGGATGACTTTACTATCACTTATATGCTGACTTACCCATGGGATACACAAGTGACTCTTCACCTTCCAAGGTGACTCTTCATGTTCCTTTCTTTGCCTTCCATCTACTTTGACTTTTGCTTCATCAACTTCCCAATTAGGATAAGGTGTTTTTTTGACTCTTGGAAACCTTACTAAACCTTTTGGTGATTGAGCTTGTCTTATGGTTGTCCATGAGCCCTGCATTATCCACACAACCCCCCAAGCTTAAGATTGTTTGACCTTCAACCTATATCTTTCATACATATAGATTCTTTGAATTCCTCAAGCTTGTTTGCACTCAGAAATTTGGTGAACATATTTGCAACTTGCTCTTTTGTATTAACATATTTGACATCCACATCTTAAGATAAATTTTTTTTCTCTAATTAAATGATATTGGATCTATATATGCTTACTCCTTGCATGATACATAGGATGATTAAGTAGATGTATGCAAGACATGTTATCTCCAAACAAAGGAAATATTGTTATCTCCACATGTAGGTCCTTGAGAAGCTTCCTCAAGCACATAGCTTCTCATAGAGCTAGGGTTAAAGCCCTATAGTCAATCAATAGGCTACTTCTTTGAACTCCAAGAGATTGTCTTCGAAGCTAACATGAAAATGTAGCATGAACTACTCCTTCTATCTTCTTTTGAACCTGCCCAATCTACATCACTAAAACCTTTAGGCTCCAAATGTTCATCAAAAGCATAAAATGGGCCTTGATTTATTGTATTTCAATGTAACTCAACGTTTTTCTTGTTGCATTAAGATGTTCACTAGTAGGAGCATTCATGAACTATGAAGTAACACCAATAACATAAGATAGATTAGGTCGGATTATCGTGGCATGATTCAATGACCCTATGATACTATTATAGAGTTTTATGTCTTCAATATTCTCTCCTTTACATGCACATAACTTCATATTTGTATCAATGGGTCATGAAAGTGTCTTACATCCACCCATGACATACTTATACAACATGTCAAGTAAATACTTCCTTTCGATATACTCCATCATGTGCATATGCCACTTCAATATATAAAACGTATTTGAGGATGCCAATATTTGACATTGAAAATCCATTCCCCAACTTTTACTTGATCTCCTTCATAACCGTTATATCATTACATGTCAAAGTACAATCATTCATATAATGCATAGGTATACAACATTTTGTTCAGTCATTTTAATGCATAGATATGGATCATCCTCACTAACATGGAAACCACACTTATGAAAGTATTAGACCAATCTTTGATTCCAAGTCCTAGGTGGTTTCCTCAACCCATAGATGTCCTTCTTCAATCTACATATATAATGCAGATTACCCTTCTCTACAAACCCAATAGGTAGGTACACATAGGATTTCTCCTTGAGATCTCAATTTAGTAAAGCATTTTTCACATCAACTTGATATATGGGGCACTTCATTGTTGTAGCAACTAGAATGAATATTGTGCCATACTTAGCCATGGGGTTGAAAGTCTCCTCATAATCTATGCCATATATTTGTGATGATCCCTTCACAGCCAATCTAGATTTAGGTCTAGAAATTGAACCATATGAATTTCTCTAAATTTTATATAGCTGTGTTAGGCATCTTGGTCCACCACTCATGAAAAAGGGTTTTGCAGGCCCCATGCAATACAAGCATGACAATGCCATGGCTTCTCTATTGCAAGTCTACAAAAATTTTAATGTCTTCAAATCAAAGGGCAAATGCCAAATAAACTTAAAGGTGCCATGCACCTCAATAGAAAGAGTCCCTTGCTCTTGCATCTGCCAAATAATAATTTTCAAGAATAGATTTTGATGAACGACCCAATGCAAGACTTCATAGTCCTCAATTAACACCTGGCAAGACAAGGTAATCATACGTCAACCACATGATTAGATCATTCATCTAGTAAAGCCTACCAATCGACCACAATGATATACATGAAAACATCCAAGCCACCACATATTTATCTATGATTGTATCAAAAAGTATAGTAGATCATCCTTGGGTATGTTAGTCATTGCTATGTCCATAAAAGTTATGGCTACTATTTCCATCTTCCTATCACTAAGGAACTCGCACTCATCCATCTTTTGAACAAGTTTGACAAAACCTTTTGTTTCAACATGGTTGATATTTTAGAAATCAACCATCCATCTCTACAAAGAGATCGAAGTCCATGAAGATGTTGTTGTGCTCATCATGTTGGATAGTTCCTTGTTTCCCTTTGAATTCCTTTGTGATATGGTAGGGGAACCTCTCACATTCATTTAGCTTATCATTGAGTATTTTTCAAAGCCTCCAAACATCACCAATACTTGGCAAGAGTTTTTGAGTGCTTCCTTTAGCTTTTAGGGCATACTTCATTGTCTTTTGTAAGAATGTGTAGCATGTTTTACTAATACCATTGTCATCCATTGCACTCTGTACATTATCAAGGGATATAGTTTTGTTATGAATAAACTGGTCCACCACTTTTCTTTGCATGACTTTAAATTTCTTCTCTTATAATAATTCCTTTGCAGTCCTAAATTTCTTCACTAATTTATTGGGTTAACATTTTGATTGATATTCCCCTTGTCGTGTTGCATGGCCACCCTACATTGAGCACCAAGATAATATGGAAACAAGAAGGGTGAAATACATACATGGAATCAAGAGGTTATACATAGAAAAATAAACAACACGCCCATCTTATTGCCTTGATCCTTTTCTTTAGTCCCATTAAACCAACCTTAAGATCATCTATGTTGTGCAATTGTCTTTTCCTCTCACGAGGTCCAAGACATGGTTTTTCCATTCTTTTTTGTTTGAAGTGCTTTTGTAGAATTTGAACCTTCTCTTCTTGGTCTTGGATTTTGGCTTCTTGTGAGTTCTAGAGCTTCCTCAAATGACAAAGTTCAATATTATGATTTGGGACTATTGATCTTTCAAAGATAGGGGTGTTGAATTTTTTCTACAGTACCCCAACATTCCTTTTTCACCATCTCCAACAAACATTAGAAGTGAGGTAAGACTGAAGAAAGATGGATGATTGCAAGTTTGAGGATAAGAGGGTAAATAGATTTGTCACACCAATTATCTATATTATGGGCTCCATAGCATCTTAGCGCATTCCTTTAATTTGTTAAGCGAAAAATCCTTCCACAATGTTTTCAGGTTGGTGCATAAGGAGTTGGAAGGTCAATGTGAAGTTGGTACTTGACAGTTCCATGGGAGTCTACCATTGTCAATACATGCATAAGCTAGTTACCAATATGGGATCAATTGCATTTTGAGATTATGAATTTCAAAAAATCCCTCATCGTCTAGCAACACCCTGTTCTATCATGTCACTGAGTAATTTATAAAAACTCATGCATACAATTTACATTCGAGAAATAAAGCCTTCCACATCAAGCAACGAAGCCTTTTATGACAAAAAGTGAAGACTTACATTTTTTTATTTCAAAGAGAGAGTATGGAAAAATTATTTTCTCCAAGGCCCTCCTTTTGACCTCAGAATAACTCTAATGTATGTTCTGGCCATTCTTGGTATATAGTAGTCATAGATTATAGTACTCGATAATAACTAACATGTTTTCATTTTTGTATGCGAACATAAGGTATAGTGGTTTAATCTTATCATATTTTTATATGGATATACAAAAATATTGAGTAGAGAAAATAGGTTATATCTTATGTCATCAAGTGCACCAATTATCCAATTACAACCATGTCCACTAATATGAGTCTCCATACCTAATTATGCCAAAATATTTTGTTTCAGAATTTGTAAATTATTCTCATTATGGTACCACATAACACGAATCATTTCAGTCTTATAACCATGTATAGGAAGAAAGATTATCTGTAGATGTAAAAGATGAGAATGATGGGCCTAGGACTCACCTCCCAACCAATATATAGCCCGTACCTACTCATCATCTAGAAAATTCTTCAAGGTCCCTCTATTCCTCTAGCCATCGAAGATAGGTGCTCAAATGTAGAGTTCTCTAGCTTTGGCCTTGGATATCCCTTGAGGTAGGATATCTAGCAAGTTGCCCTGTTCCTCCCAGCACATGCTTTGCCTATATGTAAGAGAGAAAAAATGAGATGCTTTGGAATCACATCCAAACCAATATATAGCTCTTACCTACTCACCATCTAGAACCCCCTCCAATGTTTCTCTATTCATATGGCCATCACAAATATGTACTCAAATGTAGAATTCTTTGGCTCTTGGCCTTGTCCATCTCTCAATGTAGGAACTCTGGTAGAACTCTAGTAGCTTGCCCTTGTTCCTCAAAGCAAATACATTGTCTAAATATAAAATTAGATATCTCAACATGCAGAAAGCTATCAAATCAACATTAAAAAAATTGAGCCAACTTTCTCTATGCACAAAGAGAAAAGAGGGGAAATTTTGATTCAACATGCCCGTCATACTTGCCTTTTTCTTTGTCACTCTTTAATGCATATAAGTCTTTCTTCAAATGTCTTTCTTATGGTAGTAATAGAACACAATGTTTTTCTTATGAGATTGATTTTTCCTCTTGTCGTGTTGGCTATCCTTGTTTCTAGTCTTAGTTCTATCATATTTTTTATACTTGCCATAACTAGAATCTTGAACATTGTATGCATTTCCATAGTGTATCATCCGTAAACATTTTTCTACATTTCCTCACTCAAATTTGAACCGTTGATGCCAATCTTAGACAAGCTTTGCATAAAGTGTATTCTTATTAATGATCGTGCAAACCATATCACATGATGGATCATAGCCTCAACAATTCCTTTGGGTTGTCTATAGATTTTTACTCTCAAAAATTATGGGTCGACCCTCTTCTATCAGCACAACTCCAATTGCATGTGCACTAGTACTAGTTTCTACCACAAATGGTGTAATTGAATCTACTATTTGTAAAACCAAGGCCAAATCAACAACATGCTTAACTTATCCCATAGTTTTAACTTCTTTTGTACCTCATCTAAGTAGTCTTGACTTACCTTTTAATTGATATGTCAAGGATAATACTATCTTCGCATAATTTGAAATAAATTTTTAATAGTAACCTACTATCCCAAGAAAAATCTAGAGCTCTTTGATAATCTTAAGATGAGGCCATTCCTTTATGACTTGTACTTTTTTAAGGTCAACTTGGATTCCCTAGACAAAATCACCTCACCAGTATATTAGATGTCTGACAAAGAATTCACACTTGTATTTTTTACCATATAATTGATTATATGTAAACATTTCAAAGATCTTTTGCTGATATTCGAGATGCTATGAATAATCCTTATTGTAAGTTAGGATATCATTGAGAAAATTGATCACAAACTTTCTCAGACATGATCACAAGATTATGTTCATAAGGGCCATGGATGTGACTGGGGCATTTATCAATCCAAAAGGCACAACCAAAAACTTGAAGTGCTCATATTGAACTTGAAAAGTGATCTTTTGACCATAATTGGCCTGGTCATACCCTTGGTGCAAGTCTATTTTAGAAAAGATAGTGACACCATGAAGTTGATCGAGGAGATCATCAACTTGGGACATGAAGAACTTGGTTTTCATTATCACATTATTTAGGGCTCTATAGTCAACATAGAGCATGTCCACTTGTTTATAGACTTGAGATCTACTTAGATTAAGAGTTTCTATCAGATGGATTTCATGTTTTCCTTCATTCTTTTCCGCGTGAGAATTCTTAAACTTCAATCTAGTAGGAAAATATTTGCTACAATGGCTTGGAGAAGGGCACCTGAAATAGATATTTTCTTTTTAATTTTTCTCAAAATCATGTTGTGAAAGTCATCTTGATATATTTTGGTAGTGATGTGTGTGAACATACTTAGGACCACTGAGGTAATTTTTTCCCTCTTAAGGAGGTTTTTCCCCCTAGCTTGTATATATGCCTATAACGCTAACAAGTTACTTATCCTTATGCATTCCCTTGGTAATATGACTAGTATTCTTGGTTGTAAAATTTCTTGATGAAAGATGTATATTTCATAATATGTCAAATGGCGATGTTATTGTTGCATCTGACATTTTATGTCGTGGGTGGTATAAGCTTATAGACTATGCAAAATCTGTGAATGATTCAACATGTGAAGTTCAAGATTCTCAAGCTATCTCTAATGCAAACCTTTGGCATGCACGCTTTGATCATATAAATTATGCCAGTTTGCTATGCCTGAAAAAATATGAAATGGTGTCCTCTCTGCCCAAACTTGAGGCACCTTTTAAACATGTTTCTGAAGACTCTATGTTGGGCAAAATGCAACATTCTTCCTTCCCTAAATATGGTTCAATTTGAGATGCTCATAAATTGCACCTTGTTCATAGTGATATTTGTGGTCCTATGTAGACACCTTTTGGGAATGACCTTTACTTCATTACTTTTATTGATGATTTTTCTAAGCATGCATGGGTTTATACATTGAGACCAAAGTCCGAAGTGTTTATGTTCTTCAAGCAGTTTTCGCTTATGGCTGAAAATATTTCAGCATGTAAATTGGGCACCCTCTATTTTGATCGGGGGAGGGGGGGATACATGTCTTTTGATTTTAATACATTTCTAGCTGAGCATGGGATAAAGCATCAGTGTACAGTGCCGTATACACCTCAACAAAATGGAGTTGCAAAAAGAAAGAACAAGTCTCTCATGGAGATGGTGAGGTGTATGGCAAACGTCAGGCTTTATCACATAGCTTATGGCTTGAGGATGTTATGTGTGCAACATATGTACTTAACAAGTATCCCACCAAAGCACTACAATCTATCACTCTATATGAGTCTTACATGGTTGAAACTCATTTGTTGCTCATCTACATGTCTTTGGTTGCTTGGCATATGCATTAGTGCATGAACAACAACATAGGAAATTGGATGATAGAGCACTGAAATGTATTTTTGTTGGGTACAATTATGAAAGCAAAGGCTATTATCTATATCATCCATAGACTAAAAACCTTTTGGTTAGCCGTGATGTTGTTTTTGTGGAAGATGCAATTCAGCCATTACTTTCATGTACTAAGGAGACATCAGTTAGCTCCAAAGATGTGTATGACACTTTGCTTCATCTTTTTATAGGTGGATAGTCAAGTGCTCGTCCAAATGACGCAATTTCTTAATTTTATTGGTTCCACAAGATGATGTAGATTATTCCATTTTTTATGTAGATTTACATGATGCACTTGTTGATGAGAGGGTTGATATAGAAGACGCAAAAACTATGCATAAATGGTTGGTGCAGACTTTGGAAGAGATGCATCTCTGTCATATCATACTCGTTTAGGATCTCATAGAGCTTCTTTTGCATTAGATTGCTATGCAATGGCTACCTCTAGTCTTTGTAATGAGAACGAGCCTATTTCTTTTGATAAAGCACAAAATTTGTTGATATATTTAGGTAGTGATGTGTGTGAACACTCTAGGACAGCGGGGGCACTTTTTTCTCTCTTTAGGAGGTTTTTTTCCCCTGGCTTGTATATATGCCTATTGCCCTAATGGGCTGCTTATCTTTGTACATTCTATTGGTAATACATTAAGTATTGTGTGTTGTGCTCCAAGCTTCTTCTTCTTCCTTGTGTTGTTCACATGCTTCCGCATACGTCTAACTCCAACAACTGGTATCAGAGCAGGTCGTCGCTTCATCTAGGGCATTGTCTACACCTCTCTGGTTGCAGTCTCAAGATCACATGAAATTTGGTAAGCATACTCATGGTGTTTTAGAGTATGCATCTGAGCTTGTTTCGGCTTCCAAACGTACTATCGAAGCACTTGTGCTGGCTATTTCATCTTTTTGTGCCAAAGGTATATACCAATTCCAGTTCGCCAATATAATCTCGAAGTCTGCTACATGTTTAGCAGAATTCATCTGGGAAGTTCTGCTTAACTTCTTGAGATACAGTCAATTTTTTGCATCAAGGTATTTTAGTCATCGGCCATGGCTGAAAGTAGTGATGTATTCCGTATGTTGGTTGTTGAGGATAAGTTGGATGGTACCAACTACCCATTGTGGGCTTATATGATGCATCATGTATTGGTCACAAAAGGACTGTGGAATATTGTGAAGGGTGTTGAAAGACGTCATGTTACACCTACGAATACAGATACTGCAAATACAGGTGCTTGAGTTGATGGAGATGTGTCGAAGATGATGATATTCTATAGATTCTTGTTCATGCTGTTGTTTCTGTTGCACCTACTATAGAACAAATTCGTTGGGATGGCAGAGATGCTCAGGCACATGTATTGATAGCTTTGTCTGTCAAACGTGCTATTATTCCTCATATTCACTCTTGCAAGAGACCTAAGGATGCTTGGGATACACTTACCACATTGTACCATGCTAGGAATGAGGCTCGTGTTGCTTACCTCCAAAAACAATTGGAGAGTGAGCACATGAATGAAGGTGATTCTATAGACAACTTTCTCACAAAGATCAAGGATTTGAAAGAACAATTGATTTCTATTGATGAAGTTATACTAGATAGCTTACTTATGCAGACCGTTCTGAATGGTCTTCTTGACTCATATCAGAGTTTTCTTCTACTCTTCGTTCGATGATGAAAGGCAATCCAAATGCCTTTTCATTTGAGGAGTTAGTCTCTGTTTTGTTGTAGGAAGACCAGTCTAGGCAAAACAAGTCTATTATGTGTATTGCAGATCAAGCTTTCTTGGCTAGTCAAAAGGGCAAAGGTAAACAGAGCTCTTCTACTAGTAAGCAGAAATCTGCAAATGCTGCACATTCGAAGAAGGAAGACAAGAGAAGAAATCAAAAAAGCAAAAATTGTTTTGCAAATACTATAAAGCAAATGATCATGTCATCAACAACTCCACCTATCCTATTATGGGAGTCGGTAAGATCATTTTGACTACTGGTGATGGTAGTTCTTTCTTTTTGTCAGATTCTTTGTTTGTGCGAGGGATCAAGAAAAATCTATTATGAGTTTTTGCATTAGCCAAGATTCGCTTGGCTGTGAAATTTGTTGATGACAGATGTACAATTCATGATCTGTCAAATGGCGACGTCATTATTGCTTCTGGCATTTTATGTCGTGGGCTATATAAGCTCATAGACTATGAAAGATCTGCAAATGATTTGGCATGTGCAATACATGATTCTTAGGCTATGTCAGATGCAAAGCTTTGGGATGCATGCTTTGGTCATCTAAATTTTGCTAGTTTGCTCTACAGAAATTTGAAATGGTGTCCTCTTTGCCCAAACTTGAGGCACCCGGAAAACATGTTTGTGAAGGTTGTAGTTTGGGCAAAATGCAGCGTTCTTCCTTTCCAAAAGATGGTTTAGTTCGGGCTACTCAGAAATTGCAGCTTGTACATAGTGATGTTTGTGGTCCTATGCAGACACCTTCTTTTGCGAACTATGTTTACTTCCTGACTTTCATCGATGATTTTTCTAGGCATGCATGGGTATATCCATTGAAGGCAAAGTCTGAAGTGTTTATGTACTTCAAACAGTTTCTGGTTTTGGCTGAAAATCTGTCAGCATGTAAAATGGGCACCCTCCATTCTAATCGAGGGGGCGAATATATGTCTTCTGACTTTAATGCATTTCTGGTTGAACCTGGGATAAAACATCAGTGTATAGTGTCGTATATACCTCAACAAAATGGAGTTGCTGAACAAAAGAACAAGTCACGCATGGAGATGGCGAGGTGTATGGTCAAGAGTTAGGTTTTACCACATAGTTTCTAGCTTGAGGCTGTCATGTGTGCAACATATGTACTTAACAGGTGTCCCACTAAAGCACTGCATTCTATCACTCCATATGAGGCTTGGCATGGTCGCAAGCCATCCGTTGCTCATCTGTGTGTTTTGGGTCGTTTGGCATATGCACTAGTGCCTGAACAACATCGCAGAAAATTAGATGATAAAGCAATAAAATGTATTTTTGTTGGGTACAGTTCTGAAAGTAAAGGCTATCATCTGTATCATCCACAGACTAAACACATTCTAGTTAGCCGTGATGTTGTTTTTGTGGAAGATGCTATTAAGCCATTGCATTCATGTACTAAGGAGACATCTGTTAGCTCCAAAGACATGTATGATACTTTGCTTCCTCTTTTTACAGGTGGACAGTCTAGTGTTGGTTCTAATGAGGCAACTTCTTAACCTTTGCAGGTTTCATGTGATGATGCAGATCATCCCATTTCTGATGCAGATTTACGTAATGCACTTGTTGATGAGAGAGCCGATATTGAGCAGACAAAAACTATGCCAAAATGGTTGGTACAGACTTTGCATGATAGCAAATTAGATGCACCTCTATCATATCGTACTCGATCAGGCTCTCATAGTGCCTCTTTTGCATTAGATTGCTATGCTATGGCTGCATATAGTCTCTGTGATGAGAATGAGCCTGTTTCATTTGAAGAAGCACTAAATTAAAAAATGGATGGCTGCTATGCAATCTGAATATGATGCTATAATGAAGAATGGTAACTGGTCTTTATGTGACTTGCCTCCTAGCAAGAAGTCCATTGGCACAAAGTGGGTATACAAGCTGAAGCGTAAACCTGATGGAACAATTGATAGGTATAAGGCTAGGCTTGTTGCAAAGGGTTATGCGCAAGAAAGAGGCATTGATTTTGTTGAAGCCTTTGCTCCTACTTGCCGAATAACTACTCTTCGTAGCATCTATGCACTTACAACTCATCATGGTTGGAATGTACATCAGTTGGACATTAAAACAACATTTTTGAATGGTGATTTGCATGAAGAAGTGTATGTTTTTCAGCCCCGTGGCTTTGTGTAGAAAGGGCATGAAAACCAGGTGTGCAGGTTAAAGAAGGTATTATACGGTATAAAGCAAGCACCATGTGCTTGGTATGAAAAGATACATGCCTATCTGATTGCACATGGTTTTGAGAACAGTCCAACTGAAAGCACCTTATATGTTAAACGTGCTAATGATGTGCTTCTGATCATTGTGGTATATGTTGATGACATGCTGCTCATTGGTCCTCATGACATGCATATTGCTGATTTCAAGGCTGATTTGCATGCCTCATTTGAGATGTCTGATTTGGGGCATTTGCATCACTATTTGGGCATTCAATTTATGCAAGTTGATGGTGGAATGGATTTGTGTCAAATGAAATATATTGACACATTATTGCAGTGTTTTGGCCTTGAAAACTGTAAGCCTATTGCCACTCCTATGGAGATAGGTTTACGATAGAGTCTTCATGATGGTGGAGATGCATTTCATGTTGTTCTCTATCAGTAGGTTGTTGGATGCTTGATTTACTTATGCATTACTCGGCCAGATACGCAGTTTGCTGTCTCACAAATGAGCAAGTTTATGCATTGCCCAAGTGTCAAGCATTGGTAGACGGTTAAGCGCATCTTTCGCTTCTTGAGTGGTACCCGGCTACTAGGATTGTTTTATCCCAAGGGGGGATTGTCACAGCCTGTTTTTCTATCCAGGCTGGATAGAAAAACAGGCTGTGACAGGGATCACTACTACCAGATTTGCATGCTTTTTCTGACAATGATTGGGTTGGTTGCTATGACACTCATGTGTCCACCAATGGTTTTTGCCCCATGCTTGGTAGCTCATGTATATCTTGGTTGAGCAAGAAGAAGCCTATTGTGGCCACTTCTAGTTGTGAGGCTAAGTATAGGGAAGCTTTCACAACGACTGTTGAGTGTGTGTGGCTCAGAAGCCTTATGGATGATTTGGGTGTTGGTCAATCTTCTGCCATCACCATCTTCCCTGATAGTTAGAGCACATTGGCAATTGCAAGGAACCCTGTGTTCCATGCTCGTACTAAGCACATTGAGGTGCATTATCACTATGTCAAGGAGAGGTTCTCTACTGGGTAGATCAGCTTGGCATATGTGCCCATGTAGGAGAACATTGTAGACCTTTTCAGGAAGGCTTTGCCTAGGGAGAAGTTTGAATCTTTCCGCAAAGCTTTGGGACTACTTCCTTTTGTGGATTGATTCCACATAGCTTGGCACTTCCTTATACATGAGTGCAAGATCCTTGTTCATCGCATCACTCCCAGGAGGGATTTGTTGATATATTTAGGTAGTGATGTGTATGAATACTTTAGGATTGTCGGGGCACTTTTTTCCCTCTTTAGGAGGGTTTTTTCCCCGGCTTGTATATACGCCTATTGCCCTAATGGGCTACTTATATTTGTACATTCTAGTGGTAATACATTTAGTATTGTGTGTTGTGCTCCAAGCTTCTTCTTCTTCCTTGTGCTGTTTGCGTGCTTCCACATACGTCTAACTCCAACAAAATTCAAAAAATTGGATGGTTGCCATGCAATTAGAGTATGATGTTATTATGAAGAATGGTACCTAGTCTTTATGTGATTTGCCTCCCAAAAAAAAAGCCATTGGCACTAAATGGGTATACAAGTTGAAACGTGAGCATGATGGAAGAATTGACATGTATAAGGCTAGGCTTGTTGCTAAAGGTTATGCTCAAGAGACAACCATTGATTTTGATGAGACCTTTGCACCCACATGTCAAATGACCACCGTTCATAGCATCTGTGCATTTGAAGCTCATCATGGTTGGAATGTACATGAGTTGGACATTATAAATGCATTTCTGAATGGGGGCTTATATGAAGAAGTGTATGTATTTCAGCCCCATGGTTTTGTGCAGAAAGGACATGAAAACAAAGTGTGTTGGTTGAAAAAGTCATTGTATGGTTTGAAGCAAGCACTACGTGCTTGGTATGAACAGATACATGCCTACTTGATTGCACATGGTTTTGAGAACAATCCAACTAAGATCAACTTATATTTTAAGTGTGAAGATGATGTACTTTTGGTCATTCTTGTGTATGTTGAGTCTTCATGATACTGGAGATGCATTTGATGTTGTTATCTATCAACAGGCTATTGGATGTTGATTTACTTATGCATAACTCGATTGAATATCTAGTTTGCTATCTCTCAGATGAGCATGTTTATGCATTGCCCATGCATCAAGCATTGGCAGACAGTTAAGCGCATCTTTCACTACTTGAGTGCAACTCAACTACTTGGATTGTTTTTCCAAGGGGGGGTGATTACCGCCAGTTTTACATGCTTTTTGTGACATTGACGGGTCTGGTTGCTATGAAAGTCGTGTGTCCACTAGTGGTTTTTGCATCATGCTTGAGCAAAAAGAAGCCTATTGTGGCCACTTTTAGTTGTGAGGTTGAATATAGGGCATCTTTCACAGCGATTGTTGAGTGTGTGTGGCTTAGACACCTTTTGGACGTTTGGGTGTTGGTCAATCTTCTCCCACAACCATCCTCATTGACAGTCAGAGCGCATTGGAAGTTGCAAGGAACCTTGTGTTCCATGCTTGCACAAAGCACATTGAGGTGCATTATCATTATGTGAGGGAGAGGTTCTTTGTTGGAGAGATCAGTTTGGCATAGGTGCCCACACATGATAGCATTGCAAATCTTTTCACAAAGGCTCTGCCTCGGGAGAAGTTTGAAGCTTTTCGCAAAGCTTTGGGCTTAATTCCTTTTGTGGATTGATCGCTTTCCACATAGCTTGACACTTCCTTATACATAGGTGCCAACTCTTTGTTCACTGCATCACTCCCAAGGGGGATTTGTTGATATATTTTGGTAGTAATGTGTGTGAGCACACTTAGGAGTACCGTGGCACTATTTTCCCTCTTTAGAAGGTTTTTTCCCTATCTTGTGTATATGCCTATAACTCTAACGAGTTACTTATCGTTGTACATTCACTTGATAATACATTTAATATTGTGTGTTGTGCTCCAAGCTTCTTTTTCTTCCTTGTGTTATTCCTGTGCTTCCGCAAACCTCAAACTCCAACAAGTCTACTCTTGAAGATGCATGGTTTCTAGAAGGAATTTCTCTTTTAACCAGTTTTTGTTTTGTTTTCTTTTTTTTTCCCGAGAGTAAAAGTTTCAATTTTATTTTCACTCACTATTGTATCTATACCTGAGCGTTTATAATAAATTTGTGCATCCTTTATAGCATCCTCCTGAGTTTTAGGTGCATACTTTTCAATTCATGTTTCAACAATCGGCTGAGGCCATGGAGAAAAATAATTTAATAATTTAGTTTCTTAGCTGAACAACATTTAAAATATGATAAAATTCTCACACGGCAAAGAAGAACTCTATGTTGAACATTTTTTTTGGATTCAAAATAATTTGTAAATCCATATAACATCCAAAATAATTTGCATAAATTCTCTTTTATTTTTATTCTTATGTGGCTTACGTTCTTGTATGCTAAGGAGTTCCAATATGATTCTAGGAGTCCAATCCTACAAAAATAATCCATCTTTGCCCAATCTTAGCACCTTCCATGTACTAGGCTTGGTTTACTTCCCAATCTTTGCACGTTCCATGCACTAATCTTCACAAGCATATAATTCATAAGCAGTATCTCATCATTCTTTATTGCCATATGCATATGTTGATATCCTAATCTAAAATCTTTTTAGTTTCAAGATTGTGCATGAGGATTGATGTCCCTTACTTTGTGAGACATGAAACGTTATTGTTCTTGTGTACATGGAGTTGAAGTTGCTTCTTTATTCACATCTCGTTGTTTTATTGGTTGAGTTTTTGGTCTCTTGAGGTGGAGGTTCAAAGTTCATTCCCTGGGCTGGACATATAATTGCTTTGATCAATATAAACCAGTTGAAACCAATTATAATCTTGTTTAACCCTTGTTTTTTGAGATATGAAGGTCCACGAATACTATGTTCATTCATGTGTACAGTTATTCTTTCAAAGTTAAAACTCGGGAGAGTAAGAGCTTATCGAACCTCCATTTAAAAGAAAAAGCAGCTTCTTTCGTGAGCCATGAAGTAATGAGAGCTGAAGTGGGACATGAAGTGCAATTGCAAAGTTCAATGAGTCACGGCGTTATAGAAAATATCCATTCATTTTTTTTTGATGTAAACCCGATAATTGGAGTGTCAATGCGCGTGAGCGTGATCGAGCTGATTATCTTGGTGAGGCAAGCACCTCTACTGGATACTGAATTGCTCAATCAGTGCACACTGTTGGTATGGCGTTTGAAGCTGTTGCACTGCTTCCTTCCGCTGGCAATTGTCCGGCAGGGGCGCAAGCACCAGCCCGTTGCAGCTTTCCGTTATCTAAGCTGTCAAAGCCACGGTCCTCCGGCAGTTCACTGCATCGCGGTTGTTTTCTTCTTCCTTACCTCTCTCATCGATCGTCCACCAGTCCTGCAGCGGGGCCATCCACAACTGCTCAGGAGTCTGTCCCCGCGTTCTCGGAAGGAGAGGAGGAAGAAGGGCATGCTCTGGGCCTCCCATCTTTTAATCCCTATGATACTCACGATGAATATGGTGACGATGAAAATGGATATCCTGTTGATATAGACCACGAGCATTATCCGAACATTGACGATAGGGGAGGCAATGGAGGACTTGCATCTTATACAATCGCTGACAATGGGAGTTTCGCATCCCATACGCTTGCTGACACTGGACGTCCAAAAGTTGACATTCAGCCTGAAATTAAACCAATAGAGGACATTGATCGATTCAAAATTCAGCATGGAAGAGAGGTGGCTACCTTTTGGACATCTTTCGCTTCCTAAAATCAGTGCAGTATGACGATATTTATAGTCTAACGCTTGACTGAAAGATTATCATCATTAACAGTCAGCATTCTCACGTACTGGCATTCTTCAGGGATACCGTGCGACGCATGCACGTCTTCCTACGTACAATATACGAGCTCGTTGAACTTGGGACTCCTTGAAAATACTATTAGTATTCAGTAATTTTGAGCTATTTGTGTTTACAACACCTTCTGAAGCGTCATTCCTGATTTCTATTGTGCTTTGGCCCCTTCTGTGTCGATTTTAATGCTTGAAACGTTTTTTTAATTTCAGTATGTATTCTAAATTGACGGGTTTTTCATTTTATATTGCAAGTTAGATTCTTGCAATACACTTATTAAGCTGTCGTAATTCTACGTTTGTCTTCTTCATATGCCAAGTGTTATTTGTGTGGGTTCGTGAATGATTTCTTGTAAGGAGGCAAGTCAAGGTGTATTGTACGAAAGCTTCACAGGCGCTAGATGCATGCTGCTGATTATCAAAAGTAGGAGTATGGATATAAGGACAGACATTGCAAGAATGATTTGGAGTTAATTTCAGCAAGTGACATACGATGTGATAAGTGGCTCTGTTTTAAGCTCTTATTGCTTGTTGTTTGGCGCCAGTTTGTCATAGATATAAGGTGCATATGGTTAGCATTTCTTTAGCTTTGGATTTTGTGTATTTAGGTGAATGAAGTTCTCAATCTTGGCCATACTGGAAGGCGAGAAACGGGGAAAGTTATGCTAAATAGTATAATCGGTCAATATGTCTTTTTGCTATAAACTTTTTGTCTGAATGATTTACTTTGCCTTCAAAACTCATGCTTGCTTATTATTCTAGTTCTCCTGCCCTTTCACTTTTTCTTTTTTCCTTGTTTGTTTCCTTCGTTCTTTATTTTTGGATGTTCATAAGGAACCTCTTCTGTGGTACATGCCATTTCCTAGTGTCTTGCATATCTGTATAATACTCTGTTTGTCACACCTTGTTTTTGTTTCCTTCATTCTCTATTTACAGATGTCCAGACGATAGCCTCTTTTGTAGTACATGCCGTTTCCTAGTGTCTTGCATATCTGCATGATATTCTATCTGTCACAGATAGATGTTCTTTATTTCTATGCTTTATTATTTCAATTTGTCTGTACAGGTTTTTGTGGAGAGGACTTATCTTGTGGGCATTGAGCGGAAAGGTAGTGCATCTTTATTTGGGATTACAGATTCTCTTGAAGAGCTTGCACAGCTAGCAGATACAGCTGGCCTCAACGTAGTAGGATCTACATATCAAAAGTGAGATTTCTTCATCTGCGCTCATCATAACTTCAAATAATCAATATATTCCTCCAATCTGACTGATGTTTTAATCAGTTAGAGCTAAAATTTATGATCCTAAAGTCATTGCTAGTTTAAGTGGAATACTTAAAAATGTGTGAACTTTGTTGTTAGCCTTTTGTCAGCTCATGTTACACTGCTCCAAAGTTATTGCTTTTCTATGATAAATTACCAGGTTATAGAGGATTATAGGCCACTTATAATGTTTCAACTCAAATATGGCAATGAATGGTTGCTGTTCTTTTGGAGCTTAGGACCATCAAAATATGTAGATACTGAATATAACTATGCTATGCAAATAGAATTTTTTTGGAAATCTGTACGTGGTTGGAAACATAAGTACATAGTGTTCATATATTTGAATCTTGGCATAAATGTAGACACCATGTAGAGGTTCCTCGAATAAATTTAAAGCAAGTGAAATGAAACCTGTATGTGTTGTCATTGCAAACATTCAACCCCAAGCTTGAATGCATTCTCAAACTTAAAGACATGTAAACAGAAAGAGGTAGAGACACAAACTTCAAACGTGGTGAGCTATTACTCTCTAAAGGTATTTGTTAGCACTTCCTAGATCTTCTATGATGGATGAACCATGGGAATGTCTGTTTAATGAGGTGCTTAGTGGGCTTTGAGAAGGACAACAAGTGATGTTCTTTTTAACTATACGTTTATTTTGCCAATCGACAATATAGAATAATTTATTGGCACATTAGCCTGGAGTGAGAGATTGTTGGGTTTAAGGTCTATATGCCCCTAGAGCTCTAGCTTTTCAATAACACCAACTGGAGTCCTTTCAGAGACATCACCTAGATCACTTAGTGTACTTCCACCACAACCACCATTATTTCCTATCAAAGACACCCAAGAATCTCAAGAATCTTTAGAACATCAAAAAACTTTCATAAACCTCATAGAGAGTTCTAGGTTCGTATTTGAAGACATCTTGTGTATAAAACTTGAAGATATGTGAAATTAGCAAAAAAATAAAAAGAAGCAAGCTTATTTTACAGATTTAGCTGCTGATGATTTGATTCATGAGTTTACTTTAAGTACTCTTGTAAATGAAGTTGATTAGGCTAATATAGAGGAAGCTTTGGAAAACAAAAAATGGGTAGCTACAATGAAGGATATACTTAAATCTATTAATGATACTGCAACTTGAGGCTTGTGTGATTTACCTCCAAAAAGAAAGCCACTGACATTAAATGGGTTTTAAAGTGAAAGAAAAACAAACAGTTCTATTGACAAGTACAAAGCTAGACTGATAATCTAAGACTATGCACTAAAGAAAGATATGGACTCTGAAGAAACTTTTGCTTGCGCATCTTGTGTGAAAATTGATAGATGTGGTGTGAGTATGGCCACCTATTTTGGTTGGATGATTCATATTCATATGATATTGACACACACACACACCCCACACACACAGACATAGGAAACACCAATTGATTGATTTAGATGAAAATATCAAAATATGTATAGAGTTGACTAGAGCCCACTAGAAAAATGTGTGAATGATCAACAAGATTGTAGAGTGGAGAAGCTCAATCTATTTTGCAAAAGCTGTTTAGGGGATGGTCTTTGAGAATGCTTGAGAGAATAAAATTGTTGAACTTATTGTGCCTTTCAAATGTTTGCGTATTGTGGGATCGCTTGATAAACTAAAGTATCTACAAGCTTAAATGGTTGTCAATCCATTTAACTTCCAATTCTTTGAATGAATAAAGACCGAAGGTTAGTTTGAAGATTGAAAGGTTGGGAATAATAATCCATAATCGAAAAAATATTTCAACCAAAGTGGGAGTCCCATACGAAACATTGAAGGGTCTTTTTGATGTGTTACACACTAAGGGCAAGGAAAGCAAATGTCAAGTGTCGTATAAGAAATGCGCAGGTCTTGAGCCATCTGATGATTGTTCTCCGAATGAAGACCTAGAACACAATGGAATCCTTAATTTCCAAATGTCCATACACTGCATTGTCCACCAAAATTGAGTTTCTTGTAATTGCCATGATATATTGCAAATAGTCGCAATATCCAAAGGTCTCTTAAGCTTAGTGTAATAGGATTGGGTTGATGCTTTATACCATTCCTTTCAAGTTTCAAATCTAAATGTCTACGAAGATGATGAGTGGTGTAAATAATATGAATGTATTGAAAGGATTGTTAAAGGCGTAACCAGGGACTTTGTCGTGATGTTTGAATCTCATAAGGGAAGAAACTTCACCTCAAATTCCATCGAATTGGATAGATGCATTCGTAGATAATTGAAAGATCAAAGTGATGGTAATAACAACTAGAATCATAAAGAATGCTTACTTAGGATCTTTTATGAAAAGTCACGTTGCTCATAAATTTTTCATGATTAATGATTGTAAACTCCTTGTGATTGTAGATAGATAGATTTAATAATAGAAACATGGATATGAAAGAAATGATGAAGCTTAAAATACTTCATGTTTTGTATGCTTTGAAATACTTTCTTCTTGTTCGACGTGATGATGTTGTCTTTGTCCTTATGTGCAACAAGGATTTAAAAAAAATCCACTATTATCTTCGCTTTATTCCATAGCTAGTTCATGTTGGAAAAAGAAGTATGATGTGAGTAAATCCTTCATAAGGGAAAGATAGTACCGCTGATGTATTTTACGTACAAACTGAAGAAAAATTGTTTCAATCATGAATAGAAGAGTCATTTGATTTTTTGATCAAAATATCTCATGTATGGCTGTATATAGGCATAAAATCCACAATGTAGTCAATACAAATCGCATGTGTCATATCATTTATTCCAATATGCTTTAGCACCATGTTACATACTCATTTCATTATGCTCACATGAACTCAACTTGGGTGGTGGTGAAGTTGAACCATTAGAAATAGATGGAAATTACTGCGTTGGAGTCGGCACATTTGCATGGAGAGCATTCTCCTCCCAATTTGCATTGGTGGATTACAAGGAGTGTAAGTTGTAACACTAGAGGTTTGAATTATTTCGCAATATTTGCAATGCCAACAACATACATTTGACTTGTCTTTTACTTTCTCATAAGCAAGTTGCAACACAATACTTAGTCTTGAAGAGGAAGAGCCATTGATGATTGGAGTTCTCTTCTGAGGGAGACAAAGTGGAAAGGTAGAGTAAGCTGAGGAGATTAGAGAGTGTTGAAGAGTGGAATAGAAGAGGGCAAAGGGAGGAAGAGTGGCTACAAGCACACAAACAGTAGAGGGCACCACAATGGCCCATAGAATAGCTTGGAGGCACATTTGGATGCAAGGTGCTGATTGTCGTAAAGGTGAGCATGCCTATTCCTTTCTGTATGCTATCTGAAGAGGGCACCACAATGGCTCATAGAATAAGCTTGGAGGCACATTTGGATGCGAGGTGCTGATTGTCGTAAAGGTGAGCATGCCTATTCCTTTTTGTATGCTATCTGAAGAGTGGAATAGAAGAGGGCAAAGCGAGGAAGAGTGGCTACAAGCACACAAACAGTAGAGGGCACCACAATGGCTCATAGAATAGCTTGGAGGCACATTTGGATGCAAGGTGCTGATTTTCATAAAGGTGAGTATGCTTATTCCTTTCTGCATCACGATGGCTCATAGAATAGCTTGGAGGCACATTTGGACGTAAGGTGCTGATTGTCGTAAAGGTGAGTATGCTTATTCCTTTTTGTATGCTATATACCTACCTTGGTGAATCACAAATGATTCCTTGGCTTCTAGGATGATTGAAAATGAAATGCATGCACAAAACACAATGTATTACTAAGTAACAAATGTACAAGGATAAGTAGCCCTTTAAGGTTATTGGCTTATGTGCAAGTTGGGGAAAAAACCTCAAAGAAGGAAAAAAGTGCTTCGGTAGTCTTAAGTGTATTCACACACATCACTACCAAATTATACTAACAGATCCCTCTGATGAGGTGAACAAGGGTCTGGCACTCATGTATAAGTGCCAACCAATGTGGTCTAAGATGAATCCAAAAAATAAGTAAGCCTAAAGCTTTGCAAAAAACTTTGAACTTCTCACGAGGAAGAGCCCTCGTAAAAAAATCTACAAGATGATCGTATGTGGGCACATATGCCAAACCAATCTCTCTAGTTGAGTGTCTTTTCCTGACATAGTGATAGTGCACCTCAATGTGCTTAGTGCAAGCATGGAACATTGGGTTGCTCACAACTTCCAATGTGCTTTGACAATTAGCAAATATGGTGAATCATGATGGTAGAGGTTTGACAAACACCCAAATCATCCATAAGGCATCTAAGCCACACACACTCAAGAGTAGCTATGGAGGCTTCCTTATGCTCAATTCACAACTAGAAGTGGTCACAGTAGGCTGTGTCTTTATGAGCTACCAAACATGAAGTGAAAACCACTTGTGGACACACGTGTCATAACAATTGGTCCAATATGAGTCAGAAAAAATCATGTAAATATGGTGGTATCGATTCCCCTTGAGCATAGTTACCAGCAAGTTTGGAAACGTTCGGTTCAGACCGGTTGAAACCAGAGTTTTCGAGTTTCCAAAAATTTGGAAACGATAAGAAATAGGAATCGGTATGTGTGTGTGTACACATATATACACACACGCATACATACATACATACATACATACATACATACATACATACACACATACATACACATACACACACACATACACACACACACACACACATATATATATATATATATATATATATATATATATATATATATATATATATATATATATATATATATATATATATATATATATATATATATATATATATATATATATATATATATATATATATATATATATATATGCATCATGATTCATAGGATATGAAACACACATATGCACATTGCATGGACGATGGATAAACATTATGTGACATGATACGTCATACATGTGTACACAATATATACACACACATTTGACATGTGTAGATGCACATGCACATGCACCATGCAACATATAGAATGCCATACACATACATGATCCTTATTCTCAATACTCAAATCTCAAGCACACTTATGCACATGAATTGATTATAATTTATCATTTATATAATATCCATTTATCATGTATATAGTATGCACACATGCATGATGCAAGCAACAATACATATGAAACACAAAGCAACAGATGAAACACATATGCACATCGCATGGATAAACGTTATGTGATATGCACACATTACTAATTACTAATTACACAACACTTCTAAGTTGTTTCTAAGTCAAGTTTCAACTTTCATCTCTAGTCTCTTTAATCTTATCATGCATGCACAATGCACATATGTCATAGATGCATCATGAACTCTAGTCTATGCGCAAGTGACCATGAAACACATCGAGTAAGAACAAGAATCGCAAGATTAAAACTCAAAACATGATCAAAATCGACCTAAAAAGTGGCCTAAAAAAAGTAGGCTGAAAACGGCGTTTCCATTTGGAAACGATCCGGGGAAATGGTGAACCGTTTCCGGTGGCTATGCCCTTGAGGATAAAACAACCCAAGTTGCGGGGATTAGTAGCAAAAGATATGCTTAGCTGCTTGCCAATGCTTAGCTCCTTGGACAATGCATAAATTTGCACATCTTAGAGACAACAGACTCCATATCTGGCCGAGTGATGCATAGATAAATAAGACTACCATACCAACGTCATGAAGACTTAATCGTAAACCCGTTCCATTATGACTTCTTACTTTTGACATTTAGCCGACGTATGACGGGTATGGAAAAACGTTTCTAACGTTTATCGATGCGACTTTTTTTTTTCAAATAAAAACTCGTGTATGTATTATTTTTGTATACACATTACATATTTTAATCATTAGACTCTCAATCATATCTTGCATTCAACCAATAACTCCAACATAGTTGGTCTACTCTCCTCCAAATTGATAAATTCAAAATCTCATCGATGTATTAGAACCGAGGAAACACTTTTTGGTGTTGTTTCTATAAAGGAAGGCACCATATGGAAGCTTGCAAGTTGTACAATGGTAATGAAGCCATGCAAGCTTGTTGAAAAGTGGTAATAGAGTAAACTTTGTAGAGGGCTTCTCATCTCCCTTTTTCGTTCGGACATTCCTATTCTTGGGGATAGGAGTTGCTAGATAGGATGTGAGTAGCATTAATTAATTCCTTAATTACTTTTTGTTATTTTTGTCCTAATCTTTCTTCATTTTTAATTTTGAGCCTAATGAAGGACATGTTTTTGCTTAGATAATTGAATTGTTTCCAAGCTATGGTGAAAGGAATTGAAAAATTGATTTGGGGATGTGATGCTTAATGATTGATCAAAGATGTGTAACTGTGATTACCTTTGTTGAAGAGTTTCTTGTAGGTCATTAAAGATTAAAAGCTTGGCATCTACAAATACAATATCATATACCATAGATATCAAATCACTAACGTATAACATATATGTAGCAACAATTAAATTAGTCCAAAGTCAATCCATATATCATATGTGATATGACATATATCATGATTCATGTATGTAGGCCAGCATACAATTTGTCCAATAATCATATGGTTTATGTATGGACTCTGAAGCATCAGGCATGTAGTGAGTAGGTTGTATATAAACATGCATGCAGGTACAAACGTAGTTGTTAGTGACGCGTTTTTGACTTTTGACTTTTGATTAGATCCCAACCTCTGACGAGTCTTCTGAAACGTTTCTGATGTTTATGGATGCAATCCTTTTTTTCAACATAAATTAAAAAAAAAAGCATATATATATATATATACTCATAAAATAGCGACTAGTCATAAAATCCTTACAAACCGTACTCATGAGTCATAGTATAAATGAAACATGATAGATATACCATATATGACAAGATGATCAATCATCTTGGGATCCGATCTCCTTATCTCCATTATCATTCTCATCCTCCTCCTCCTCCTCCTCCTCATCATCATCATCATCATCATCATCATCATCATCATCATCATCATGAAGAGAAGCACATAAAGGATCTGCATGCTTATCGAACAATCTCTTAGGGATGTCACTAGTAGATGTGAGGGCAAATTCCTCACTTTCATGATTTTCTTCATATGCCATGTGATTATGTTATTGAGGCGCATCCCACTTCCAATAGATAGTGCCTCAAGTTCAGGCAAAGAGGACAGCATAACAAACTTTTGCGAGCATAATAGACTTGTGAAATCCAGATGACCAGAATGTGCATGCCAAAGTTTTGCATCTCAAATGGCTTGCGAATTCTGTATTGCACATGCATAATCATCCACATATTTTCCATAGTTTGTGAGCTTATAGAGCTTATGGCACAACATACCATATGGAAAATTTTGTGTGTATGCTAAGGTTCATCTTCCATGTGATTATATTGATTTGAGGGGCACCCCACTTCCAATAGATAGTGCCTCAAGTTCAGGCAAAGAGGACAGCATAACAAACTTTTGCGAGCATAATAGACTTGTGAAATCCAGATGACCAGAATGTGCATGCCAAAGTTTTGCATCTCAAATGGCTTGCGAATTCTGTATTGCACATGCATAATCATCCACATATTTTCCATAGTTTGTGAGCTTATAGAGCTTATGGCACAACATACCATATGGAAAATTTTGTCGCCTTTAGAAAGATATTGAACAGAACACCATTGGCAAACTTTACCTCCAGGTCAACCTTGGCTAGCGCTAACACGAATAATGGATTTCTTCTTGATCCCTAGCGCATATTAAGCATTTCACAGTGTGAATGTACTTCCATCAGAAGCCCTAAAGATGATTCTTCCAACTCCATGAAAGGATATGAGGAGTTGTTTCCACATGCGACATTATTCCCATTGGGAGAAGGCTCAAGTGAGTTGAAGAAACTACATTAGTACATTGTGAGGTAATATGTTTGGTTGCACATCCAAGTACCAAACATACGAGTCCACAATCGACATACAATGATCATGAGTTGATGGATCATAAGTACATTTTGTAGTAAATGCTCATTCTATTAATACTAAGTTTGCATACTCACTTTTAGAAACAGAAGTGTCTTCAACAATCATTCTTTCCTCTTTAGCAACAAGCTTAGGATAGCTTTTGATGAATGATCATTTTTCTTAGAGTATTGAAAACTTGTTTTCTTCTCATCTTTGTCTTCCTTCTTTGATTGTGCAAAAATTATAGATTTCTGCTTACTAGAGAAAAAGTTGCCTTTACGCTTGCCCTTATGACAAGCAATAAAAGCCTGATCCCCAATACCATAATTGACTTGTTTTGTCTGGATGGTCTTCTTATACCAAAACAAATACTAATTCTTTAGAAGTCAAGGCATTTGGATCGAGCGAAGGCTGGAAAGGAAAACTATGATAAGAGTTAGGTAAATCATTAAGGATAGTATGTACAATTGAACTACCTGACAAAATTTCATATGCAGCAATACTCCTTCAAATCATTTATCTTCGTGAGGAAACACACATTATGGCCTCTAGTAAGAATCTATGACATCAAGTATGACTTTTGACCATTTTGTTGTGGTGTATTGCAAGACCATTTTGTTGTGGTGTATATGACATTGTACACCGATGTTTTATCCCATGCTAGAAATGCATTGAATTTGAGAAGACATATATATCCCCCCCCCCCCCCGGGGCCCCGATCAAAATGGAGGGTGCCCATTTTACATGTGGATAGATTTTCAGCCATAACCAGGAACTATTTGAAGCATATAAATACTTCGAACTTTGACTTTATTGGGTAGACCCATGCATGCATGGAAAAGTCATCAATAAAAGTCAGGAAAGTCAGGAAAGAAAGGTAATTTCCTAAAGATGGTGTCTACATAGGACTACAGACATCACGGTGAACAAGCTGCATGTTCAACTCTTATTGGGCCATCTTTGGGAAATGAAGAACGTTGCATCTTACCCAAAATGTCTTACATCTATTACTTGTAGAATGTATGTGTTAAGATTTATGTCTCACCCATCTTGCGCAAAGTATGTTGAGGGATTTGTCAATTCTCTCCTTTCACACCTAGCTTCTTTAAAGTGTGCATAACATTGTAGATCAACTTGTTTATCCCTTAACTATAACCGTTGCCAAAGTGATGCTTATGAAGAACATTACATCTTACCCAAAATGTGTTACATCTATCACTTGTCGAATGTATGTGTTAAGAGGGTGGGAACAAGAGTCCTGATTATACCTTTCCTTTTTTGATCACATCACTCATTAGAGAGGGTTGATGATTTATGTTTCACCATCTTATGCAAAGTATATCGAGGGATTTGTCTATTTTCTTTCCTTTCACATCTAGCTTCTTTGAGGTGTGCATAACATTGTAGATTATCTTGTTTATCCCGAATTATAACCGTTGCCAAAGTGATCCTTTTGTCATTAATTGGTTTGAAGAATGGAGAAGGGGTTCACTGACTGACTTGGTGTGCAATCTCTCTAACATGGTGCCAAATTTGGTTGCTTTTGACAGTATACCTCACCTTGAGGTTTAAACTAGTGCTCTCCAGTTGCAGTCTCAGGAAAGCAATGCTTAAGCAATGTGCATATAAGGGTGTGGAAGGGGAAGAGAACATGTGAAGGGGAATCATCTCTTCTTGAGTGGTGACCATGTAATAGAGAGTGCGCCTGATCTTTCAGAGGGTGATTGTCAGTGAGAATATTCTAGCAAGTTCAGCGGCAATGTCTTGAATCTTATGGAATGTGTGAGCATGTAACCATGTTTCCAAATTTGTGAACATCAAGGAGAGGTTGTATGAAATTGTTTTGTTGTATTCCTTCTCTCAATTCTTGCGTATCCTCCTTTCAATGGTCCAAAACAGAAGTTAGGCTAGTTTTCACACTAATTGGGGTTAAAATAGGGTCCTTTCTGCAGTATTTCCTCATCTTAGTCATGATCTATAGGCTAGCACATTTGACGCATCAAATTCTTCCCAAAAGCCATCTTAATTGATTTTTGCAGTTTCGTTTTCCTTGTATTTCCAGCATTCTGGACTTCATAGCTAAACAAAATAGGAATTTAAGGAGAGAACCTTTGTCACCTTTGTTAGATCTATTCCTTGCTCGTGTGCTGTTCGTATGTGCCTGCAGCAAGGGACTTCATTTGATTAAATATTGCACCAGTCTTATTTTTGGACGATTTAAGATTTTTAGTCTTGTTGATATTTTTACCTATGCAAGCCAGCTTGTAATAGTAAAATTATGTCTTGTTGTCTTTTTGTAGGCTTGACCATCCAAATCCAAGGACGTACATTGGGTCTGGGAAAGTTGCAGAGTTACGTACGGAAGTTCGTGCTCTTGATGTTGAAACAGTGATATTTGATGATGAACTTTCTCCAGGGTGTGTGTTTTGAATATTCTTTATGTTGTCCATTCAATCCATGTCTAGATTCACTAGAGATGACAATTAAATGATTAAGAATGAATATGTAGATGGAAAAAGATGTGTTCTCTCGATTCACACAAGATGATTGTAGTTCAGGCAGCTTAGAAATTTGGAAAAAGCCCTTGGAAATGAAGTTCGAGTTTGTGATCGGACTGCTTTGATCCTTGATATCTTTAGTCAACGTGCTGCAACACGGGAAGCAACATTACAGGTATCATTTATTTATTTATTTATTTATTTTTTGAGCAAGAGCCTTTTGATTGCATGAAATCTCATGGAGTAACCTGAAGGGAGAAATTGGAATGTTTTTGATTTTTATAATACGTGGTACAGGTTGAATTGGCACAAATGGAGTATCAGCTGCCCCGATTAACAAAGATGTGGTCACATCTTGAGAGGCAGGCAGGAGGAATGGTGAAAGGAATGGGAGAAAAGCAGATAGAAGTTGATAAGCGTATAATCCGATCACGTGTAAGAACTATGGGTTTGCAAATCTTTGTATTTGTGTGTTTGAGTAGTTTTAAAAAAGAAGAAAAAAAAAATTTGCTTCTGGAACCAGTTCATTAAAAGTCAAACTTGTCACTAGGCAAAATATTTTTGTCCTGTCTACGTGTTTCTTCAGTCTCTTTTCATTCTTTATTTTCTTTAGTTTATTAAAAATAAATATTATTTGGAAACAACAGATAGCGCTACTTAGGAAAGAGCTAGATTCTGTTCGTGGCCACAGGCAGCAGTATCGTGATCGCAGAGGATCTGTACCCATTCCTGTTGTCTCACTGGTAATCATTATTAGCAAGTTTCATTTAACACTATTGCCTATGACATGCCTCATTCATGCATTGATGCATTATCGATTCTTTGCAATTTGCTCCTTGAAGATGTTGCTGGTGTATATCTACAAATAAACATTTGTGTCTCATGCTTTTTTATTTTATCTCTGGTCAATGAAAAATGCAGAATCATAGAATTCTAAACTTTGGGATATTCGTTATCAAATTGATATTTCTAGCTTATGTACCTGAATTGTCAAGAAAAGAAGAATTCAACTGAAGGTAAATCAGCTCAATAGGCTGACTTTCTGGCTGTATTTGACATTGGAAAGAGTTTCTTTCACAGTTGGCTTGATGTCCATGCCATTACTTTGTTTTCAAGCTTTAAACTGTTTGTTGCATCATATTTTGTTTAAAGTTGAATTTTCCATCATCTTCTCAGACTTTACACTATTTGTTGCAAAACGTTGGAATCAGCCTTGCTTGAATGATTGTTGGAAATGGGTTGATGTCATGATTTTATACCAGAGACAATGTATATGAAGCCATTTAATGACAATGATAGCAAACGATTAGCGATTCCTTCACAAACATGCACACATGTATGTGTACATGATGTTAGGTGGAAATTCTAATGTCTCTATGTAGCTAAATGCTTCTCATATACACTTAAACACAAGTAAACATACCTTAGGATACAGCCATGGCCCATTACCTTGCCGGGAAAATAAACAAGAAGAATTAATTTGAGTAGGCTAAGTAGAATAAGCAAAACAAAGGATTAAAAGTCTATTTTGGGTTACAAGAACTAGTAAAACTATGAAACAAGGATCATTGGGAAAGAAATAGTGGCATTGAGAGGGATGATTTTGTTTCTCCAAGTAGTTCAATAAGCAAAGTTTCACTAACAATTTTGGGCCTTCTATTTTTTCCTTCCTTCAGTTTTATTGACCCTTTAAACAATTGATGGAAAAGAAGTGAAACCAGATAGAGAAGAGAACGACAAGTGATGCCACATTGGGTTTCAATCATTTCAAGGGTCCTATTCTTGTTGGGGTAAAGGCCCAACGAACACTCTTTGTGGTCTTCATGACCTTTTTATCTTGGAGCTCTTGGTAAGAACTTTTCATAATATTTTTACTTAATGTTGTAGTGGATGGGAGAAGAGACTACATAGTGTTGAAGTTCGTGAACTGTCCAAGATCACAATGTAACAAGACATGCTTGTAGTATAGAAGACAATCCTCACAACTCACTCAGAGTTCGGTAATGAGACTTTCCACGAGTAGAATAACTTAAAGAAGCTTTTTAACAAGATTTAAAGCAAAGTAAATGGTTGTTGGGATACAAAGAAACAAGTGTGATGACATATGCTAATATTGGTTAGTCATTCTTTGTGTGCAGACAGAGATACCTCTACTCTAACTTTAGAACAAAGGAAGTGAGGGACTTGTTGCTTGGAGTTGAAACACACTTTAAATTTAGTGTTTACAAAGATTTTTTGCGTAGATTGCTTTCCACGAGTTGGACACATGCTTTTATTGGAAGTCAAGAAATGTTCCTATAATCTAGAGCTAGGTTGATCAATTATCCATCAACTAAAGGTTGCTTTACAACTAATTTAAGTGAGTGAATCTGGAAGAGATTGGTTGCATAAACTTGTGTCTCCAACTTGGCTTCTTATTGGTCCATATTCACCATGCAAACGAACCTTAGACTTTCAAGGATGGAGCTTGCCATTCCGACACTCTCCTAGAAGGAAGCTTCAACCTTCTATCCAATCTCTAAGAGTCTTAGTGCTTGTTTGAACTTGTGAAGCTTGTTGCAGTTTAAAGCTTTTGCAATTATGTTAGGTACTTGGCATTCACATATTGTAACTGCACATCTTTGGATAAGAATTTCTCCGTTGCAAAGATTTTTATTCCTTGCATGGAGCATTGGATAAGATGCAAGGTAGAGACTACTCATGTCCCATTGCATACCATATGTCCGATCTTGTGGTTGTTGCTTAAAGAAGTGAGCCAACAATTGACTTGTATGATTACAAAGTCTCAATTTCATCTCCCTTTATTGAGCTTAGTTGTTTCAAATTCGTCTCCATTGGATGAATCAATGACTTGCAATTTTTCATAAGCAAAAATCTGCTAATGCTGCATAATCGAAGAAAAAAGACAAAGATGATAAGAAAACAGAAAAGAAATTTTTTTTTGTAAATAGTGTAAGGCAAATGATCATATCATAAAGAGTTGTCTTAAACTGGCTTCAAAAGAGGCAAAGAAGAAAGAGGGTGGTTGTTGCAGAGGCCTCTACTCGTAAAACAGAGTGTGCAAATCTTGTTGAAAATGAAGAATGGGCATTTACTACTGGATGTAGCTATGACCCATCTTCTCATGAGCAATGTATGTCTGTAGTAGGTTCAGATCTTTGGTACTTTGATAGTGAGACAACCAAACATATTACCTTGCAACGCAGTTTCTTCAGTTCACTTCAGTCTATCCCTTTAGGGAATATTGTCACATGTGCTAACAACTCCTCTTATCTAGTAATGAGAGTTGGTAAGATCATTCTGACTACTGTTGATGAAAGTCTTTCACAATGTTAGATGCTTGATATGTGCCAGGGATCAAGAAAAATCTGATGTCAGTTCCAACATTGGCCAAGATTGGCTTCATTGTCAAATGTATTGATGACAGATGTATAGTTCATGATCACTCAAATGGTGATGTTACTACTGCTTTGACATTTTATGTTGTTGGTTGTATAAGCTTGTATACTATGCAACATCTATGAACGATTCAACATGTGCTGTTCAAGATTCTCATGCTATCTCAGATGCAAACCTTTCGCATGCATGCTTTGGTCATCTGAATTTTGCTAGTTTGCTTTGTCTGCAAAAGTATGAAATGGTGCCCTCTTTGCCCAAACTTGGGGCATCTTGAAAACATGTATGTGAAGGTTGTATTTTGGGCAAAATGCAGTCCTTCCCAAAAGATGGTTCAGTTTGTGCTCATAAATTGTAGCTTGTTCATAGTGATGTATGTCGTCCTATATAGACACATTCATTGGGGAACTACCTCTATTTCATGACTTTTCTTGATGATTTCTCCAAGCATGCATGGGTCTATCCATTGAAAGCAAAGTGTGAAGTGTTTATGTGCTTTAAACATTTCCTCGTTATAGCTGAAAATCAGTTAGCATGTAAATTGGGCATCCTTCGTTCTAATCGAGGGGGGGGATACATTCTTTTGTTTTTAATGCATTTTTGGCTGAGTGTGGGATAAAACATTAGTGTACAATGCCATATACACATCAACAAAATGGAGTTGTTAAAAGAAAGAATATGTCTCTCTTGGAAATGGAGAGGTGTATGGTCAAAAGTCAAGCTTTACCACGTAGCTTCTGGCTTGAGGCTGTCATGTGTGCAACATATGTACTTAAAAGGTGTCCCACTAAAGCACTACGATCGATCATTCCATTTGAGGCTTAGCATGGTTGGCTGTGTGTCTTTGGTTATCTGGCATATGCATTAGTGCTTGAACAACAACACATAAAATTGGATGATGAAGCAGTGAAATGTGTTTTTGTGGGTACAGTTGGGAAAGCAAAGGTTATCATTTGGATCATCCACATACTAAACACATTCTGGATAGCCATTATGTTGTTTTTGTGGAAGATGTAATTCAGTCCTTACTTTCATGTACGAAGGAGACATCAATTAGCTCGAAAGATGTGTATGACACTTTCCTACCTCTTTTTATAGGTGGACAATTAAGTGCTAGTCCAAATGAGGCGATTTGCACTAATGTCATATTGTACTCGTGTTTAGGTTCGCATAGTGCTTCCTTTGCATCAGATTGTTATGCAATGGTTGTCTCTAGCCTTTGTGATGAGAATGAGCTTGTTTCTTTTGATGAAGAACGAAATTAGAAAATTGGATGGCTCCTATGCAATCAGAATATGATGCTATTATGAAGAATGGTACTTGGTCTTTATGCGGTTTGCCTTCGGGCAAAAAGGCCATTGGTACTAAATGGGTATACAAGTAGATATGTAAGCTTGATGGAAAAGTTCACAGGTATAAGGCTAGGCTTGTTGCAAAATGTTATGCTCAAGAGAGAGGCATTGATTTTGATGAGACCTTTGATCCCACATATCGAATGACCACCATTCGTAGCATTTGTGTACATGAAACTCATCATGGTTAGAATATACATTAGTTGGACATTAAAACTGCATTTCTGAATGGTGAGTTACATGTAGAACTGTTCGTATTTCAGCCCCATGGTTTTGTGCAGGGGAATGAAAAGAAAGTGTCTAGGTTAAAAAAGGCATTATATGGTTTGAAGCAAGCAACACGTGCTTGGTATGAGAAGATACGTGCTTGGTATGAGAAGATACACGTGCTTGGTATGAGAAGTTGGATTGTTTTGAGAACAATCCAACTTAGAACACCTTATATGTTAAGCTTGGAGATAATGTACTTCCGATCATTGTTGTATATGTTGATGATATGCTACATAGTTGTCCTAATGAGAAGCATATTGCTGAATTTAAAGCTGATTTGCATACCTCTTTTGCGATGTCAGATTTGGGGCATTTGCATCATTATTTGGGAAGTTTATGCAAGTTGGAGGAATAGCTTTCTATCAAACAAAATATATTTGACACATTATTGAAGCGTTTTGTCCTTGAAGATTGCAAATCTATTGCCACACCCATGGAAATAGGTTTATGGTTGATTCTTCATGATGCTAGAGATGCATTTGATGTTTTTCCCTATGAGCACGTTGTTGGATGCTTGATTTACTTATGCATAACTCGGCCGAATATTCAGTTTGCTGTCTCTGAGATGAGCAAGTTTATGCATTGCTTGGTGTCAAGTATTGGCAGGCGGTTAAGCGCATCTTTCGCTACTTGAGTGATATTCAACTACTTGGATGGTTTTATCCCAAGGGGGGTTGATTACCGCCGGATTTACATGCTTCTGACTTAGATGGCTTTGGTTGCTATGACATTCGTGTGTCCACTAGTGGTTTTTGCTTCATGCTTGGTAGCTCATGCACATCTTGGTTGAGCAAGAAGAAGCCTATTGTGGCCACCTCTAGTTGTGAGGATGAGCATAGGGGAGCTTTCATGGGGATTGTTGAGTGTGTGTGGTTCATATGCCTTAGGCCGGAATCGGGCATTGGTCAGTTTTCAGCCACCACCATCTTCAATGAAAGTTAGAGGGCATTGGAAGTTGCCAGGAACCCTGTGTTTCATGCTATGCTCGCAGAAAGCACATTGAGGTGCACTTTCATTATGTCAAGGAGCGGTTCTTTGCTCGAGAGATCAGTTTGACGTATGTATTCATAGAGGATAATGTTGTAGAGCTTTTCACAAAGGCTCTACCTAGGGAGAAGTTCGAAGCTTTTCGCTAAGCTTTGGGCTTATTTCCTTTTGTGGATTGATCTCTTTCCACATAGCTTGACACTCATACATGAGTGCAAGTTCCTTGTTCACCCGCATCACTCCCAGGGTGGATTTGTTGATATATTTCAGTAGTGATGTGTGTGAACACACTTAGGACCGCAAGGGGCACTTTTTTGCCTCTATAGGAGTTTCCCCCCCCCCCCCCCCCCCCCCCCCCCACGGCTTGTATATATGCCTATAACCCTAACATGTCACTTATCTTTGTACATTCTCTTGGTAATACATTCAGTATTGAGTTGTGCTCCAAGTTTCTTCTTCTTCCTTGTGCTGTCCGTGTGCTTCCGGAGACCTCGAACTCCAACAGGTTGAAGAAAATCCTTGAGTATTATTTTCATTGATGACTTTAGTTGGGGTCTTATATTGTTTGGCCAATACCGTGCATGATCAAGCTGATGGTTATACAATGGTTAGTCTTGTGGTATTCTGCTATGAGTTTATAACTGCATCTTTGTTCTTTGTGGCAAATTTTTCATTCATCACAGGCTTTGTGTATGTATTTATACTCCATTATCTTTATGATTATAAAGTGTGAGGTCATTAAACACACTTTTTCAGGTTGGATAATTAGAACTTTCTTTACATTGGTTTATTGCACTTATGAAGGCAAAAAGGAAAAACAGAACATTGTTTTGATGAAATTGCTCTAATATGTATATATATGATAGGTGTGTATACCCTATCAGCTATGCATTTTCTGTAATTTTTCCTATCTTTTGTTTGCATTTTGTGCTAGGCTTCATTACGGCTGAGTTTGCCCATCACTTCCGGAAGTGATAGAAACTCAGTTCGCAGAGCTTCTTGTGAGTTCATGCTCGTGGTGTGTGTGCGTTGTGGGGTGCGTGTGTGAGCATGTATTCAATGTGAGTTCTAGACCCACTATTGGGCATTGATGACGTTAGTGGGGATGTCATAGTATTGAGTCGATACTGTGCATAATGGAGCTGATATGCTATAGAGTCTTGTGGTTGACTACCATGAGCTTATAGTTGCACTTTCATTTGAGGGTGAATTTGGGGTTTGCCTGGATTCATTCTGGTATATATGACTGTCGTATTAGCGGACATGCAGTTTTAACTTGTGGATTCTTCGTCCGAGTTACGACCAGTTGATAGGTGTGTATACCCTATCAGCTATGCATTTTCTGTAATTTTTCCTATCTTTTGTTTGCATTTTGTGCTAGGCTTCATTATGGCTGAGTTTGCCCATCACTTCCGGAAGTGATAGAAACTCAGTTCGCAGAGCTTCTTGTGAGTTCATGCTCGTGGTGTGTGTGCGTTGTGGGGTGCGTGTGTGAGCATGTATTCACTGTGAGTTCTATACCCACTATTGGGCACTGATGACGTTAGTGGGGATGTCATAGTATTGAGTCGATACTGTGCATAATTGAGCTGATATGCTATATAGTCTTGTGGTTGACTACCATGAGCTTATAGTTGCACTTTCGTTTGAGGGTGAATTTGGGGTTTGCCTGGATTCATTCTGGTACATATATAGGCAAAGGGCTGTTAGGATCTTATTGGCCAGTCATCAGCAGTTTTTTATTAGTTATTGATAGCTTAACATGTTGAACTGTCCAATCGCAGAACCATGATAATTTAGTCTGGACTCTGCATTTTATTTTACAACATGTATTTACTACCCGGTTTTTCATACTAAACTAATCTCTCCAAAGTTTACTGCTTTCTGTGTCAGAGAAGGCATGTTTGATTATTCTACTGAAATGCTTCTATTACATTCTTTTTGATGCAATACAGGTTGGCTATACAAATGCTGGGAAAAGTACTCTCCTCAACAGACTCAGTGGTGCAGGTGTATTAGCTGAGGATCGTCTTTTTGCTACCTTGGATCCCACAACAAGGAAGATTGAGGTGATTCCTGTTTCTATATTTTATTATATGTTTTATAAATTGTCATCTTATGTGTACTTTTTGAATGTCGGTTCATGATATAACAGAGCTGAGCTGGCCATATTTGGAAAAGGTTTATGTTTCTTATTTATGTCCCTTTTTTTCTGGATCTTAGTTGCCAAATGGGAACCAGTGCCTTCTAACTGATACTGTGGGATTCATCCAGAAACTCCCTACTCAGCTGGTACATTTCTGTTCTTGTTCAAAAATTAACTGGCTTTTAATCCTTATAAGATGAGATGAATATTAAAAATGGAATCTTTAGAGATCCACCTACTGCTTCGAACATGTACTTTCATAGATTTGATTATCCTAGAGGAATTTTCAATTCTGAGGTGGTATGATTTAAAACAGAGATTTAGATGGTTTAGTTTGTCCAACCTCAAAATAGAAAGTGAGGTTTTTATTTCCTCGGAGAGCTGTTTATATGAATGTTTACATAGATTATAAATAATATGTTATTCCTATCTTTAGCTTGCATCTTTGAGTTAGGCATCATTAGGGCTGAGCTTGCCCATCACTTTGGGAAGAAACTCAGTTGGGGGAGCTTTCCATGAGTTCATGCTTGTTGTGTGTGAGTGAGTGTTGTGCAGTCTCTGTGTGTGTGTGTGTGTGTATGCGAGCATTCAAACACAAGATACCTTATGCTACGACATATCCCCTCTTTCTCATCTCAAGTGGTGATCACTGATCACTATTCACTGCTTAAATAAATAAATAGATAAGTATAGGTAGATAAATAGATAGGTAAATAGATAGATAGACGGATGGATGGATTAATAGATATGGATGGATTGGTGGATAGATGGATATACATAGTACAGATAGATGGATATAGATAGATTCATTGATAGATAGATAGATGGATGGGATTTTGGTGACAGGTTGAGGGCTGAAAATCAGCACCATGCTGATGGGCAACAAGCGGAAAATAGAGAATTTCAGCCCCATGATGAATTAACACTTGACATCCCGATTCCCACATGATGATGGAGAAAATCTAGCAAATGTACATTGTAGATCATTGGATAAGAAGATCCACAAGAATCACAAGAGTACCTGAAAGGTATACTCCTACCCTTAAAAATGTTATGCTCACAGATGAAGGAGAGCCTTTTACCTTTGAGGGAGCTCAATCTTGTTCATTACGTAAGTGGGAGCTTGCCACGCAAGAAGAAATGAAAACACTACAAGTAAACCACACTTTGGATTTCGTACCTTTACCCAAAGGTAAGAAAACAATTCCAAACAAGTGGTTTTATAAGATCAAGAATGTGGATGGCCAACCAAGTTTTAAGGAAAGATCCATAGCCAAAGGATATATATAAAAGGAAGGAATAGATTTTCAGGAAGATGACTGTCATACACATGTTGCTTGTAGTTGTACCTTAGGATCTTGAGCTAGTTCAGATGGATGAAAGACGGCTTTCATCCATGGAGATATAGAGGAGGGGTTGTACATGCAGCAACCAGGAAGGGTTCGAGGAGTGTGGTAAGAAGGATTATGGGTGCAAGCTAAGGAGAATCTTGTATGAATTAAAGCAACCACTGAGGCAATGGTACAAAAGGTTTGTTTTTTTCATTCGAGAGAGTATGAGTCCTCTAAATGTATGAGCATACACTACTCCAAGTCCTTCAATTCCTCCAAGGATACATGACATATTCGCTCCAACTACTCAAACTTCAAGTATGTAAGAAGCTCCTCCTCATGTGTGAGAGAGAGCACCTCTCACTTATAAGAGTGATTGTGAGAGTAGCTCACCCTTGTGGTTGATGTATTATGGGAAGCATGCCATGTCTTTTACAGTGTTGAGGGGCAATGTGATTTCTTGAAAAGCTCCAACGAAAAGCTTTAATAAAGCTAGGTGCAATGATTATTAAAAACTTGTGTAGATTTTTAGCTTTTCCTTGCATAAGACTTTTGATGAGGTGGCTGAATTTATGCCATGTGGCCAAAGATAGATGACATGGCAAATTGGGTGTAAGTAGATTGACATGTGGCATAGCTTTTATAACTTTCACTTTTTATTTTTACCTAATTTGTTTAACTAGGAAATTGACCAGCATACTAGGGTTTGACTTTTGAGGGTCAATATGAGGCTTATATAGCAAGTGTTCTATATGGTTGGATTGCTCTCCTCAAGCACTTTATAAATATGTGATTCATTTACATAATTAAAAAATCATACGTTTTTTATTTTTAAAAAGTCATAAAATTCTCAATCGCAATTTAAATCTCTAGGAATGATTTTTATTCATAAAGAACATTTTTTTAAAAATTCTGAATTTTTTTTTTTTTTTTTTAAAGAGTAGTCTAGACCTTGTTGTATTATGAATTCTTCAAATATGACTTCTGGCTTATATGTATTATGATTGTTAATACCACTCAATAGGATCTTTTTCAAGAGGATAGTTTGGCATGCATAATGAATTTGTACGTGATTTTGTAGTTTTAAGGAATAATAATATGGATTTCATTCCCTCTTATGTTCAATTATCATCCTAGCCATTGAATGGTCTTGGCAAAAGCTTTGATGATCAAGAGCTGCCTTATGCTCTCCAAGATTTAGATAATGATAAAACGCCTAGAATGGAGGAACATAATCTCTTTTATTGGGAATCCCTTAGATTATGGTAATTGCTATTGCTAATAAGATTTGGAGAGACTTTTAAATACCATGATGAATGCCAAAGTACAAAATAAAATAAAAATCTCTCATGATGAATAAAAACCTCAATTTTTATTCTCAATCTTTTAAATCTCTACGATTGAAACGATTTAAATCCCGATTTAAATCTACGATTTAAAATCTCACCCTTGTACTATGTTCATTCATCAATGACCTAAAAGTCATTGCCGATCATTTTTCATCATCTTTTTGACTCAATTCTAACTTTGTCCTATGATACAAACTAATCATAATATTCATGAATATAGACAATGATTGGATCTAACCTAAAATATATACAATTAGGATTTCACATGTCCATTTTCGAACATTTATATAGTTGCTATAGGTTCACATATACCTGGCTTATATTATTTGCTACTGAATTTCCCAAGCTATAGCAACATCTTACTCTTTAACCTCTAGAAATCTTTAAAACAAGGGATGTCTTACATTGACGAAGGGCTTATAATTATGTGAGGCTAAGTGGTTGTTTCTAGGCTTAGTTGTTTCTACTTAGAAGTTGAAAGGCTATGGGTTCCATACTTGGCAAACCAAGTTATAGTATTTGCTTATGAATAAAAAATTCTTGGATTCCATAAAGGTGTACAGAAACAGGATTGAATCTAGTGAGTCATCATCATCAATATCTTCCACTGGTAATGAACCTAGAACTCCTAGAGGGGGTGGTCAAGGGGAGAAAACCAACGTGTCCAAACCAATAAGCAAAATTGAGAGAGCTCTTTCCATCATTGGATTGAGTTTATCATATGAATACATCATCATATTTCAGATCTTACTTCGGGAGTTGAAGCGTGGATTAAATTGGAAATGCTCTTTGGAGAAAGATCTAAGCAATCCAAGTTGTCACTTATGATTTTTTGAGCTTCAAGTGTTTGAGGATCAAAGAGTTTTGTAGTACTTGAATACTTTCAAAACCACCCATTGGCTCTTTGGATTACCCATCATTGATGATATGCATTTTGTAGTACTTACGAAAGAGCTTATCTCCAGCAAGTATAAATTTTCATTATCCCTGGCAGAGAACATTTATTGTGCAAGCTCAAAAGACCTTTATATGCATTTTAGCAAGCTCCTAGGTAATGATTCAAAAAGTTTGTTGCTTTTAGGTTATCACATGGGCTCAAATGCCTCATGAATAGCATCGTTTATGCACCAAAGAGGATTAAGATGGCAGCCCCTTTATGCTTATTATCTATGTTGATGACATGTTCATAGCTGGTAAAAGTAAAAGTACACATAACTGTCCATAACCCCTTCCAATAGACAGATGGATGAATGGATGGGATGGGGTAGAGTGCGTTGGGTATGCTGGTTAGTTGCTGGCTGGTGGCTCACTCTTTGGCTGGCTACCTGGATGGATGGATGGCCAGTGGGATGGATGTTTGGCAGGGGGGATGGATGGCCAGTTGGATTGATGATTGGATGGACAACTGACTTGATGGCTAGCTGACTGGCCTGATGTATGGCCAGCATGATGGATTGGTGGCTTCATGAATAGATTGCTCAATGGATAGATGGATAAATGAATGGAAGGATGGTTAAGTTGATGGATAGATGGGTTCATGAAGATTTGGGACTCTAGGCGAAGGTGTAGCCTGAATAAGTTGAAATTTCCATGCTTCCATTGCAGTTCACCTGAAAAATCTATGAAGCAGATGTATAAATGGTCGGTGGCAGGAGTTCTTAATCATCTTATTCAAGTGGCTTCCTAGAATAATTAAATATGTCAGCACATGGTACATATGAGCATCGAATATCATGAAGGTGTTATTTGTGTTGTGCATCAGTCAAGACTTTGGATGTTTCCATACATTTGCCACTTCAGGAATATTTGAATCTTTGATAACAGAAACATGTTCTCATAAGCCTTGCCATGAGCTTTCAAAAGTATGTGTTCTTAACTCGATTGCAGCCCAATAAATGACACCACGAACTGTCTTTTTCAGTTAAATCACATGATTCTCCAAGGCTATAAAGCCTCTTGTATCTTCATCCGTTGGCACTATGACCCCTTATATGTAATGAAACGAATACAAGAGATTTCGACCAGAAAAAAGCATTCATAGTGTATGTGTGTGAATAAGTGGCTTTGTAGAATCAAAGAATATGTCATCACATTAAACATATATAAGTATCATGATAGGAATGCTATTTGGATTGTGGACCATCTTGAATTGGATGCTGTAATACATATGGCAGTCCAATAACTTTTTATCTTTGATTTACTGAACATGCTGTCGAAAACCCGTAAAAGATTTTGAAAATGTGCATTGGTTGTGGTCTAGGAGACAATCATAGGGAATCATATTTTCAGCTGGTAGACTTGGGCTATGACAATGCCTCTTGTATATCGGTCTGTTCGGATCTCTTGTAAATAATTGAAATTAGCATCATGTGAGGAAGGCGCATGAAAATTGAGGGCTTTATACAAAGGCATAGCCCCAATAACTTGAAATTTCCATGCCCCATTTGTAGTTCGCTAAAGAATCCATGCAGCGACTTATACAATAATGGTAAAACCATGTCATAAATCTAGATCAAACATGATACTTCATACATCCATGATCCAAATGATCACTATTACACTGTCAATAAAGTATGCAACATGCTATACAAACATAGTTGGCCCAAGAGATTTAAATCGCAAGATTTAAATCGAGATTTAATCGTTTGAATCGTTCAGACCCAAAATAAAAATCGAGGTTTTTATCCACTCAGAGAGTTTTTTATTCTTTTCATAAAAACTATAGATATACATAAATATTTGCATGAATAATGATAATATATGATATATCACATGATTTCACATCATAAATTGTATCAATGTAAAAAAGTCACCATGATTCATAAGTATCATCTTTTAAGTACGCAAAGAAGTGATAGGAAATATGATTCCATCAATAAATACAATTGTAACTTGTAAATGTACAGACTACAAGCATAGCATAAAGAGAACTTTCAAGGTTCAAGCATAATATGGAATCACTAGTGTCTATTATAATTTGTCTAATCACTAGAGACGGAAAGATGGATTTGGAGATTGGAAAGCTTAAGGATATTGGCAAGTGCTAAAGGCAAGGCTGAACTTGTATTTCCCTAAAGCTTAAAGGCTAAGGTTGAGTGGCTCTCTCTCTCTCTCTCTCTCTCTCTCTCTCTCTTTCTCTCTCTCTGCTCTTGGAGGTTGAGAATGCATGAAGTTCAAAAAAACCGTATGTGAACGGTTTGGCTGCTAGGTAATGTTTTTAAGAGCTGCTCATTAAAAAAAAAACGTCCAATTAGGTATAAAAACCGTTGGCAGCGATTTAAATCGCTGAACGATTTTTATGATTTCTATATAGAGCAAAAAATCGCGATTTGGTCCCACTATGTATACAAACTAAGATGACTCTGCAATGCCTTCAATAGAGGCATCTTCTATGGGCTCATCATCAAATGTGCTAACCCATGAAGATGTACTATCAAACTCTATATGTTCGAATGTAGCTTCAATCTCAGTAGCCTCTTGTCTCAAATCATCATCTTCACTAAAAGATGAAGCTAACTCTTGCTCTCTCTCAGCCAATTGGATGATCTCTCTAAGTGGTAGAGGATCCACCATGGTTGTCAGGACGTGGTCCATCCCTCATTGAAACATGCTTGCGTGGATGACGACTCGTAGACGGCAATGATCGCTCAACTACAGATAAAACAATGCATATATATAAGAGCAATTCTTAGCAACGAGCATACTTGTGTAAGGCTTAGTATCTATTACAATTTACCTACCCCTTTGAGTGCGGCTACAAGCTTGCCGTATAAATCTCTGAGACTCCTCTGCAAGCATGACAAAGATATCCCTCCCTTCTTGAGGGATTTGAGGAATATCTTTGACTTTACCAATATCAACTGGATCAACCTTGTAAAATTCAATTTTTTATTAAATTAGAGTCTAGACTTTACTCTAGAGTGTAGGGTATCAAAATAGTATTAAATTTTTATAAAAATTGTGCACTGGGGCTATGTTGATCTCGTTAGTCTCTAACAACTTGAGATTGCAGTGGCAATAAACCGATCTTGCAAGTTGTTGAGGACTGAATCTATTCCTTTTTTCGTACGAAATAGACCCCTTGTACTCCAATTCCTCTATGCAAGACCTCTTCTACAATCTTGCGAAAGAATTCACAAGGCTAATCCTCGTTGTGAAAAAAAAAAAGATCATAACAAGTAGATCATAATCAAAACAAGTATATATATGTGTGTGTGTATATGTATATGTACATATATGTATATATATACATATATATATATATATATATATATATATATACATATATATATATATATATATATATATATATATATATATATATATATATATATATATATATGTATATATATATATATATATATATATATATGTATATATATATTGCCTCTCGTACATCTAGCGCTTGATCTTCCTCTTCCTCTTGTGTTGACGAAGCCACTTGAAGTCCCTTGATCATCGCTCCTTCTTCCTCGAGCTCTATTTGAACCTCTTCTTCCTCTATTTCCACCTCTTGATGATCCTACATAAAGAGCTTGTCCTTGAGATCCTTTTTGATTTGAAGTAGAGCCATTTAGATTCATCTCCTCCGTGACCATAAGAGCAACAAGCTGATCAAAGTTTGGTAATTCTCCTCTAACATAAACTAAAGTAATGAATGGTTTCGATCTCTCATCATCCTTGAGTCCGTTGAGAGTATGTGCAACCAAGTCATCGTCCTCCACATGAGCTTGAATTGATCTTAGTTGATCTGCAATCTCTTTAACCTTCAACAAGTAATCATTGACCGATGTCCTTGTATCTTTCTTTATGTTATTCAACTCATTTTTGAGTTGAATCTTCCTTGCTCTTGTACCTGTAGCATACAACCTTTCCAATGCAAGCCAAACATCTCTATTTGTGTCTAGATCTTGTATGTGTCCTACCATTGAATCTTGAATATTCTGTGATAAAATGAATATAACCCTTTTGTCTCTTTCATTCCAAAGTCTAAACTCCCTCAATTGTTGCTGATTTGCATCCTCTGGTAATATAGGTTTGATATCCGTTCCATCAATCAAACCATACAAGCCTCTACCTTGCAAGTATGCTGTGATTCTAAATCGCCATGCTTGATAGTTGTTCTTATCAAGCTTCTCTATTTGTGCATGTTGATCGCCCATTGTGTAAATACTAAACTTCCTCCTTTTGGATATGTATAATAAGAAGAAGTATGAGATTTACCTTTGTAATAAAGTTTATGCACCTTTCTTTGCTTGGATGTTGCTTGAGATGCTTCCTTGCTATCTCCTTCTACCTTTGTGTAGTGTCGATGATGAACCGTTGCTCCAATAGCTTCAAATTCTTCATCAAGGTATTATAACCTTCTCCAAAATTCAATTCCTTGCTCTGATACAAATTTTGGAGTTTATTGACCTCCAAAATATAGCTGGAAGTAGGTGGAACCCCCTAGGAACAAGTTGACCTTTTCACAAACTTCATCACAGAAAACCAGTCATGCTTGCAGAGCTTACTATTCTCTACTGTCTTAGAAATTTTTAAAACTGTTTTAACCACATATATTAGAGATCAAGATCTTTTCAATGAGCCAAAGAACACTCAATTTGGATAAATACACAAGGAGATATGACCTCTGCAAGTTTGAGGTTTAATGGAGACCTTCAGCAGGGGGTGAACCCGAGAATATACACTACTTGCAGAGAGTACTGCTCTTAGCTCACAAATCCAATGATTATGAAAATTGACAGTATGAAAGTAGACAGTAAGAGCTTTCAAATGAGCTATCAAACATGTAATTTGGTTATATAGTTAGGGAGATACAAGCTCTGCAATCTCTGCATACAAAATTATAGCAGCGTAGAGCTACACATATGACTCTCTTGGACTTCCCACAAGATCACGACTTTTCTCCTCTTTTTATAGCATGGGGAACTAATCTTAAACCTTCCTAATACATATAAATTTGTGGTAGACACTTGGGTGGAGGTATTACATGACTCAAGTACTCAAATAAGCAAAGTATTGATGGACTTTGAGAACTAGCCACATCGACCTTCCACTAGGACACCACTGCAACTCCCTTGTGACTCACTAATTTGACTCACCATGTTCTAAAACTCACGTGGTATTTTTGATATCTTTTATGAAAAATATGAGCCTTCTTGAAGTATTTGAAGACTTCCCAAAGGTATTTACATAATTTAAAACTTGTATCCTACATAAAACAAATGTTCGCAACAAAAAATATACCATGATGTAGAACTTTGATTGTCTACTTAACCAACATAATCAAAATATGTGTAACCAATAATGGATGCCTCTCCTCCACCCAAGCATAGATACTTGTCCTTAATGCCACAAAGATATCTCAAAATCATCTTGACCACTCACCAGTGCTTCTTCTAGGATTAGACATATATCTACTCACAATTCCCACTGCAAATGAAATGTTTGATCTCATAGCTACCATAACATACATGAGGTTACCAAGAGCAAACTGATTATGAATTTTGGTCATGAATTCCTTTTCCTCATCTGATTTGGGGTAATTATCTTTGCTCAATTTCACATATGTAGGTAAAGGTATACTCAATGCCTTGCCACCCTGCATAATTGAACTTCTGAAGTACTTTGGATATGTACTCACTTTGAGACAAGTATATGCATCTTTTACTACTATCACAAGTAATGCACATGCCAATAATATTTATGGCATCCCTCATATCTTTCATATCAAATGTCTCACTCGAATTCTTTTCGAGCAATGAAAAGTCATTAGAGGACTTTCCAACAATCAAGATATCATCAACATAAAGTATCAAGCATATCAAGCTGCCATGCATCTCTTTGTGTAGAGACAATAATCCTTATCAATTCTAGAATATAATTGAGACTTCATAAAAGCATCAAACTTTTGATACCATTTTCTAGGGGATTGTTTAAGTCCATATAAGCTCTTCTTTAGCTTACAAACTAGAGACTCTTTTCCAAGAACTACATAGCGCTCTGGCTGCCATATAGATCTCATCTGTAAAATCTCCATGCAAGAAAGCAGTTTTCATATCCATTTGGTCTAGCTCTCAGTCCTCCATCCAATGAATCTAAGCAACATACAATGTAGTCACCTTGACTACTAGAGAGAAGATTTTCTCAAAATCAGCACCGTGTTGTTTTTTAAAAACCTTTACAACTAGTCATGCTTTATACTTTGGAGAAGCACTATCCGATGTGATTTTTTTTACCATTATTGTCAATGTGAAAGGCCAAATGGCCCTCTGATACTTTTGTATATGTTCTTTAATAAAACATATAGTGGCTTGGTCAGCCATAGATTGTAAGTTGGAATGCATTTGGAAAACCTAAGAAATTTGTATTCATGCCCCTTGTGCACTGTGTTTTTTGCGAATTCTGTAGCCTTTGTGTAGAGTATTGTGTGTGGTGTCTGGAGCTTGATTTTCTACTTCGAGGGTATCATCGTGGAGCTCTCAAGAAGATGACTCCACTGTGGTGCATAACCATTGAAATACTTCATTGGCATTATAGCATTTTGAGGCAAAAGCTTTGCTCCTTTTATGCGAGCAAAGTGAGCACCCACCTGCCCACCCAAAGCTTTCTGCCCACCCAAGGCTTTCTCCAAGGCTTATGAATAAACTGACAGCCAAGGCATGGACCTTGGCATACATCATCCAAGTCACCAAAGTTGCCATTGGCTGCACGTGAGGGAGGACCTCCATGATCAAGGAAGAAAAAAGTTCTCGGTACTTCCTGGAAGGTCACCCATCCCAATTTGCTCCCCCCAGAGCTCGCTTAACTGAAAATCTCTTGCCACTAAGTTATACTCTTGTGGTGCTTGAGAAAGGGGAAAGGTTAAGGTTCACATTACCTTGAGCATGTTTTGGGCTCTCAAAACTTCATTCTTTTCTTTCAAAGCCCGTTTTAAGCAATTTTTGGCGTGATTCTTGGAGTCATTTTGGAGTACTTTCATGGATAGTTCTCATTACACAAGTTCAAGAACATCACCAAGAGTTCTCTTTTGTACTTCTCTGACCATAAATATTCATCTTTGGGGTTGTGTTTTCAGCCATACTAGTAAATCTACAAGTTTCTTGAAATGTTTTCAGTTGTGGTGGGAGCGGCCATGACAAATTTATGCAGGTTTTGCCTAAAGAACATAGTTGAAAAACACTTGCAAGTGTTTTTGACTAGTATTTGGGTGTGAATTCAGCCTTTTAGTGCCATTTTACTGCATAGATTGAGCACATACACACTATGCACGCCTTTGTGGATACCGGATAAATCAGATTAAAGATGTGCTGATTCAGAGGAGGCAATGGAAGCCAGTAAATGGAATCTCAAAGAAGCCTACTAACATGGATGAAGATGATTGGGATGAGTTGGATGAAATGGCTAGGTCTACCATTTGACTGCACCTTGCAGATAATGTTTACTTTACAATATTGGCCTATGAAAGTGAAGACGAGCTTTGGAACACATATGAAAAAGAAAGAACATCAAATAAAGTGTATCTAATGAGAAAGTTATACGATCTTCACATGGATACAGATAGTAGTGCTACTCATCTAGATGAGTTTGATGCTATATTCTCTCAAATATAGGCTCAAATTATGGAGATGGATAATGAAATGAAAGCAATCTTGTTGCTATGCACCTTGCCATCATCATGGGATATGCTTTGCACAATTATTAGCAATAGTGCACCTGGTGATAAACTAGTCTATGATGACATATGTGGAGCACTCTTGAGTGAGGAGATTCATATAAAATCTACGGTCGGCACTCAGAGTCGAGATGCATATAATGTTCATGATTCTTACAAGGAAAGAGTAAGCAATGTGGCAAGAGAAAGAACAAGGAAAAAAATGGTCAATGGAATAAGAATAGAAGTAAATCAAGGAAGAGAGATATCAAATGTCATTATTTTCATAAGAAAGGACACATGAAAAAAGTCTGTTATGCATTAAAGAATGCTAAAGATAAAGGATAAAATGTTGATGGGCATGTTAAACAACTACTTGCATCATCTACTTCAATTGTGAAGATTGAGGAAATCAATGCTATTTCTGATGATGCTGATGTGTTGACACTTGACAATATTGTGCCAATTGAGGCTTTTATGGCTGATTCTCTTTCCCACATGTGCTTGCTAGATTTTGCTACTTCTTTCCATGTGACATCACATAGAGAATGGTCTCCACTTATGCAATAAAGCCTCTTGGTACTGTGACTTGGTGACTCTTGCCAATGTGACATAATACATTGTTGGGATTGGAGATGTGGTTGCGAAATTCATTGATGGCTCAAAATTTAATATGCATAATGTACACCATGTACCTCAATTATTATGTTTGATGTCAGTTGGCCAACTTGATGACACTAGTTACAAGGTGGTATTCTATGCCTATGTGCTCGATGCCTCTCTCTTTCAGGTCTATGCCTATGTGCTCGATGCCTCTCTCTTTGAGGTCTTTCACCTTTGATGCCTATGTGCTCGATGCCTCTCTCTTTCAGGTCTTTCACCTTCAAGTCCTGGTCTATCTCTACCCACAATCTATGCAAAGCTTACCTCAGGTCTCTCTCTCATGTTTTCATGAGCCTTGGATGATCCTACACCTTGGAGTCCATGGGAAACATTAGATCTTGGTGGAGGGAAAATCAATTCACTCTTCCAAGTTTATGCATGCATGTCATGCTCTGTTACCAAGAACATTCTCTTCGATGTGCTATCTAGATAGACAACTTTGCCTGGTGTCTCAGGGCCTTTGAATTCATAGATGGTGACTCTGCCGATTCTGCTAGGTTGGTCCGACTTGAATCTCCAAAAGTCTTCTTCCGTTTCTCTATTCAAGAATAGTTCTATGCTTTTGTTGTCTTCGGGAATCCAATGTCGAGTGATCACCCTAGTCAAGATTGACTTACCTCTAGGAGTCTCGGGTTCTTGTCCTACATCTCCTTGTGCTAGGTCTCCTATCTCATTCTCAGGAATGATTTTTCCAAACTCATCTGTCGTATCAGGCAAGCTGGTAACACATACATGGTTCCTTGCTTGTCAATATATGAACCCTCTTCGAATTTAACCACTGAGTGTTCAAGTCCGAAGGGTTGATCAGGATTTTTGAGTTGGACATCTAATCGCCTTAGACCATTCTCATAGATGCGTGCACCTAATTGTTTGGTCCTAATATACTCCAATTTTGTTTTATAGGGACCTTCTGGTGTTTGTAAATAGGCAGTTCCTGAGGTACGTGTGGGTCTCTCCATGCTAAAAGACATTTTTGAGTCACTTGTTTCTGAACTTAGTGTGTAGGGATAACCACTTAGTTGTTGTGCCCAAGACTTAGCTGTATGGTTGAAACTGGCCTCAAATGATATAATGCTTTGCCTATCCTTGCCTTAGTGTCTGCAAGATCTTAGGTTCATAAGCTTTGTCTTCTTGTCCCAATTTTCCCTTTGTATTGCTCAAAATCCTTTGGAGTCCCCCTGGTTTCCTAGTCCCATCTGAGGGTCAACTTCAAAATACTATATCTATAACTCCTCGTATTACTTTTTTAGTACTCCAAACGAGCTTTCCAATGAACCCAAAATCACAAACAAACGGATTTCGTATGAGAAAGTTATGCCAGTTCAGGGTTCTAGGGGTTAAAACAAGGAAAGGGGACTTCTTTGGAATTGCTTCAGGACATATGATACACAATACTTAGGAAGTATTGGTAATACTTGAGAGAAAAATATACACGATACTGGGCGATACACGATATCTGAACTATACGATACACCATACCTCAATCTGCACGATACACGATACTTGGTCTCACGATATGATAATTGATGTCACCATGATACACGATATGATACTTGTCTTTAGACGACACATGATACTTGTGAAGTATTGTGATACACAACCTCGAGTAAACGATACACGATACTTGAGCTACCGTGATACACGATACCGACCTTCATGATACACGATACTTGGGAAGTATCGCGATACACCAT